>JAGFMF010011768.1:1835762-1990035 GCA_019455555.1 Galemys pyrenaicus
TCTTCTCTCCAGAAATCTTCTTATCCTCAGCTCCACCCACTTAGGGCGGAACCAGGATTTTTGGGAACTTCCCCTTTTCCTGGGACCACCCTGTTACAGTTCTGCCTCAACTTCCCACGGCAATGCAGGGTTCCTGTAGGCTACAGGTCACGTGGAGAAGTCACTGATGAACACGTCTACTTTTGAAAAGACTACCTTACTGAGCAACTATCAGGAGGAGAAGGAAAAGACAGACAAAAGGGGAACCAGAGAGAACAGAAATTGTTTTGCCACCTTTTGTAACTTTGCACAAAGGTGGCCTTGGTTTTGCAGGCACCTCCTTTGCCATATACTAGAAGGCTAGCTGGCTCAGCACCCTCTAGAATGAAAGTTACGGTATTAAATCCCACTCAGGTCAGTGCCTTATCTAGTTAGTGCTTTTCTTAAGTTGCCCAGTAAACAAAATTCTCAAAACTTACATAGGAGAAGCTACTTTTAGTTAATAAGGTTACCAGCTTCTCCTAGTTAATAGGCCAGTGTTAATTACTCCATGGATTATATTTTAAGATCTACTTCCCACCTCCCCCTTCCTGCCCCCTACACACAGAAACATCTTGTTTCTTTTTCCTGAATATTCTATTAGAAATCCATATTAACATGACAGCTACAGTCAATCTATGGCTCTGGATTGCATCCTGGATTAAAATATGCTGTGAGGTGTTATCAGGATAATTTCCTAGACTGATGTATAGACGGTAAAGTAGATAATGACATTTCATTAACATTTAAATTTCTTGAATTTGGTGATTCTATCACAGTTATGGAGGTAAGCTTCCCCAAGACGTGTCCCTTTGACATGTGGATTATTTTGAGCTGAGGTCAACCAAGGCCCTGCAGACTCATGAGAAACTTTTACCACTCCCTTAACTCCTGGAAGAAGAATTGAGGGCCTGACACATCTGAAAGAAGCAGGTCAGACATCTAAGGCCAGAGCATCTGTTTCCTTATCCCATGACTCCCCCTGTCCTATCCCATCCCATCCTTGGCTCAGGATATATACCCCCATTTTGCCACATTGTCTTTGGAATCCACATGCCGATGTGCTCCTCTATATCTTCATAGATAATTGGCTTTTTCTCCTACTAAGGAAGGTTGATCATTCAACCTCCAATCAGCCCAAGAAGAGCCCATAGAGGTGGGAGGAAATTTCTTCTCTTCCCAATGACTACAAGGAGGAAAGTCCTTGCCTTGGAAAGTACATGCTGAAGTGGTCAGTGGTTAAGGGTCCTGATAGATGTGACTCATTCTTGATGATGCAGAGAAAGGTGTATGTATATGACCATACATGCACACATCTGTGGGCATACACCTGCCCACCTTGAGCATTGAGAAAAAGAATAGTATTAAAGTGTTAAACTAATAACAGTTTTGAACACAGTGAAGGGGATTTAAATTATCTTTCCATTCTTACCACTTGCAAATATTCTCTGATTTATTTTTCAGGTGTTTTAAAATAGAATGAAATAGAATGTCCCCCAATCTCCCCCTCCAAAGCAACCATAGGGATGAAGGAAAGCACACCAGGACCCAATCTTGCCAATGTGGCTGTGTTAGCATCCTCTTCATGCTTGAACAAGGGGTGCATTTCCAACTGAGTGGGTGCATCCGAGTCTATAGTATAGTACCCCCAAACAAGGAAGAAGGGGCTTCCTAGAGGATGAGTGAGCTTTTATCACCAGAATAATAATAAGAGGAGGTTACCTGGGAAAATAGCAGGTACCGGGTTTATTCCTATCTTCTTTTCATTGTAGAACAAAACCTCAACATTCTGAAGTTTTATCATCACTGTTGGCCTCAAACCAGTATTGACATTTGAGTGAACCTCTTTGAGCTCACAGCAACCTTCCCGTGCAGAGTCTACGAAGTCATCCTAACTTCTGTTTCCTGTTCAGATGAAAGCGGGGGAACTTGTTGGATGATCTTAACACACACAACAATTAATTTAATTGACTCAAGTGTTGCTCTTGCATAAAATGCAACTGTTTAGATTGTTTTAAAAGACATCACTTTGTCATAAAAAAATACCGTATGGTAGCTTTAATTTTTTCCTCCAATTTCTTTAATGTCTCTTTTGTTAAATGCTTAACCAAAAAAGGCTGACTTGAGTAAGAGCTTCCTTGCCAAGATAAAAATAATCTAAAATTTAGATGTGTCTGCAATGATCGTGGCAGTGTAAATTAATTAGCCACGCTGAGCCTGAATCAGTGGCTCTAAATTGATCTTGTTTTTATGCTGCTCTTTTCTAAAATGTGTTCACCCTTGAAAGTAGCCATTCTTGTTATTACTTCCTTTTCCCAATCAGAAATCACAGTTGGCAAGAAGATCTCTTTTTTTTCCCAGAGTTGAAGTTAATCATCCATCCATGAATATTGGAATTTGGATTTTGAAGGCTACCTGCCAATGATGAAGATATTAACATAAATAAGAGGTAACCTCTTCCCTTGGGGGAAATTTACATCCTTTTTCTTGGAGTACTAAAATACATAGGTCAAAAGTTAAATTATGCAGTATCAGAAACATGCCATGACATGAGACAAGATGGTTGGCTTTCACTACAAGAGAGAACTGTAACAGAATTACAGGCAAACAGCAGTCCACGTTGGATGAAGGAAACAGTTTGACAAGAGTCTTTCAAAGGGAAGAGCTGGAGTAACCATTTTGTAAGTGCCCTGCAGGGCCAATTTCCATGCTAACATTGTACATGTCTTGTCATAGCTTCATTGAGGTACTATTAACACAACCTAAAATTCACTTACTTGTGTTCAATTTCATAGTTTTTAGAGAATTTACAGGGTTGCGCAACCATCACCACAGTGCAGTCCTATAACATTTCTAAATTTCAAAATAACCCACTTCTATCAGCTCATTTCTCATCAATGGCTGTTTCCACTCCAGCCCCAAACCTACCAGTCATTGATTTGCTCACGGTATTTTGCCTCTTATTGCTTTGTATTTGTAGCGGCCAGGAAGGGGCGGCACAGGAGCAAGGTTCGGGATGGTTCTGGGCAGACGGGTCAGAGAAGGGAGTCTTGGAGCCCTCGGTGGCTTTTGATGCTTTTATTGTTAGAGGTGGCCAGGTACATGGCAGGCATGGGTGCTGGGGGGCCGGGAGGCTGGCAGGCCTCCCAGCCCCCAGCGCATCTCACCCTCTCAGCTGCTTCTTCTCTCTCTCTCTCGCTCTGCTGCTCTCGCTTTCACTGTCTGTTGGTCCTGTTGGTTCTGTTGGTCGGTCCTGGCGTCCTCCTGACACCACCCATTTAAGCCCGTGTCCCAACTCAGGTGCGCCCACTTGCGCATGCCCACCCTGGAATGCTCGCAGCACCGCAGGTGTCCAGCATCACACCAGTGGTGGGTGGGCGAAAAGACCTGATAGTTCTCTGACCCTACAGTATTTAAATGAAATCACACACTATGTAGTGTGTCATATCTACCTTTCTTTTGCATTAACATGATTTTGATTCAGCGATGTTGTGTTATGTATTTTGTCCTTTTATTTCTGAATAATATCCTGCTATGTAGATAGATCACATCTTATTTTTCCATCATCAGTTGATGGACACTTCATTATGATTTTGTTCATTACCATTCACATGATTTTTTGTAGCTACATGTGCCCATTTCTCCTGAGTAGAAAGGCAAGGACATATGTAATATTTATGATTATCTTTTAAAGAAAAGTTAAACTTTTTCTTGCCTGTCTTCCAAAGTGACTGCTTCATTTTAGATCTCCACCAGTGGTGCTGTGGAGGTAGAATTTTACCTATCATATTTCATTTAATTATCACATGAATTCTGCCAGGGAGGGACCAATGAGGAAAGAGATAGATCATCTTGCCCAAGGTTATGCATCCCATAATTACAAAGACTGAGTTTTAGCCCAGATTTGACTGATTCCAAAGCATTTCTCCCCTCCCTCTTGCTGTGGCTCCAGGCTCACTTAAGAGGGACTTTCCTTAATTGATTAATTAAGGATTGATTGGTAATGTCTGCCAAGTTGCAGTCAGGAAGTCCTGTGGCAACCAGGCTGCCATTTGCCTTCCCCACGCCAGAACATTTGTTCCTACCGGGCAATTCTGTGGAACTCCATCTTGGCTCCTCATCACTTTGGTTTGGACTGATATAACATTATTGGACTGTAATTCTCTTCTCTCCTCCTCTGCCTTGAGGTGCAATCCCTTAGTATGAAATGTACTGCCTTTCTTTATCATCTGCTGTTCAATTGTTGTGTCTCTACCAGTTGAGAATACCTGCTCAAGATGCTCTCCTGCCTCAGCATCCTGGCACAACCACAGAGCGCCAGCTTGGGCAAAGTGCCACAAGTATCGCCTGGTCAAAACACTGCAAGAATAAAGCATAAACACTGCAAGAATAAAGCATATCTCTCCTTTCCATTTAAAACATGGAAAAGCAAAGAGTTGGAGAGTTGAACAATGTAGCACTATCACAGTCAGTCAAAGATGAAGAGGAGCCTGGAGTCCCCAGGTTCTTAATCATTTGGCTCCAGGTCACTTCTTTTTTTCCCCTTTATTTATATATATTTGACATCAGTTGTGGTCCCCATTTCTCATCACCATTTCACCAGTACACCATCACCTCAGCCCTTGTGCTCTTTCTGCCCTCATCCCACTCCTTCCCCCTCCCCACAAAGTGTCAGAGTGTTTCTGATTTGTCCTTGTCTTTTTGTTTTTGTTGTGTTTTTGTTTTTGTTTTTTCATGTTATTATTCTTTTCCTTGGTCCATTATTTGGTTCCCTTATATTCCTCCTAGGAGTGAAACCATCTGGTATTTTCCTTTTGCCTTCTGACTTATTTTGCTGAGCATCAGCCCTTCTAGCGCCATCCATGTTTCTACAAATGACTCTAGTTTATCTCTTTTGATTGCTGAATAATATTCCATCATGTATATGTACCACACCTTCTTGATCCAGTCATCTGTTTTTGGGAATTTAGGTTGTTTCCAGATCTTACCTATTATCAATAGTGCTGTGATAAACATAGGGGTGCAGGTATTCTTTTGAATCAGTGTTTTTGTGTTCTTTGGGTATATTCCTAGGAGTGGAATTTCCAGCTCACTTTTTGAGAGAAAATGACCTCTGCTTGTAAACTAGTAAACAATGGATGTGAACCATTAGGTTTTCCTGGTACAGGTGTGGTCCAAGTTCATCACACCCTCTTGGTTTATGATAAACAAAATGCAGTCTGTGTGGTATGTGGAGGGGAGACCACTCCATGACATTTTTCTAACAATAGTTAAACAAAAAAATTAAAAGATAATGTCTGACACCAGTTGATTAGTGGGGTGACCTGTGAATATTGTGTAATTATATGATCACAAAAGAAGGAAACAGGGGCCTCCTTGGTGACACAGGGAATAAAGTCTCAGTACTAGCAATCCATCTCCAGCCACTGCAGCATGAGTTCGATTCCCAGCCAGGGAGCTGACCCACATGGCACAGCAGACCTCTCCTGTCTCCCCACTGCCCTTTCAGCAGTATATTCCAGTACATCTGCCTTCTCTGCTCCCCACTGTCTCTGGTGACTCCTCTCATCCCCACACCTCTGGCCTAGATCCTAGTCCTTGTATGTATAAATAATAAAAAAATAAATCTTAAAAAAAATAGAGGCTATCTGATGCCATTCATACAGCCGAGGCCACTGTTCTCCTTTCTCACCTTCTCTTTCTCTGCAGACAAAAAAAAAAAAAAAAAAAAAAACATGTTAACAGTGGTCAGTGCTAAATGATAGAGCTGGGGTTTATCTTCTCTTTTTTCCAGTATTTTCAGATTCTTCATGAAGAATAAACATTAACTATGGCAAAGCTGAATATTATTTTTAAAGCTTTGATAATCCTTTAAGCAGAGCATTTTTATCTGCAGAAATATATCAAGACAAGAACACATCAGATCATAAGAATGGCTGGCTGCAGAGTGTTCATCGCCATGAACACTTACAAGCCTGGCGATGACAGCAGTAAGCCTGGTTCTCCAATCTCCTAAGAGCCTCCTGGTCCAGATCGTAACCAGCAGAGGCGAGGGTGGCAGTGGGTGAAGTGAGTATTGCAGGAACAGAAACCCTTGGGGCCTGGAAGCAAGACCTGGCACAGAGAACTCCAGTGACCAAAAGGTGGGATGTCTGGACTTCAGGGAGAGGATCCTTTCATGTATGGTGGACGTGAAGAAGCAGGTGTCCTGGATGCTTTGGGGGCCTCACATGGACGATTTGGGGTATTGTGTAACTTTAACTTTCATGTCAAATTTATGGGAAAGTTAATATAAGAAAGTAGGAGCTTACACTGAACCCAGCTAGATACATTCTATACAAGCAAGGCCTTTGGAGATCAACCGTACTGTCCAATTTATCTTATCATTGTGTGTGTGTGCGCATGTGTGCGTGTGAGTGTCCATGCATGTGTTTTTCCGTACAATTGCATGCCTGTCAGTAAACACACACGATATACTTATAAGTATTTGATGAGATTCTTTATTTTAGTATTTATATATTTTCACAAAATCATGTGCACTCAGTTGAAGAATGATTGTGCTTCTCTACCCCTACATTCTAACACGCTGAATTTGCTGAAAGCAAAGATAGGCTCTTGCATAAGCACAGCCCAAGGACCTAAAGCAAGAGGTTAACTTCGACATATTCATACTTTGAGAATTAACCCAACACCGTCCATTCTGGAGCGCTTTCTTCCTAGTGTGCAATTCGCAATCATGCCGAACGGCAATGGCAGATTCTTTTGTGAAATGTGCCTCAATTGCCTTTGCTCTGGCATTCTTTCGTGAGCAACTTGAAGCCATGCATTTCAATTTGTTCTGGCATTGGCACTACAAAAGTGATGGTGGGCCCCGCCCAGGGCACCATGACAGGAGGCACAGGCTCCTGCGCCTGGGAGTGGAGACAGACTGTGCTAGCTAAGGACTCCTTCACTGCAAGGGGCTGTCTTCCCCTTTACAACTAAGAAATGATTTGAGGACATTCCTTGAGACTGTGCAAATATCCTAATTTCTGTAAGGCTTTTACCCACTGCTTTAGCATCTGCTGGTGATTTCCTAAGTCTCTTATTCTTTCCATATTTGATACTTGTCAATTTGAAGTAAGAGCTTCCTCATCTCCCCTGTTAATTAGTTACAGTGATCTTATGAACTCTTGAATTTCTCTTAATGTCTTGGAATCCTTTTCTACCATTATTTATGTCAAAGCTCGGTTGTCCCAGGTTTGGCCAGTGGGGGCCAATTTAAAGGGTCCTGACCTTCATCTCATGGGCAGTGGAAGTATATGGCAAGGTTTTCGGCAGATGAGTGGAATATCAGATTTGCTTTTTAAATAAACTGCTCCCACTGAAATGGAAAAATGGGTTGGTTGGAATTGCCTTATAGAAGAATGATGGAGCGAGTTACAAAGGGTGATAGGGGGCCTCCCTGGTAGCCCTGGTAGTGGGTTGAGTGTGGCACTGTGAAGCATCCACTGCACAGCAGTGCCAGTTTGATTCCCCACCAGGAAGGGGACCCACGTGGTGCAGCAGACCTCTCCTGCCTTGCCCACTGCTCCCCTCAGCAATGTGTTTCAGTCAGTCTGCCTGTTCTGCTCCACACTCTGTCTGGTGAATCCTCTCACCTCCCATGACTCTGACCTGTACCCCAGCTCTTATGTGCATAAATAAATCTTTTTTAAAAAAATAAAGGGTGATGGGGTCATCCTGGAGGTTCTCTACCTCTTTATCACTCCGCCCTTTATGTACCTGCTCTTCTCTTTGTATGGTTCTGACTCCTCCCTCTGTCCTCCTTCCCTCCCTCTCTCAGCCCCCCTCCTCTCCCTTCCCCCACTTCTTCCTCTGCAGGTCTCAGTGTCTCTATCTGGATCTATAGTTTCCTTAACAATATGTACTTTCTCCCCAACAATGGTGCCCTGATGCCTTGGAAATTCTCTGAAATACGTTTCCTTTTACTATGGTAATAAGCCTTCAAAAGCATAATTGAATTCAGATATTAAATACTGTAAGCACTATCATTTAGCTTCTGATGAAAATGTGCATTATTGTGTTTGAAACGACAAAAAAAAAAAAAAGCACTGAATCAAAACAACATTTTTTTCCTTCCTCCTGTGAAGTCTTTGTGTGGAATAACTCAATCTCTGTTAGGCTGTGTTCTCTGTGATGTGGGAAATAGAACCAGGGTCATTATGCAGTGATAAGATGTGGTCCCCAATTCCACAGCACTGTAGGAAACTGCTCCACGGTGGGCTTTTTTGCCTTTCCATTTGTCAAGTGTCTCAAGCAGGGAGAACCCAGCCCTCATTGTGGAGGGAGGCCAGACAGGAAGAGCGCAGGAGATTGGGAGCCATCTGCTCGCTCACTCGGCCACTCGGTCACACAGTACTTGTCGATTACCGCACTGGCCACTCAGTTGGTGCCTGGGCTAGAATGCCAGTAAGAGTGACAGTCTCGCTTCACACATTTGATGACCCTGCTTCTCCCTCTTGGTGGCTTTCATTTTGAGAAAGCCACTCAACTTTCCTGACTCTTTGGATCGATGTGGCTCAGAAGAATCTATTAGGATGATTTCAAACAAAGTTGGGGACATAGTAAGAGCCTCCTGCCCAAGCCATATGAATCTGCATGCTCTTATCTTCTTCCCAGGTGGTTACTTCTGTCTCTTCATCCTGGGCTGCTCCTCAGTTTTCCTCTTGGTTGATGCAAGAGGTCTGTGCTACCTTGGAGGTGAGCTGACCTTCTTGACACATGTATTCAGGTGGCTGGAAGATCCTAAATTGTTTTGTTTTGTGCACAGACTGTTGGTCATAAGATGCAAGAAGCTTCCAAAAACTAAGCAGAAGATATTAGAAGGAAGAGACATTTCTGAGGCAAGCCACTTTATCCATTTTCTCTTGATTATGTCTGCATCCCACTTCCTTCCATAAGCTGTCGTGGCTCTGTACAGGAATGGACTTGGAGGGAAAGAGTCATGGAAAACTGTGAAGGCTCTATGAGTAGAAGCCTCCTTGGGAGCTCTCTCATTCTTATTTAAAAGTGTGTGCTCAGACTTGAAGAGTTGTACCAACCATCCCTTTTGAAGTCCTTTGTTGGGATGAACATAAGATACACAGGGATCCAAGCCCTCACCTTTTCCTAATTCCTTTGCAGCCAGATGTAACCTATGGCTCAACTCTAGCCCAAGACAGTGTCCTGAGCATCTTCTGGAAAGTTTCCTTAAAGCAGAGGGAATTATCCTTCCTCTGCCTTTGCCTCCCTCTTGTTGGCTGGAACCTGGTCATGATGGCAGGAAGTGGGAAGCTCTCTGCTGACCATGCGGTCTATTGGCCAAAGATAGCAGAGCAATAAAGTAGAAAGAGCCCAGGTCTCTGAAACCAAAACACTGCTCTATCAGTCTCAACTTACTAACCACTGTACTTCAGAAATGCTTACATGTAACAGATGGGTTTTTCTTTCCTTCTCTTTTATTACATACAACTGAGCCTCTCAGTACCTTCTTATTTTAAACTAGAAGAAACAGGCCCATAAAGGGCTGTGACCAGAATTCAGCTTCTCTGCCTTGAAGTACAAATCTCATCCAGTAATCGTAAGTTGCCTCTTATTAACTCTGGGTCAGGTGTAAAATAGGAAATACTGGACGAATAAGATAGATGTCCTGAGACTGGTGGTGACTAAGCAGTCAACATAACATGAAAGAAATATTAAAGAGGCATATCCCAGGCCTATGGGCATTTGAGGTTGGACACATCCCCAAATTCATAGATTTCTTTCTTTTTAAAAAAGAAGTAACACAAATTGAGAGGTTAATCCATCAGTCAATATCTATTCCCTTGAAAGTGGCTGACCTTGAACAATTACACCTACTGATGAGTTGATAAAACAAGTTGTTAGCTGAAATGAAGTAGAATAACTTGGTTTTGTTGGAGTCCAGGGGAACCTGTGTTTCTAAAGTTGAGTTGAATTCATAATGATGCATTTATGGGGAGTCCATCAGAAGCATGGTCTAGTAGGAGCAGGGTCAGAATAACCCTCTTGGATATGTACATACACAATTAAGTGACTTGTACCATGAAAAGCTTGTCTTCTTTTTGTGTTGTGATGATATTTCCTTCTTGTCTCAATGTTTTGCTTGTAGGTCATGCAAGAGCTTAAAAGTGGGATCAGAGTGTCATGGAAAAAAATCAATCCATGAAAATATGGGACTTGTGTTGACTGACTTGATGTGAAACAATAAAATTCATTGTTCCTGATTGTTGGCCTCTTTCTAGAGTCAGGTCACTGCTGGAAATGTCCTCCTAAGGAGGCAGTTGTCCTACTGATGTAGAATTGGAGAACTACAACTTGAGTCCCTGAAGTCCCATAAAACATGGAGACAGATGAGCATTGGTTGAACCCATTCTGACAAGATGCTACCTTGCAAATCTTGCTGATATGATCTTTCCAGGCACTTGGGAGATGGTTGCTGCATCAAGCATGGTGGTGAGTTCCAAGACTTGTTGTAACTTCAGCCCTACAGACTGCTCACCAAGACTGTTCCATGTGCTGGAAAAAGTACAGACATGAGGAGAAGTTCTGAGGGCTGAAGACCGGTACATAGTAGTCATTTTGGCAATGTATGTCAAAAGCTTGAAATGAGCAGAACTTTAAGAGAGCAGATTTTCAATGCTCTCACCACAAAGAAAGAAGATACCATTTTAGGGTGATGAGTATTTTAGTTAAGTCAATTGTGGGAGTCTTATAATGTGTACATCTGTGTATAGGTAGGCATATAAAAATATGCACAGATCTGTAAACATCATGGGGTTCACCTTAAATATGCATGATTATTATTTGTTAATTGCACCTCAAAGAGATGAACTGTGTCTCAGAGTAGTGGGAATCTGTTTCAGAAGGTTTGGAGGGTGTCATTTCTCCTGTCTCCTACTACCCACCAGAAAAGCTGTCTTCCATGTGCAGGAGCTTCCAGAATGCTGGCTGACAACTGCCAGCCTCTAGCTGTGCTCAGAACAGTCCTTCCAAACACAAATAAAAGAAATCATTTCCTTGTCCTTTGTACTATCCCCATATAAATGGCCATTACTTAAAAAATGTGCATGACCCATGACTGATTGCTATTCCTAGAAACTTATCCTAAGAAATCCTTGAGAATGATAGATTCACTTTTAAGGTGGAAATAAAGCATCTATAATATTTTATGAAATAAAAGAAAGATTTGATTTAAAAAAACCCAAAACATAGTGTCCATCATGCATGTGTTCATTGTCGTTGTTTTTACTCCTAAAGAACAAGTGAGATTCATACTCATTCCCAGAAAGGTGATGTCAAGAAGAAATGAAGTAATGAAAGGGTTAGCCATGAACTGAATTCTGAGTTTCCTTGCTGTGGATATTCTTTAAAAGTCTTTTAATGCCCATAATACAATTTCATTAGTAACTTTCTGGCTGTTTTGCTTCTGTGTCCACAAAAGAGTGGGGGCTCCCAGTGCATTAATGTCTTCATGTAGACTTCCAGTGCCCCAATGACCTTGAGCAACTGCTCTTCACTCCCAGGGAGGTCTTTGCCTCCATTGTCACCTCCCTGACATGCGTTTCTTTTCTCTTCACATTTGCCTCCCCTCAAAATCCAGTAATGAGGAATCCAGTGTAAAGTAATTAGACTGTATATGCAATCGAGGTGGCTGCCAATTATGCTGATGGAACTGAAGTCTTATTAAACTAATAAGGTTTTCTAAATTGGACCGAGGGTGCTTGTTCTTGGGGGTGTGAATATTCCTGAAAGAAGTTGCCCAAGTATTGAAAATGAGTTCACCTAAGGATCCACGTTCACCTTGGAGGAACTAGAGTGAGCTTTGGTGCCAGAGACAACGGGGTTTGCGCTGTGCTCTGCCACCTGCCCTCTCTACGCTCAGGCAGGTCATTTAATTTCTGAATCTTATTCCCTAACTGTAAGTTCTTGGTACGAATTGCCATCCACCTGAAAAGATGATGATGGTGATTAAATGCTTTAAAAACGGCATTCTTGACATTGTAAATGTGTTATCTTTTCCTTCTATGTAAGCCATCTTAGCATTCTCAACTTTAGACACGATTACTACATAAATCATGCTACATAAAACATGCCATCATATGATTATTTTTAACAATAGCTCATAATATTGGAGAACTTTGGGACAGATAGGGCTACATTTGGCTCTCCCCAACACTGACACATACTGATTATTTCACTACTCTTAAGCTTGATTTCTCTTTATGGTAGAAGAAAATACAATAATGAAAAGAATCATATTTTTTGACATAGTTATGAAGATGAGAGGAACTAATACATTAAAAGTGTCTACCACACTTAGGGAAAGATCTTCCTCTTAGTGACAGAACCAAAGTTGCTATCATTACTTTATTTGAACTTGGAATGTATTGCTGGTGTACATTGTCCAATTCAAGGGTATCCAAACATATAAAACATGTCTATGTTGGGACAGTAGAACTATTTAGGTTCTGTGTAACTCCATAGGTTAGGGTTGATTTAGAAATCATTTACCCAAATTAGTTTTAACAATAGACTTAGCAATCATATAATGGTTAAGTCTAGATTTGGAGTGACTTTCTTACATATCTGGACCTAAGAGCTCAATTTTATCAACAACATCCATTTCTTCACCTCTCTTCATCTTTGTACATCTCCAAGGGCTCTGGCACTCTAGTTACAAAGTTCCCTCTTCCAGTGGTCAAGAGAGGCCTGTGCAGTGTGTGTGTGTGTGTATGTGTGTGTGTGGAGTCACCTGTACAGGGCACTGCAGCTGCCCTCTCCTCTATTACTCTGAACCCCAACCTCCTGGCTCTCAGCTGTCACTTGTGCTTCTGCTAATCTTACCAGAAACCTGCTCCCCTCACCTAGAATCTGCAAACTCCTGTTTCATAAATGGTTCCTAATTACAAAATTTCTGAAAAGAGATGTCAGGAAGGCAGTAGAATAGAAATCTGGAATCTAATCTAGAATAGTTGCCTCACTCAGGACAGACAGGACAATATTGGCACCACCTGCAGAAGGTCCTTTTTCTGCAAACGCATCATAACCATCTCCAGTGGTTGGGTAATGTTCTCAATTTGCAATTGAGGGTTCGAGTAGAGGGATGTGCTGTGTAGGACATCCAGATGTCCAACTCACAGAAGACATGCTTCATGGTAGGACAGTCGTCTCTAGGGAGACTGCAAGCAGCTGAGTCAGAGAAGTCTCTACGGCAGATCTGACCCATGACCTGGGTCCCACAAGATCAGTGGAACCATCCAATCTTTAAATGAAAGGTGGAGGGGCCTTCCTGGTGGCGCAGTGGGTTAAGCAACGCACTATGAAGCAAACCGCAGCCACTGCAGCAACGATCCCTGTTGCTGGCCAGGAGGGGAACCCACATGGTGTGGCAGACCTCTCCTGCCTCGCCCACTGCTCCCCTCAGCAG
This sequence comes from Galemys pyrenaicus, assembly GCA_019455555.1. NCBI lineage: Eukaryota > Metazoa > Chordata > Mammalia > Eulipotyphla > Talpidae > Galemys > Galemys pyrenaicus. The sequence goes on from JAGFMF010011768.1 coordinate 1,849,249, forward strand.
AGTACTTCAGTTGATCTGCCTGTTCTGCTCCCTGCTCTCTGTGGTGAATCCTCTCACCCCCCACACCTCTGGCCTGTACCCCAGCTCTTGTATGCATAAATAAATAAATCTTTAAAAAAAATAAATGAAAGGTGGAAACTTTACATCTGCTGCATTCTTCTCCGATCTGTATCTTGGGGGGAGGTCTGAGGGCCTGCTTCTTCAGAGATGCCAGATCCCCTGGGTTAAAGGCATCTCCTGGTCCACCAGGTGGGCCCATCTGAATAAGTGGAGGAGAAAACAAAAGAAAAGTGAAGCAAAGAGAGTAAAGAGAGATGACCAGAAACGTGTTTACCTCATGACTGTCTCCCAGTGAGGAGAGATTGAGCTGCCAGTAATTGAGCCAGGCTCTCTGATGATATAGATTAAACCAGAAGGGCCAACAGTAAACAAGATGAACGTCAAAAGACCAGCATCTCTGCTCTCTGGGGACCTCCATTAGCGAGTCACCAGATAGGCAATTACTGTATCGTTGTTGTAATGACCAGGATCAAACACAGGCATCCCGCACAGTAGGCAGTCAGAAAGCAGGCAGACAAAAACCTGTGAAAATATGCCATTAAATCTTAATTATTCTTCAAAGGAAAACAAGCATGACTAGGGGGCAGAGAAGGAAGGACTAGTCGAGCCTTACAAATGCCTGGGGCTCAGGGCCAGAGCAGAGCGTGGCTCCAAAGCTCATATTTACTTAAAACTGAGTACCTCCTTCTGACTTGAGTTGGGCGAGGGCATCCACTTTATATAAGCTCCCCAGTTTCTCTGGCCCTCTCTGTTTGCATCTGGAGAATAAAAAAGCTGTAGTCACAGACCAAGTTTTGGACACTAGGTAGACATGAAATGGATGGACTTTTTTTATTATTAAAAAGGAAATGCCTCGCCAGCCAGAGTTGCTGCTAAGAGCTGTCTTCTAGCACTTTTGGAAGTTGGAGCTTCTGTCTGTGACCCACATGTCCCCCTGGACCCCCAACCTCCTTGAGATGCCCTTGACGGGCCCAGGGAAACCATTGACACCCAAATTCAATATTGGTAGTGGTTAGATGAAAGATTTAAGGAATTCAAAAGGTGTTGGTTGTGAACACTCTGTGCATGTGTAAGAGAAATTGAGATTGTACAGAATCTATAAAGTGAGGTCCTAGTGCCATGGCTTTGAGTAATTACACAAGAGGCCAGTCCAGGGCCACCTGACGGAAAGCAGCCTGAAGCCTCTGTGTGTTTGTAAATGTTTGAGTATCCATATTTTAAAAAGGAAAAGGAAACAGGTCAATTAATTTTGATAAATTTCATTAGACAAAATGTTTGCATTTCAATATAAGAATGATCAATGACACATCTTACACGTGCGTGTTTGATGCTTGGTGGGATCCAGCCAACATTTATACTTCTGTCAAATCTCAGTTAAATGAGCCCCAGTTCAAGTGCACGTGGGACATACTGAGCATCACGGACTGGGGGCTAGACTGAGTCTCCAACTCTGTTCCCAGTTCTTCACTTCTGCAGACACTGCCTTAATAATGCTGATGCTTCCCGCAAAGGTTCCAATGCAGGTACAAAAGGATCATCACCAGCCTAGCAAGGTGTATTTGGAATCTTGTGATAGAAGGTGGTAAAATGATACCCACAGAAGCCTGCACCCCACCCAACTCTGAAGACGCCATTCAGCCATGGTGAATGTGGTCACTGAGAGTTCTCCCCATTGGGGTTATAAGTTGAGACAAAGAGAAACCACCTCAGTACCTTCCAGCTCCCTCCACCTCCATACAGAAGCCCTCTGGGAGAAAGGGAGCCAGGAAGAGCTCCTAGGGCATTTACGTCCATAAGAATCAGTAAGGTGTTATGAAAACGCAGATTGCCAAGCCCCATGGCCTCCCCAAAATGTGGTTCAGTTTGGGGGTGTCTGTATCTGTAACAAGTCACATTTCTAATTTTGAGGATGTCATAGAAGCAGTCGTTGAGCTTTGAGATATTAGTTAAGGAAATGCACAGTCAATCCATCACCTTGTTCTCGATACCCACTGGCTTTTCCCTATGATTTTTCATGTTTGGGGTGGGGGGGCAAGAAGATGAAAAATGGGAGCAATATCTCATCTGCCTCTTTGCCTGGAACACTTACATCTTCCTCCCAACACTCACTCTACCTTCACAGCACTGTGTTTTTTTTATAAAGTGGAAGTGATTGAGAAATTTTGGGTTTCCATATTTTACCCTAAGTGTTTTTCACATTCCTGGTGTGTCTTCTGTTCCTCTCACAAGTCTTAGTTGTGAATCAAAGGGCGAAGTCCTGCTCTAACCGCTTCTACAGAAGACAGAACAGGCCCCTCAGGAGAACATGGGGGCGTAAGACTGAGGTCCATGGCCTGTGTGTTTGTGTGCAGACTGAGGCGTGCCCCTGGGCCTTCAAACTTGCACACTTTACATGGGTTCTGCCATCTACCACACGAAGACAAAGCATTCTTGTAGTGAGAAAGAACTATAATAGCATAGTGTGCAGAGAAGAAAAGAAAGAGCAATGGTTTTGAAACAGGGGGCAGAGGAGGCTTTGAGGTTAGAGAGGCACCCCAAAAGTCCCAAAAAGGTTAAAAGGCTATAAACTAGAATTTAGGGCTAAAGCAATAGGGGCTATAGCCTAACAGAGGGCAGTACTTGATATAGGTCATTGTCTATGGGTTTTTACCGGTGTGTACAATTGTAAGACACCTCAGGCTACAGAAACAATAATTATGGGAGTTATTTACATCCAGGGGTAAACAAAAATGCTCATGTATTTATAAGAGGCTTGCTGCTTCATCCAGACAGCATCTGTGATGGTAGTTACTAGTCCAGAAGTGCTAGGCATCACTGGCCAGTAGCGAAGACCATTACTTGGCCTGCAGAGGCAACATTTAGAGACACCCAGTGTTTACAGCTTTTGTGAGTTGTTGGTTTATACTAACAGCTTTTTGAGATACGAGGCCCAGGGCCTTTGGTGCTCCTTCCAGTCAGTGTTAGAAACAGGAATGAGGCCTAGTCTCTGCAGAATCCTTAGCCTTTCTTTTTCTCTTAGAGGGTGGCAGGGTGGCTGCTGGATGCTTTTTATTTTTTGGAGGCTGGAATTTTTTTCTCCTCTTCAGGGAGCTCCTCTTTCTCTGAAGGGACTCCTTTTGGGGGCTGCCACTTTTTCAGACCCCTTTTTAGGGGGGGCTGCTGCTTTTTTGCTTTTTTTTTTTGCCTGCTCCTCCGGTGTCCAATGATCCCGCTGATGAATGCTTTCGAATGAATCCACAGGCTCCCTTGACCCTGGCTTATACTTACTTTTAGAGTGCCCCCCCCCCCAGTCTGATTTGTTTATTTTTTAATTTTGTAACTGGTTGGTTTGTTTTATAATTTAGGAAGTATAATTTATACAAAAGTGCTCTGCCACCACTGACTTGTGGTGAGAGGCAGAGTCCTGGCAACAAAGCAGCAATCAACCCACAGCTCACACCCAACTGGTCCATCCCACGGTCCAGGCAGTACACTGCTACATAAATTTTTCTGAGGAGTGAGTGTCACAACTAACTTATACTGAAGCAGCACACCTATCTGCTCCTGCCTGCTATAGCCCAGTAACAGTTTCTCTGTAAAATGCCCAAAGCTTCCCACCCCTCAAGGGTAAATGCTCAAGTAAGCAAGACTGATGCCAAGCAGGTCACCAAGACCCAAGAAGCTGCCCCATGGCTTCTTGTGGGGAACCCAAGGAAGGGGCAAGGGGCCAGGCAAGTCTGGAACAAAGGGAGCAAGATCAAAGTACAGCCCCAGTTAAGGGCTGCCATTGTTAGCCTCCCCACGGGTCTCTCCCCACCTCTCTGTCTCTTTAAGTGTCTCCTTCCATGTCCCTGGAGACTCTGGTGCAAGTCCAAGGCTGAGAAGTAAACAGGGTTTCTTCACTTGTCTCTGCTCCACGTGTCTCCTCCAAGTCCTCCAAGTGTTCCTGGATTCCCCTTGGTGCCCAGCCCCATCCTTCATCAGATGGAGCAGGAAACATGGAACTTGCCCTTTTTATGGCCATTCCTATCTGTAGCACTTGGGAAATGGTGCAGGCAAGGGCTCTGAACTTCAAGGACTGGTCTGGAAGCCCTTCTCACGCCTCTCCGCTAGTCAGTGTTCACAGCATGACCGTGGACTGAGTGTTGTGCATTCCCTAAGTCCCTTCTTATTTTTTCTAAAAACTTCCTATACTTATTAAAGAATTAAGAGTGAGGTTTTGAACCCAGAAAGCAGTCAGACAGATTTTCCTCTGCAAGAACAAATACCAGTTTGAGCTTAGTTTATTTAGGTGGGAACAGGGACTCACTGACAGTAAAACGTACACTCGACAGGGGGCTTCTGCTTCTCAGCCATTTGGACAGAGGGATGTTGATGCCGGCCATGGGCAGATGCTGGGCTTGATCATGTCCCTCTTTCTGAAGAGTGCCTGGTGGACATGCCAATACGGTAGTGCTGCTGTTAAGTCTTCTGAATCTGGCTCTTTGATCATTATCTGCACGTGATGATTCCTTAACCGGCCAAAGCATTCTTCCATACGGAAGTGAAGTAATCAGCCCTCACCCCACTCTAGAGGGGTCACCACAGTAGGCCTTGCACTTCCTAACACTTCTCTGACCATCCGTTCATTATCTCACACACCTACAAATATGACACCGATTTCAAAGACAAACTTGATGTTCTCAGAGTTGACTTACTTTGAGGGCATGTTTCACTGTTCAGGAATGATTTCCACATACCTCTTCTCTTCTCACCCTGAGACGTTGCTGAGCTGGAAAGGAGATGGGAGAGTAGAGCCAGCTGACAGAGGAGGACGGGGGCAGCGGGAGGCTGAACGCAAAGATCAGAGAATGACTTGGTGCCAGCCCAGGCAAGGATGTGGTCGGTGACCTCAGGCTTTGTCCTCTTTCTGTCTGCGGCCTCTCATGGCCACTCTCTCAGAGAAGATCCCCAGGTACACCTGGCATCTGTGCTCTTAGATGTCTGAGCTTCACCTGCAGTGGTGTCTTTCTGAAGCTACGCTGACCCCAGGCTCCTGGAAGCAGCAGCAGTGGGAACAGCTCCTGCAGGCCTTAGGCTGCCGATGTGTGGACAGAAAAGGGTGATAACCAGGGGCTGCGCCCCTTCTCCAGGCCCCGGCTGGCCCACTGGACAAGAAGCAGGATGCTTGCAGTTCTGCTGCAGCGATGCAGTATTTTCCAAAGGAAAGTGGCCTCTTCCTTCCCCTTTCCTCCCAGTCAAGCACCCTCAAACTCTGGTGAGTCTGCAGGGGGCTTGTGCAGGAGTCTGTCCTGACAGAGGGCATGTCCTGTGTGGCGAGCTTCCTCAGAGGTGCAGGAGGAATATCCCATCGAAAGCAGCAACCTGATCAGTGGCACCAAGAAGCTGCTCACCTGGTGGCTCCTTTTCGCTTGGGCCTCGGGTTCATGGGTCACGCCCATGGGGAGGGTTGAGCTGCTTTTCCTGACAGGTCTAAAGTCCTCTGCTCTCCAGGGAAGGTGGCTGGGTTGGCTGGTTCCACACCTGACCAATTAAGCCAAGTCTAAGTGTCTGGAGCTTCTGTGACTGTTCAGTCCCGTTGGCTGCCGTTCCTCCTGGAAGCGGGGGTGACGTGTGCAGGCAGATGCATCTCACAGCTGCACCCAGCTCTGGCTAACCCTGAGAGCTTGAGAGGCCCAAGGACATCTCCAAACCCCCCAGAGAGGAGGGATGGCATGCTTGTCTGGCCTTCTGGTCACCTGGAGTTGGTTCTCTCTCCTGGGTCCACCCAGCATGTGCCCCATCAATGCTCATGAATAGCACCCCAGCTCCCGGCCTACACCTGCTCTTTACCCGGCTGAGCAAGGTCTGGTATGCACCCTCGGCTCATCATCGGCATCTTCTAATCACATCTCTTTGTCTACATCCCTCTTTGCACGATCTGATGCACCGTTCAGACACCCTCGGCCTCCAGCGTTGACTGCTCACCGTTGACCGACGCTGCTGCTCTCTCAGCTCCAGCACAGAACCTCTGCGTTGGTTTTCAGACAAAACCAACATCAATTTCTTTATGATTTCCCTTTTGGGACTTTCTGTGAATTCAGTGACAAATATGGAAAAGTCAGACTTTTCTGATAATGTTATTAAATCAAAATTACAATTAACAGTGTAGGAAAAGCTTGGTTTCTTGGTGAAAAACTGTAAGAGCCAATGATTTATTCCAATTATGACTGCAGGGAAAGTGATTTTTATGGGGTTAAAGAAATCTGCTTCCACAAGCTTTGCTTCTTCTCCCCTTCCTTCCCTCTGTGCCTCCTTCTCTCCCTCCATTTTCTTCTTCCTGTCTCCTTTCCCTTCCCCTTCTCTAGCCCCCTTTCTTCCTAGATGGGCTTTCTGAAACAAGAAAACCACCATCTAAATGAATGCACACTCACATTCCTCCGTGGGTAAGTGATTTTCAGAAAGCTCACTCTTCAAGGCAATTTTAAAAAGGAACCCTCACTTTCTCAACACAAAAATCACTCTCACCAGGCGGTGTCAAAGATAAAGAAGTGATCGCCAGGCTCCCAATTAAACAAGATGCTGTATTTTTACAAAGAGTGTACCTTGGAGAATAGAGTTGTTCTTTTTTCCCCCGAGTTAAATGTTGTTTTTACAGAATTGCTATATTCTTTACTCAGAGTTTCCTATGATGACCCCAGTAAATAAATACAGCTCCCTCAGGAAGGAGGCAAAAGCCCGTGTAGCTTAGCACTGTTCAACACCAGAGAAGCTCGATCACAGACATGAGGAGAATAAAACAAATGAGAAATAGAAGAGGCAGCAACCGCACTGCCTAGCTGCTGTTCTGCATACCGAGGGACACCCGCAGCAGGGAGCCGGTCCAGCTGCGCACTGCAATTGGAAATGGCAAAGGCCACTTACAGATATTCCGAGGAAAGCTGAGAAGAATTTGTTCCAGCCCTGCTCCACGTGGACATGGCCCTTTTGCCCCCAAACCTGCAAATGTCTCCTTGCACCATTTAGGCATGAATGTGCCGCTTCGTGACAGGAGATTTGTCTTATATCCATGGAGTTTGCAAAGAGATTAACAGGGCCTAAAGGAATAAAGGACATCTGGAAACCTGGGCTTTCCATTTCTCTTTCACCCTGAGCGTGTTTGAAGGATGAGCTTTAGGGCAAGGACAGCTGAACACAGCAGGCCCTCCAATCACACGGTGTCGCTCAACGTCACTTCATTAAGACGTAGATGAGGAAAATCTAGTCTGGCAGCTGTGTGGCCCTTGCACGTTCTCCCCGTGTCTTCATGGGTTTTCTCAAGGCATCCGTTTCTTCCCACACCCCAAAGATGCGCACATGAGGTTCACTGCTGTGTCACAGAGTGTGTGGATATGAGTGTGATGGAAGTGTCCTATCCAGGCTGGGTCCCTACCTTGTGCCCCACCATGCTGGAATAGGGTGAAGCCTCAAGACCCTGAACTGGAGTAACTGAGATAGAAAATGAATGAATGAGTGAATACAAATCATTGTTGCAGACAAGTGTTTGGGTCTTTTGGGTGTTTATCGACTTTGGTGTCATTTCTAGGACCAGACGTAGGCTGCAGGAATTTAACTCTGTTTATATCAATTAGTCTATAGTAAAGTTTTCACTATGTGTCCTTTTATCTAAAGCCAGATTCCAAGAACATATCTGTTATGATGAGAACTTATTGTATGCTTTCTCCTTGAACAGTCTAGTAGCTCCCTGATCCAAATGGGCAAAGATGATAGGAAGAGTCGAGTCTCTGCGGACGGATACTGTGGCCCAAACTCCCTTTCAGATGTTTTCAATCTGAGTAATATGAGAACAGCATGCACACTAATCAATATTTTACATATTCCAGGGAACAAAATTGAATATGACTATTCTTGCCTATAGTGGTCCTATAGATGGAGAGAGCGTTTCACACATGTATTCATAAATAAATATGTATTTGCATTGTTTTTACTTAATTTGACTATTTCTCTCACCAGAATGTAAATTCTTAGGGGGAAGGGAGTTTGGGGAGAAGGATTTAATTTATTCACTTTGTGTCCCATTCACTAGACCACATTGTCAGTACTTAACAAATGATTGTTATATCCAAAATACATTTTAAAAATCTCATAAATCTTAATAAGAAGAAAATAACTGACTGAAAAATATGGGTCTAAACCCTAACTGATGACTCACAAAAGAAGATATAAAAATGGTAAGTAAGCCTATGAGAACATACTTCATATCCTAGGTCATCAGAGAAAAGTAAATTAAAACAACAATGAGACACCAGTGCACACTGTGAGAATGGCCAAAATCTGGGGCATTGATAACTACAAGTGCTGCCAAAGATGTGGAGCAATAGCGAATTCATGGCAGTTGAGGATGTTAAATGATGCAACCACTCTGAGGACAACTGGTGTTTTCTAACAAAACTGACCATACTCTCATGATAAAATCCAGCAATCATGCTCCTTAATATTTACTCCAAAGAGATGAAAGCTTACAGCCTTACATCCTGCACACAAAGTTTGTGGGAAGAGCACAAGGGACTACGGTGATGGGACACAGGTGAATTGGTGGTGGGAATTTCACGGGGACTACCCCTGAGAGGAGAAAGTATACATAATACAAAAATGAAGACTGATGTAAAATATATATACAATTTTAAAAATTGCCACAATTTGGAAGCAATCAAGATGTCCTTCGGCAGGTGACAGATAAACTTCAGTTCATCCAAACAATGGAATATTTTTCAACACTAAAAAGAAATGAGCTAGCACATCATGAAAAGACATGGAGGAACATTCATGCATGTTAAGTGAAAGGGGTCTCAGCGATGGGTCAGGTGATGTGATGGTGGCACAAGTGTCTCCTCCACCCACCGCTGAAAGCAGATGTCCCGGTTCTCTGGCCAGTCCCCTCTCACACCCCATTCCTAGTCTCTGGTCCCTGCACTTTCACAAGGGTCCAGGATGGATGAAGGGTGTGGGCACAAGAGTCCTGGCAGGGTTGCCAGAGCCAGTGAAGGGTGAGGAAGCCAGTCCTTGCTGGACTCCTTCCATCCCTGCTCCAGAAGCCCCTCTTGGTCAGCAGAAAAGGAGGTGAGCCTTCTGATTCATCCCTAGTGGAAAGTTTCAAGGTTTGGGTAGAAGGGAGCTCAAACCTCCTCCCCAGTGGCCAGAGCCGGAGGAGTTGAGCTGGCTGGACACTCCAGCCCTTGCAGTCACTTGCATCTGGAGAAACCATCCTTGGAGGCCCTTACACTGTAGCTACTCCTCTTACAGCTTCTCATGTCATTAGTATAACATCTGCATTTTAAGTGTGTGACATTTGCAACTGAGCTGTTAACGGACACTGCTGCTGGGCAGCAGCTGCTGTTCAGCCTTCTACCGAGTCCTCCACACATCCCTCACTGTGCTTTCTCAACACCTTCCAGCAGAGGCGGAGCTAGGGCCAAGAGAAAGATCGGTGCTTGCCTCGGACAGAGTGGGGATGAGCAGCTGGAGCACGGGGATTCCTAGGCAAGTGAAATTATTCTGTAATGGCAGATGCATGGCCTGGGTTTGGAATTTATAAATCTACAACATCAAGAGTGAACCCTAATTAAACTATGAGCTGGGTGAGTGATAACACCCAAGACTGGCTCACCGAGTGGAACAAAGACCAGACTCATGTTATAATGTTAGTATTAGGGATGGACGGGGATTCCATACTTTCTGCTCAACTCTGCTGTAAACCTAAAATGGCTCTTAAAAAAATGCATGAATTAGGGCCTCCTTGACCATGCAAGAGGTTAAGTCCCAGCACTATGAAGCATCCACAGCCATTGCGTGAGTTTGATGACCGGCCGGGGAGCTGACCCACAGGGCACAGCAGACCTCTCCTGTCTCCCCGCTGCTCCCCTCTGCAGTGTGTTTCAGATCTGCCTGTTCTGCTCCCTACTCTGTCTCTGGTAAATCCTCTCAACTCCGCACCTCTGGCCTGTGTCCCAGTTCCTTGTATGCATAAATAAGTAAAATCTTTAAAAAGTGCATTAATTAAAAGAAAAACTGTATAATGAGTATTTTACAGGCGTTGCTGTTGCCTCCTTGTTTCAGAGGAGAGGAAGCCTGGGAGGTCATTCGGCTTCTGCTGGGTGGTGGGGAAGGGGTCGTGGTTTCTCGTGGCTCTGAAAACTGGTGATGGTTAGCGTAACAACACCCTTCCCTCTTTACTGCTCCCACCGCCCTGCTCAGCGCTTGCTCCTGGCCTGAGATTCCTTGGCTCTTCACCAGAGCCAAATGCGGACACGGGCTGCTCTTCCATCTTCGCCTCGTCGGCACCTCCAGGTTCAGCTTTTCCAGGAACCTGCTTGATCGCCCAAAGCTTCCTGACAAGCCCGTCCAGTGTCCCCCATCCTTGCCGGCAGAGGCGACTCAGAGCTGAGACGTGATCAAGTGAGTGTTTCTGGTCTTTGCAAGGCCTGGTCCAGGGCAACCCTGGGAATTGCTTATTCAGTTACCCTTTTGCTAATTTATAATTTAGCTGACACAACTCCACTGCTGTTTTATTTGTCTCAAGTGAATGTCAATTGGTACAGAGGACAAGGCATCTGGGAGCTAAATTAACTAAATCATCGCATGAATTAGTTAGACGCACTGACATACAACACCCATTCATTTTCCTTTTCATTTTTTTTAACATTTTACAAAGAGCCTCCCCCCACCCCACCCCGATTCTCCTGTCTACACTCTCTCAATCCTGCACCTCAAAGTAATTTACTTGGGATGGAGGTGCAAAGCTAGTAGTATAATGCTCCAAATATATAAATAATAATGAGAACCTTTAATAAAACCAGACATAAGTTATGCAGCAGACATCAATTACAGTGGATTTTAAAGGTTTTGATCTAGAACCCGGGTGGTGTTACATTTAGACTAATAACTGTAACCATGATTTATGTGTTTGTAACCAAAATGGTTTCAGTGCCTCGATATATGTCCAAAGTAAAATTTATAGTCTGCTACAGAATGTATAAATAATGAACAGCCATATGCCATCACACATTTAAAAATGTGACTCCTTCTGCAGTGGCAATGGGGTAAAATGAATTAAAATCCTAAGTTCATTGGGAATCAACGTATTTAAGAGCACTTTAAGGAGTCTGCACAAATGCAAACACTGATTTAATTTTTTTCCCTAGCTAAAGAAAAAAATGGCTGCTGTAAAATTGACAAACACTCTCGGGAAACCTCCAGAGTCATCGAGTTGAACAATGGCTGGAGAGAGACGAGGAGACTGGCTGGGCGTTGTCCTGAGAAGGAGACATTCTGACTCTGCTATCACCTTGAACTCTCAGGAAGGTCTTGAAAATGGACAAAAGAAGTACAATAAGGTGATGATGCCAATCTTCCTTCTTCCCCTATAAAGTTCGAGTAAGATTTTGGAAGGTGGAGAGTTGCTGTGGATGAACACTGAGAGACCATTCATGAGCCCGAGTCCTCTGACAAGCACTACAGCCACCTGGGATCTAAAATGGGATGATATATACACCACATCTGCTTGATCCAGTTGTCTATTTTTGGGCATTTGGGTTCTCAGTTTTACTGATTATAAGTAGTGCTGCGATGAACATAGGAGAGCAGGCATGCTTTGAACCAATGTTTTTGTCCTTTGGGTAGATCCCTAGGAGTGGCATTACTGGGTCATGGAATACCATTCAGCAGTCAAAAAAGAGAAACTCATGCTGTTTGCAGCAACATGGGTGGTGCTAGCAGGGGTTATGCTCGGTGAAATGAGTCAGAAGGAAAAGGAAAAATTTGGGGTGGTTTCACTTAGAGGAGGAATATAGGGGAACTAAACAAGGAACCAGGGGAAAAATAATAACAATCAAAAACACAACAGAAAAATAAACAGGCAACTATAAACCAGAGACATTCTGCAGGAGTGGGGAGGGAGAGGGATCGGGACGAGGGAAGGAAGAACACAGGGGATTGTGGTGGAAAGTCTATGGGGACTACACTTGAGAGAAGAAAACAATGTTAAAAACTTAACAGTGATGTAAAATATATGTAAATAAAAAATAAAACACTGAAAAAAGGGATGGGTAAGTCTTAGAGACAGCTGACGGGAGGAATTAAAAATAATAAGGTGGTGAAAGCAACTAGTACCATGTCCAACGCTTTCAGTAAATGTTTATTCTGGTCTCATTATAGTTCCCCCAGTAGATGGTAAGCTGCTGGAGGTATGAACCTGTCAGAGTGCAAAGGGAATGACCTGTGCCCCTCTGGGGTTTTCTAGGCTGGGAAATAATCAAATAATCATCAGTCCATTTGGAGAGATGTTTAATAATAACATGGAAGCCTCCTGTAGGTGTGGGAGAGACTTAGCATGATGGAGTAGTTGACCCACATGGCTTCAGACGCCATCTTAAACAGCTTAGCTAAGACGAAAGGATCTGGGGGGAGAAGGGAAGGTCAGGTAGTGTGGTTGCCAGAGAAGCAAAGGGATGTAGATGAAGGATGTTGGTCTTTATTATTTGTCAAAAAGACATGTCTTGGGGTGGCAGATTTTTGCTCACCTACAAACCACATCTTTTTGTCTTTCTGGGCATGATGCTTAGGCAAGGGTTAGTGGTGAGCATATATTAATGCACTCTTGCAGAATCAATCAATGAATCGATGAGTGTGTTTCCATGGTTCTCACTGCCACTGCGGAAGTTCAGATGTCAGGAAGAATTACGAGGTAAGAATTTGTTGAATATTTGAATTGTTGAGAGAAATTAAGTGGACCTCATTAATAAATTATAGAAAATCAAAGCTTACCTCCTGAAACTCCAAGACTATGTCAATTTAATCTTTGGCAATCTAAACCGTTAAAAAATCCATTCCTCACCTCTATGCATGCTCAAATGCTGAAAAGATTGTAACTTTTCTTTTGAATACCAAGTGACCATGAATACATGAGTCTGAAGTGAATCTTTTTCAACAATGATTGTGAGAGATTCGGGGCTAGCCATGTTTCCCCCCCTCTTCCTAGTAAGTCGTCTCCAACTCCTGGGTTTTGATTTCCTCTCTTGATTCTACAGTTTCTGTTGCTCCCCACGAATTTAACTGCCCAGTCCTCCCTGGGCTCATCTTTACTGGTCCTCCAATTAGCTACTGCATACTGGAAACCCAGTGGCCAGTGTTTTGGCAGCTCTCACTACACAATTATTTCAGGGGTTTGGACAATTCATCAGTCTCTCTCATGGTTCTGGATGTTGACTGGGGAGCATGACTTCCATTTGGGGTATCTCCTATGGTTCTAATCAGGTGGCAGCTGAGGCTGAAGCTATCTGAAAATTCAACCTGGGCCAGATATCCAAACTCATTCACCACATGGTGATGATGGAGACACTGGATGGGAACATTGACTTGTGGCTTCTCCTGGTGGTTTAAATTTCTCGTGACTGGGTTCTTAGAAAGAACAGCTCAAGAGCAAACATCCCAAAAGATTTAGGTGGAAGCTGTGAGATACTTTATGGCCTACCCAGCACCCATCCTGCCTCTTTCTATTGCTTAAGTTGGGGAAGACACAGGCTAGGGTACACTGTCAGGAAATTTGATTTGATGGGGGCCATCTATGGAGACTGGCTTCCATCCTGGTTGTGAGAATTGAGTCTAGAACATTGAGTGGGTTTGTTCCCCAAGATCTTCTGGAAGAAAAATTCTTACTTCCAACGTACAGAATCATGATTTCCTTTTGACTTCACAAAGACTGTATTCCTCCACCACTTACCTCCTGATTATTTACTATCAAGATCTCCATTTACATGAAAACTGGAAAAGAGGGACTTGGCAGTATTTTGAAGTGAGTGGACTTTTAGATAAAAGTTGTAGCTTATGAATTCCCTGTTGAAGGAACTTTTTACTACATCAGCCTGATTCTCTCAGCTTGGTTGTTCATTTCCTTTTGTTTCTTTCCATGATGGAGATACGTTTTCACGACTCAGTCACGTTTCCCTAAATTTGGACAAGGAATAGACAAAATGCCTGTTTGATTTTGGAACAAATGTCATGGCCATAGATTGTAGGGATGAAGGTTTTGCAGTGAATGGAAAGAAGTGGGCGACCTGTCTTGAACAGTGGCAGAGGAAGCCAATTTTCAGGTGCCTTGCGCAGATCAGCATCTCCATGGGAGTGGGTATGACTCATGAACAGCATCTTCGCACTAAGTTCGTGTGGTTTGCAAGCAATACATTTAGAACAAGTTCTCATCTCCTGATTCCTGCCATACTAGGGTTGCATGTCCATTTCATTTAGGTTTCAAAACCCACAATGCTAACCTGATTTTCAAGTGAGTGAGTCAGTAGGGGAAATCAGGTAGCTTCTCCCAAGTTGGTCCCACTCAATAGTAGAATTTTGTTTACAGGTGAAGACCTTATAACCTGACCTTTCTCAACTAGAAGGTAAATGTGGGGGAGATAGTAGGAATGTTCTTTATTACCAACACTGAGGTGCGCATTCTGACAGAAATTATATGTAGATCATGCCTGAGTCTCTGGCTTTCAGTTATTATCCACCAAAATGGCAATTTATTTTGAAATCTCCCTCCCTTTAAATTACAGTGTCTGCTTTCAATTTATAATATTATTTTGATCTTTATAGTTGTACAAGAGCTACAAACATAAGACTCAATGCTGATAAACGAGTGTCACACCCTTTAACTGAAGATACTATCAAAATAATGAGCCAACTTTGAAGACAGCCATTGCTCTTCCTCTTTCAAAGATAGGTGAACAAAACTAATGTCAGAGAGACTGCTATTGATTCATCCTTTCTCTTTGGGGCAAGCTTTGGCAACAATCTTCAAAAATAATATTGTGTTACCAGATTCCTGTGGCCAGGAAGACAGAATCAGTCACAGACAGAGCCCCTACACACAAAACAAAGCAACAGCCTAGCTCTGCTCCCCCTGATCCCAGCTCCGACATCCCATCATGGCGGAGCAGGCTCGCTTTCATCCTTTAGGAAGGTGACAGCCTGCGCTGCTTCCCACCTGTGGAGATGTGAAAATAAAGCAAGCGAGACTTGTTCTAGAGAGTTGCCAGCCCTAGGAACCCCTCTCCTTCTGCAAGCTGCCCAGGATCATTGGGAAGTTAGCTAAAGTGTCAGAGAAAACATTATTGATTTTTTAGTCTGTTTTGTCAACTAGTCAATAAACGTTGCTTTTTCCTAGATTTCCTTTCTTCTATAGCCCTGCTTCTCAACTCTGTGCTTGCTCTCTCACTCTCTATCTCGCTCCCTCTCCCTTTCATCTTCCCCTATATCCTTTTATTTCTTCACTGTTTCCCTTGCAGTTACAAAACTTATTACTTCAAACTTAGCCAATATCAGATCCATGATAATTTATCCATATGTCCCTTCATTCAAGATAAATCAAGATTATTTTTTTATTAAATGACACTGGTGTTTTGTTTGCAAGAGCTGCTCCATCTCTCCACTCTTGGTTATGCCTGTGTGCGCCTCAGAAAAGCATATCTTTGCTGGTCTTTACCATTCTCCTTGTTTCAGTGATCACAAAAGGAAGCCATCCACAGATTCTGTTGCCATATTTGAAACCCAAGCATGTTCTAAGATCATACTTAACTTGAACTTGCTATAGGTCAGACACTGTTCTAAGTGCTTTACATTTGGTAACACATTTGAATTCTCAAAACCTCTAAGAGGTAGATTCTCTGATCAGCCTTATTTGTATATGAGGAAAGTGAGGTCCTGAGATATTTCTTCAATTCTTCACTGAAGAAGGTTTGATGCTGAATTGTCATAGACATATATTTGACCATCCACTGTTCAGCTTTCTCCAGACGTGATCCCATTGGCAGAAAATGTCTGTAACAATGACTGCCTGACATGAGGGTTGTGTTAGATGTGCTGACTACAGATCCGGTGTGCCTGGTCCACAATACGTGTGCCGGCACCTGCCAGGGTGACACAGCCCCGATCTCTCCAGAACCATGGACAACCAGTGACACCCTCCTTTATAGTTTCCACTTCTCTCTTTCCCAACCACTTCCCCATTAATCCTGAAAACATGTTCAAGGTTCTGACTACACTTTCTCTCTTTTCTTCCTACTCACACTCACCAAGAGAATGCCATGTATTAGTCAGGATGAGTGAGGCTTTGCTGCAGAAACAACCAAAACAATCCTGTGACTTGTAACAACAAAAACTACTCTCACTCATGCTAGATGTTTCCAGCATTAGTGGGGGCTCTGTTTGTCCAACTGCTCAGGGTTGAGGGCTGGTGCCCATGGAGACTCCATCCCAGCAAAAGCTACCGAGATCACTGGCAGGAACAGAGGCTGCAGAATTGTCCAACCCCATTTTCTTTTTTTCCTTCTTAGCCACTTTTAAGTGCACATTTCGATAGTCAACTATATTCACATTTTTGTTCAACTATCCATGTGATTCTGAAAGAGGAAAAATGTTGGTAGTAATTTCTTGCTTGTTCATGTTTCAGGTTCAAAGAAAGCAATATGTGTTGAAAATTCATAATTTTCTCACATCAAGGATTCAGAAAAATGTCAAGGTCCTAGTATTTCTGTGCATTTCCTCTTTAATCATGCAATGGAGCTTACTATCAGTGATGTGTGAACAAAGGAAAGTTTAGTGTGAATCATTATATTCACATTTTAGTTTTTACTACATATTTATGTTGATTTACATACATACATAATAGGAAAAATTGCTTTTTAGAATTTCAGCTATCTTATAGAGAGAGAAGATGGTAGGAGATGGAAGAGTCTTTATTTTCTAGGGTATCTTAATGGGTGTTAGAATGAAGATTTTCAGCTGAAAGATGATATGTTGAGTTACTCTCCTCCTTTTCCCTACTCCCTCTTTTTTATTTATCCTTTTGCCCCTTCTCTCACCTATTAACAATATGTATTGAGCTTTTAGCTTGTTCAAATGTGAGTTTAGGTTTTTTGAAAATAAAAAGGTAAGTTAGGCAAACTGGGATCTCAGATAATCTACATTCTTAATAGGGGAAGGAAAATATAGTGGTCAATGTAAAAAAAAAAAAAGTATAACTGACAGAATAGAGTCAGCAAGGTAGGGTAGTGGGACAGAATGGCTGGGAAAGAACAAGTAACAAAGGACAGTCTCTCCCAGCAGCCTCCACTTGAGCTGAGGTCTTAATGAAAAAGGGTCAAGGAAGAACAGCATTTTAGCAGTGGTTGTCCAAGAGGAGATGGTGGGTGACTCTGCTGCATTTGGTGAACAAAGAGAAGTCCAGAGTGGCGGAGAAGTGTGCAGAGAGGGGGGCCGGCACACCAGAAGCGCTTGTCCCAAGTCTTAGAGACGCTGACTTCACAGAGGTAAAGTTGAACACACTTCTATTCCTCCCTCAGAGCCTCTGAGACCAATAGGTCATCCCTGAAAAGGAGAAAGCAATGGAGGATCTGGATATTTCCTTTAAGAGGTTTCCCCTCCAACATCTTACATGAACAGTATGCTGAAGATGAAGAGATCTCCGTCTGGTTCACCCTTATGGAATATAGATGACAGTTTATAGCGGGAGGCTCTTGGGGAGGGGGTGCTATTTTTACTGTGATAATGATCGTAAGCATCATTTTATACTCTAAAGTGGGAGCCTGAGCCAGCAAGTACTAGTGTATCTCAAAGAGCCATGGTATCGGAATCTAAGTCATCTTAGTCGAGCCAGGATAATGGCCAGTGTTTGAAAATGGCCGCTTGTTGAAATATCTTTTATTCGATTAGCCAAAAAGATGATTTTTATTTTCTTTTTAAATTGTATCTTTTATGGAGGTAACATCGGTCTACAAAATGATTTAGGGGTACGGGTTCACCCCTATTCAGATAGACATCACAAACCACACCCACCACCAAGGCACCCATGGTCCACCACCACTGCCCACTGGGCCTCCCCCCTTTCTCCCCATCTCCTGCCCTCCGCTTCCGGTGTCCCCAAGAATTCTACAGTCATATTTCTAGGATTTTTACTAATTACCAAAAAACATGTTTATTGTAGCCTAAAGCAAAAAATGATAAAAACCTCCCATCCCATCTGGAGATAACCAGCATTAACTTCCTTGCACATATCCTCCCCAGTGTGCTCCATGTTATCGTCCCTCAAAATGAGATGATACGTTATTTATTAATTCATTTTTGCATTCAGTTAACAAATATTTGCTCAGTTCCTATTGTGAGTCAGATGCTGAGGATACCGGCTTGAGTAAGACACACTTATCATTGAGCTCACGGGGGATTTCAGCTAGGGAGGGAGACACAGCTGTAAAATTCAGACTTGCTGTCTTACAACATCAAAGTAAAGATATTCCACCTCATTCTCCTCTCAGACATCACCCCAAAACAAGAAGGAGTAAAAGAGAAACTGCACTTGTTAACTGTGGAGCGCTTCTTGCTGATAGTATATACAGAGAGGGAAGAGAGAGGAAGGAGGATGGCGAGGAGGAGGAGGAGGGGGGGGTGAAAGGAAGGGAGAAGGGGATGAGGAGGAGAGGAGAAGGAATGACAGAGAGGAGGGAAGGAGGAGGGGGAAGAGGACAAAGAGGAGGAAGAAGGGAAAGAGAGGAGTAAGAGGAGAAAGGAGAAAAGGAGAAAACGAAAATGTTTCATTAACTTAAGTGTTGACTGGGGACACCTGGTGGGGAGGGGAGGGGGAGGGTTGAGGGAAGATGGGAACACGAGGGACTGAGGTGATGGTGCACTGGTGAGATGGTGATGGGGAATACATGGGGATTACAATTGATGGCAAGTATATGTAAATTTTAAAATATTTTAATAAAAAAATAAAAAATAAAAAAAAAACTTAAGTGTTGTTGGCTTGAGTTACTGGATATAAAGTTGAATTTAATGTTTTTGGTTAAGCCTCCCTTGCCAGCCTAAGTTTTCCTTCAGTGACAAATATGTTCAGCCTCTAAGAAATATTTACATGACGTGGGCATCAGGCTTTCTCTTGGTACTCAGCTGTGTGCCATTGCTCAGTTGGAAGGTATGGAGCCAAATGGGGAAAGCACAATAGCCTTGAATTCAAACCCTCTCAAGGGCAGCTTTCCAGAACTCGTCTCAGAATATAGGTGAGAAAATGGCTGATGCATCCCCTGGACTCACAAACATCCTGGCTGGCTTTATCCTTCCTGAGGCTGGGTGACGTCAGCATGCATCGGTGATGTCACTGCACTTGTGGTCGGTACCGATTCTTCTCAGCACTTGGGGGAACATAAGGAAACAGTCAGCAAGTCCCCGGTGGGTGAGACGAGTTAGACACATCACTCAGTTGTTGATAAACAGGACTTGCAGAGGTTTTATCCTGGATTCGGGCTTGCGGGTCATTGTCCTCCCTTCATAAAATGGGCAGGAAGACGTGACCAGACATTCTCCCTCTGCTAGCCTGGTGGGAGGCTCTGGTCGTATTTACATGGGGACACTATAAAGCTGACAATGACTGACCATAGACCTGAAGAAAATCACCACATGCACAGCCGCTGGGTCACCTGGGCAAGCAGAGCGGACTTACAAAGAGAAACATCACACGAAGCAGAGGGAACGTCTTTTCACCTGTGTCTAATTCACATAGGCTTCCTCAGGAAATCATGAAAGGATTTTATTCTCTGAGAACATCCAAATGTTTATTTCTGTGGGGAAAAGATCCAGGAGAATCTTTTCTCTTTTCTTTCAATTAGGTTGTAAAAGTCTCTAAATGTCTTAGTGTGGTAAACACTTAGCATCATCTGATTTGGCCACTCAGTCCCTTTCTGAATCTCCGCAGCGGAACATGGCTCCCAGGGAGCGCCATGAGCATGCAGGTCCCCACACACACTCAGCTCTCCGGTGCTTCCCTGTCCCCTCCCAGTCACAAGAGGCGGGACTTACCCTTGTCCACACCCTTGTCCTTTACTCAGAGGGAAACTCAGCTAAGTCATTTAGTGGCTTCCCATTTTGTGACCTGATCCTAGGTGACAAGTGAGGAGAGAAATGAAGTAACAGGTGTGACATTTGAGTTCACATAGGAAATGGTTGTGTTCCTAATGCCTAAAGTCCAAAGGAATCTCCCCATTCAGAATCCCTCAGATGCAGATCCTAAGAAAAAACATTCCAGTAGGAGTAGTTCTGTCGGGAGAAGGAGAAAAGACCAGCCAGCACTATGACTGGAACAAAGAAAGACAGAGACTGACAATGATAAAGGTGAATAATCAGATCAGTGGCCACTATGTGTGACTAGAGGTTAATTTCCTGGAGACTCCATGTGAGCTGTCTGGGAGGGGAAGGAGCCGGGTCATCTATATACTGAGTCCCTCCCACCTCCGGTTGAGGCATAGTTGGGGGCCATATCCAGTCCCCAGGTCTTCAGCCTACTACTGGGCATGCAGAGTGGACAGTGGTGGGGAAAGGAAGCCCTTGGACAAGCAGGTTCAGGTGCTCGTGGTTGAAGTCTGGCCAGTTTTCGTTGAGGGGCTAAGGACAGGGCAATGTTAACATTTGTATTCCCCTGAGAAAGACCTTAATTTGCCATTAGATCTTAAAGCCATCATTGGTCGTGGGGCCTCCATTCACTTCTCTTCGGCGGGAATGAGATTGCTGAGTGCGAAGGCGCTGGTGGTCCTCGTGGGGGAGCTTAGGCCGGTGCACACCTGACCTGCTGTCCTCTTGCTCTGAAGCTTGGGTGTGCTTGTGTCTAACACACCCAACAGTTACCAAAGTAACTTACTTTTCCAACTAGTGGACAGTGGTAAAGCTCTTTCCCAATGCTTCTGAGTCACCATAAGACAAGGACCAGCATTGCTGGTTCTCCTTCGGTGATTATTCCCGTCTCCTTCCCAGGTTGCACGGGAATGCTGTGAGGTTGGAAGAGAAATGAATCTCCCAACTCAGCACAAAGCACCACTTATCTTCTAACTCCTGGGGAGTCTCGTCAAGGACTTTCCCAATTCTAACCCTCCGCCACCCTTGCATGCCAGCATCGGCTGCACATATGGTGTCTCTCCCTCCCTGTGGAATTGCTTTTACTGATATCATTTCCTATCACAACCTTAATATTCTTTTAATGTACTGTCGCTGCTCACTGCAGAGCTAATTTGTTACCCTTGTTATGGAGACCTCATTCCAAATGCCAGAACAGAATTGTGTCTCTGTAAGGAAAGCAGGACTTTCTTTGTGCATAGTTAGTCTCACACTTTGACTTTAAGGGTGAATATAATTTTCTGGGTTGTGAAATTTGGAGTTTTCGAAGGTTAGTGTCAATATGAGTAAATTTAGATTTTTTACACGTGATATTTATAATAGCAACAAACATATGGTTTGTTAAAAAAATCTGTATAACTGAAAAATATCCAGGAATAAATTGGACTTCAGGTAAAGTGGGATCAAGCAGATCACCAGTATTGCCAAGGGCAAAGGTTTTTTTTTCTACCTCTACTCTGTCTTTCGTTTTTGTTCTACCCTGACCTCAGGCATGATGTTGGCTACAAGATGTTTGCCAACAGTAACCATAATTATAATTCCTCTGAGTATAAAAAGCAAAGTGGAAATTCCTCCATCTAAAGATCCAAGTCCATGTGTTAGTCTCACTGGCCTGGAATGTATCGTGTGTCCATCTACGTGATGTGTGCAGGGGCAGGAGATGTGCTGATTGGCTTAAAGCCAACCAGTCAAAACTTCTGGTTCAGATCTGTAGAGATCATAGTAAGGCAGGAAAAATGGATGCTGAGAGGCGGCCGGAAATCATCATGGGCTTGGAGGAGTCTTTACAGAGATAAGAATTTAGAATGCAAATGCCTGCATTTCAGTATCAGCTCCATACCCACTATTTCAGTGATTTTAAAGTAAATTACTTAATCTCTCTAGGCATAATGTTCCACACTTTAAAGATGGAATTTGAGCAAGGACAACCTAGTTAATTAATTTTTTAAAGGGAATTTATTAGTATAGCCACCAAAGACTAGATAAAGACTAGAGGAGGAAATTCTATTTTGTTGAATAGAACTTAAGAAGGTCTCTAAATTTTGCAGTTGTTTGAGGAACTGTATTCAACTAAACACTCTGGTGTTTTGCTACAGTTTTCAGCCACAAGCTAAGAACATGAAGCAGACAGAAGCTGTTGTGTCTACCTGACGGAGGGAAAAACCAAGTTTCAAAAGCATCCAATAACTTATCTGGGTTGAACATTCCAATCAATGGACAAAGTTGGTCTGGGTTAAGAGTCGTTGCCAAAACAGAGAACATACACTTGGTTCTTAACTTCTTTCAAGGTTCTAACCTCACTCTGCACAACACAGTTCACAGGGCACATGGAGCTACTTGAATCTTCATTCTTCAACTTTCGTAACACTTCAGTGCCTCAGTCATACTAGCTGCCTTTCCGGGACTCGGAAACCGTATGCACTTGGCAGGAGTGTTCAGAACAGACGCAAAAACATTCCCACTGTCACCAGAAGTCCTATTGTTGGTCTAAGTCATAGACACGTGAAATGCTTAATGCCGTGTAACCTTGTCACGGGCCAGTGATAGGGAGGACCAGGGCTCCAGGGCTTGGCTAAGACCCCTTCGTCGCCCTGGTTAACGTGCAAGTAGAGGAAGACCACAGTAGGGTGCCATGAAATAAGAGTCAGCAGAAGAGGGTGCTGCTCAGCCCCCAACACCCCTTGGGTCTGCAGCTTCTAGGGGAGAGCTCAACAAATAGTAAATGAATGTGTCCAAACCAGGAAGCCTGTGTGAGTCCCTCAAGGACCATTAACACTTCAGAACAGTCTCGAAACCTCTCTCCTCCTTCCACCAGGTCTCTACTTCCTGCTCTCCAAAAATCACTTCCGTGCAGCAAGGAAGGTTGAGAGCACAGAAGGTCGGCAGAAGGAGCCTGGCGATGTTAATAGACGCTGCTGGCTCCAGGAACCTGGCTTTCTCCTAAGAAACGATTGGAGCCATCGCCCACTTCCATGCCAGACCACGTTTGTAGAATTAGCTCCTCTAAAAAGGACGCCCTCCCCTGCATCCGGGGACATGTTGCACACTAAGAGCTTCTGTGGCAAAGGAAATGTGAGGAGGCACGACTGTTTCCCTTCCTCTCCTCCTGGGCTTATCTTCTCCTGATGGCCTTAAACATGCCTCTGTGTGTGTCTGTGTGTGTGTGTGTGTGTGTGTTGACATCAACGAACCGCATGGGTGCGTGAGTGGGTGGCAGAAGCACTTCCTCTTGTTACTACCTGGACAGTCGAAGTCCTCCCTGCGTGGCCGGCACTGAGTCCACTGGCCGGGTGGCCTCTGGCCCCTGCCCACCTGTGAGGGGGGCAGCTGGGTTCTCTGCTTCAGGACCAGCTCCAAGCTGCCCCCTCTCTCCTGAAGCCACTTCCCTCAGCTCATCTTTGCCCTGATCTCTGGACGATTTCTCTCCTTTCGCAGGCTGTTTCCTCCATCCGTTTTTCATGAAGATTTTATGTGTCTCTGATGACTCTTTAACAAAAGGAACACTGGGGCCTCCCTGGTGGCTCAAGGGGTTAAAGTGCTGCACTGTGAAGCATCCGCAGCCCCTGCAGCACGAGTTCGATCCCCAGCCAGGGAGGGGACCCACATGGTGCAGCAGACCTCTCCTGCCTCGCCCACTGCTCCCCCCAGCAGTGTATTTTAGTAGACCCACGTGTTATGTTCCCTACTCTGTCTCTGGTGACTCTTCCTACCCCCCACAGGGCTCTGGCCTGTACCCCAGTTCTTGTACGCATAAATAAATCTCTAAAACAAATTTAAAAAGGAACAAATAGGAAGAGCATGGAATTCCTCATGAGCATCCTCTGCTCTGAGCTTGAGCACTTCCGCTGCCTCTGAGGGGCCGGGAGGGTGGGCTGACCTGAAAGGAATGGCACGCCGACGGGCCTCTCCTGAGTTTTCACAGAGAGCTGCTCCCTAAATAACGCAGCGTACAAATGCAGAGTCTCTACGGATAGACAAATGAAGACAAAGGGCAGACCCAGGCCACAAACAAAAACAGAGCTTCACAGGCGGCCTTGCGTAAGAGACGCCCGACCGGCATCTTCAGTCAGCACTAGGAAACGCTTACAGAGTCGCGTCCTAAGTGTGAATGTGAGGCCGTTGGTCCCCACTGGAGCTTCCATGGGGCTAGACGGGAGCACCCAGGACCTCGCCCCCAGGATGCTGGGAGGTCACTGCAGGATTCGGCCGGACAAAGCAGACGTCTGCTCCGGCTTTGACTATGGACCCTCGCACGCACCGGTCCCCCTGCTTCTGCGCGGGGTGTCACCGGCCTGCTAAAACGAAGTGGTGGCTCAGTTTCAACGAACAAGCCAATGTATTTATGGCCGAGGGACCTTAATGGACGTGCCCAATGAGAGTTCAGATTCCTCTGG
The DNA here is from genome assembly GCA_019455555.1 of Galemys pyrenaicus. Classification (NCBI taxonomy): domain Eukaryota; kingdom Metazoa; phylum Chordata; class Mammalia; order Eulipotyphla; family Talpidae; genus Galemys; species Galemys pyrenaicus. Next base: position 1,873,647 of record JAGFMF010011768.1, read on the forward strand.
CTCTCTGGCTTGATCGGGAGTAGGATTTAGACCCCTGGGCTTTGGGCTACGTTCGAAGGGTGGGGCACGCTTGAACATGACTGTGTTGGCGTCGTTCTGATCTGATCCAGTTGATGCACAGACACCAGTCTCTGCTCAAGTGACCCCTCCCCCATACTGCATTCCACTCTTTAGCTCCCTGAGTCCCCTCCACAGCATGAATCAAAGAGCTTGAGGGCATGGCAGACACCAGGGAGCTCTAGATGGGGAAAGCCAATCTCACCACTGCCTGGAGTCAGCTCCTGGGTTTCTGTGTCCCAGCAGAACTTTCATCGGCTCTTTCTACCCAGTCTCCTCAGCTGTTAGGTGCAGATGTCAGTATTTATGTGCTGGTCACAGTGGCTGTGGGGCATCAAATATACAATAGGGGCTTCCCTGGTGGCACACGGGGTTAAGTCGCAGCACTATGAGGCTGTTGGCAGCCACAGCATCACAAGTTCGACCCCGGCCAGGGAGCTGACCCACATGGCCCAGCAGACCTCTCCTGTCTCCCCGCCACTCTCGTCTGCAGTGTATTTCAGTAGATCTGCCTGTTCTGCTCCTCACTCTGTCTCTGTGAATCCTCTCACACCTGTAGTTCTGACTTGCATAAATAAATGCTGTTCTTATATACATAAGCAAATCTTTAAAAAAAAAGCAAAACAAAACAGAGGCTCACCCAAGCTCAGATCCACGTGGGCAGGAGGAAACGAATGGAGGTGATGGGTATGTTTCTAGCATAGACTGTGAGGCCATCAACTCGTCAACTGTAACAGCAAATAAGTACAGCTTTTGCCTGCCAGTCACACCTCAGTAAAGATGCTGACCACCTCAGAAACACTGCACAAAGAACAAAGAGCTATTGCTTAAAACTCAGGCAACGGCTGCCCAGTCACGCTGCATGCAGTACATGTTGAGAAGGGAAGGACACGCCTCATGAGGATACCCTTGCCGTGGAGCAAGTGAGGCCGATGGGGAGAGAGGAGGAAGAGCAGAGGAGAGAACAACCTGAAGAGTTATTCTCTAGAATCATCCTCCTTCCCTCTCCAAGCCTGAGACCCACAGACTTATCAAGGGTGATGAATGTGTTCACATAAACGCAGGATACTAGGGCCAGCTAGCGCCAGTGTAACGACACTGTCATTCCCGGCAGCAGAGACTAAGAATGTAAAGAATTTAGCACATACAGTTATCTGATACCAGTGGTAGAAAGAACTAGGTGGTCACATGGCCCAGCCATTACAGGGAGGGGATTCATTTGTTCTTGGACACATAGCAGCTTAGACAAAGACCCTGGTCCATGGACCCTCAGGCTGTGATGGGTGAAGGGAGCTCTCAGACAACACGAATGGGTCCGTGCGTCTAACAGACACTTACCAAGGCTCAGCCCCTGCCCTGGTCATCAAGAGTCCCTAGAGGAAGTACACAACCACTCTGTCTTCAAGTATGGAAGCGGAAGCAGCACAGGTGCCAAGGGGCTCAAGATGAGTCAAATTCTACCAGAAGTTCAGACAAAGTGCTGCAATCTCTCAAGGGGCAGCCCCTGTGGATTGCCAGAGAAAGCTTCAGACGCACTCCCAGGCCCTGTGAAGGCCTGAAACAACCACTTCCTGTCCTTCAGGCTCTCACAGGCCAGTAGGGAAGACGAGTTGCCCAGAAGAACAGATCTATTGCAAGGGAGAAAACACCAGATAAACAAGAAAGGTCTCAAAGGGAGCTGAGGCTACTGGGGAGCAGACGTGCACCCCGCTGGGAGGATCAGAAGGCCTTCCTGGAGGAGGTGATGTTTGATCTGGTTCTGAAACGGATCTCTAGAACTTCTGAGCGTATACCAAGCCCAGGGGTGCCAGCTCTGAGAAGATCCCACAGCAAATAAACAGTAGCACATTCAATTTGATTTTGTCCCTGGCTTCTTGGTACATTATTAAGTTCCTAAATATAAACATATTCCTTTTAAATCCACCTTCAAAGTAGGCTGGAGTTCCAGGACTATGGAGCCTTGACATATCAAAAGAAACTTGCTGACATAAACTGGAGAGCCGGGCTTGATCTATTCTAATATACGATTTTAATGTTTCTCATTTTGCCTCCTTGCCAGCTACCATCTATCATGCACTGTCACATTTAAGTTTCCTAAATTACTGCTTTTTAACTTTTGTCACTTATTCAGCAAAGAGATAGATTCTAAAGCCTGGTCTCCCTCACACATACACACACACACCCAAGCCCACCCCTCTGATTGTGTCTTAATATCAATAGTAAGAGAAAGAGAAATAGCCATCTTGACTCTATCAGGAATAAGTCAGGGTTTTCCCTTCCCTGATTTCAAAGTCAAGGATTGATCTAATCATATCAGCTCTCAATGATTTAGGGCACAACTCGTGAGAATTAGAAGAACGGCAAGTGTTGAGAGTTGTAATTACAGAAGTAAGAGAGTAAACTCTTTGAAACATTTCTGGTTAAAGGATTAAAGGGAGTGTGTCCTTCTTCTTCAAGACCTGAATAAGGAGGGACTACAAAGAACTAGACCTGGATGCTGAGAAGGAAATGAGGATGTTCTTAGCTTTGCTTTAACTTCACTGTCTTCTGCTTCTTATTTGACCTCTAGCTGATCGTGACCAACATCAGAGCAGTCAGGTGGAGGAGTGGCTGGCCACATGTGGTGGTCAAGTACACGTGTCTGCAGCTGGTGAAGTTAGGCGGTACCTGCAGGGTGATGGGTGGAACCGCCCTTCCCAGATGAGACCATCTGCTGTGCTTTTCCCAACACTATTGGTCCTCCTGCTTCCCCGTGGTCCACATGGTCATTGTCCTTTGTTCTCCAAGTGTCCTGGTATGTTGCTCGTTCCTCCACATCCTCACCAACACTTGTTTCTGGTCTTTTTGATATGGTGTGAGGTGGCATCTCATTGTGGCCTTGATTTGCCTTTCACTGATGAGGGATGATGAACATTTCTTCGTGCGCCTGTTGGTCATCTGTGTGTCTTCTTCAGACACACAGCTCTTCTGCAAAAATTTTTGATTGGGTTCTTTGTTTCTTGCATTGAGTTGTATGTGTTTTTTGCAGAGCTTGGATAGTAGCCCCTTGTCAGACATATGACATGCAAATATCTTCTCCTATTCAGTAGAGTGTATTTTTGTTTTATTTTAACAATGATTTCTTTTACTGTGCAGAAACTTTTAAATTTGGTCGTTCCACTTACTTACTTTTGCTTTTGTTTCCCTGTTGTTGGAGTTGAAACTCCAAAGCTGTCCCTGAAGCCAACATCACAAAGGGTTTTGCCTATTTTCTTCTGTGCATCTTATGATTCTTTAATAGTCTTTAGCCTATTTTGAGTTAATTTTTGAGTATGGTGTGAGATAGTGGTCTAGTCTCAGGATATGTGGAATCTAGAGAAACAAAACAAAGGGACAAAAAACTGAGACAAAATTAAGCCAAACAAACCCTAGAAATTTGTAGAACTGAGGCTGTCAGAGCGGGAGGAGAAGGTGGACGAACAAAGCAAGCAAGAGGCCCAGAGAACTATGGCGGACGGTAGTGAGCGCCTTGGTGGTGGGTGTGGTGTGGCAACACACATTTGAAGAGGTGTGAGCCTGTACCTCTGATTTACATACCGTGTTGTTTGGACTACAATTATAAGGTCACTGGTGGTGAAACACCTACAGTAAACAGACAACAACAGCCCAACTGCAAGAGCACCGAGAAATGTGCTGGATCTGGGGCTGCTGGGGAGGGCCAGTCTCTCTACCTCCCTACACACAAGCAGGCAACTGGACCCCCATTGCCCTCAACCACCCTCCCTGCCAACTAATTCAGATTGCCAGAGCTGAGATGAAGCAGATTTCTGTAATACTGTTGAAGGCTACTCCTCCGCTGACTGAGGACAAGAGCACTTATTCAACAGTACAAAGATGTGAAACTCTCAACCCCCGTCTCCTGTTCATCTCATGTCGGTGAGCCACACTGCCGGCTCTCGGTCTGTGTGTTTAAAAAGAAATGAGGACTTCGGGTTCCAGCTAAGAGGGGGCAGGTGCATACCCCTCTATCTCCCTTGCTGATTACACTAAAAATTCCAATTAGAATAAAAACTGCCTTGTGACTCTGAAAGTGAATTGCAGAACAATTATTCATTAAAGAGTAAAGATTCTTCTACGCTTCCTCTACATACACGTCGTTTAACTTTGTTTCCTAACGTACTCTTTAAAAGCTGGTGTCAAACTAATCTTACTTCAGGGGTTTTTCCCTTAAAATTATGCTCCTATGTCAAATTGAGGGTGGTTTGTTGGACAGTCATTTTCACTGCAACATGGAATTGCAACAGAACACAAGTTATTTGTCCATTTCCTTTTCCTGGCACTTAGGTAGGGCCCAGGTTTGCTTTCGTAGTGGGCAGTTCTGCTGTGGACATTCTGGGGCAGGCTTCTGGGGGAGACAGGGACATAGCATTTCCCCAGAGTAAAGTGTTAGGGGTAAAATTGCTTCATTTTGTGGCATGCAAATGTTACAATATAACCACAACCTGTTTTCCAAAGTGCTTGGACTCCGTGTTCCGGATCAGAAGAACATGAATTCCTGCTTGTCTGTACCCTTTCCTAGCCTTCTGTTAGACATTTTACTTTCTGCTAATACGTTGGGTATAAATGTTACTTTTATTGACACTTGATTTGCACTTACCAGCTTTCTATTTTTTTTCACATATTGGAACCCATGAAAATTAAGCTTGACCTTATTCTGTAGTTACAGTAAGTCTTCTCCAGTCTGCAAGCTCCCAGACCCCAGAGGTCTGGGCATTACAAACCCCGTGTGGACATACTGAGGGCTGAGGGATCCCTGTTTCATTCCACTAGTAAACCAGATGCATTTGGGGAGATCCGAATAAAGAGTGGAGCGTGAGTATGGAGACCCGGAGAACTGTCTAAAAGGCTCAGTTATTACCAGCTCGAGAGTGGCCATCTCTGCATGCAGATTCTCGCAGATATTGCAGCTATTTGGGGGATAGAAATGTCTTCAATGGAATCTATCTACTTATTTCCTGCAAAGCATGTTGGAATGAAGAGCTGTAACAGCCTTGGGTTCTTAGCATCGTTGAGGCAGTATTTCAGTACTGGATTTTGCAACCCTGGAATTAGTTCACAAGACAAATAAATCTATATTTCTCAAAGCTAGTGTTAGTTGGGTCTTTTGTTGCATCTAGCCAAACATGTTGCTAATTGATAAATGGCTCAATATGTGTTGGGCATTACTATTGCCCATGCACTAGACATCTTAATTTATATCAATGAATCGGGAAAAACATACCTCCAATCACTGTGGCTTAAAAAGGATGTGTATGAAGGAGGAAAACTGATGGTAATAATAATATCCATCATCATGGAGAGCTTCCAGAGTACAAGGTGCTTTGTACCTGACATCATTACTATTCTACTCAGGTAACTGGGATCACGAAGACAGTCCAGACAAGTGACTTGAGGTTGAGCCAAGCTCTGTCTTACTAAGATCACCCAATAAATCACTCATTGAATTGGTGCTTGAGACATGTCTGCCAGGCTCCAAACCCACACTTTTCCTCCTAAGACTGTCTTATCCATTTCTACCACCCATCCACCCCCTACCTTACTTTTGCAATGATGCAATACCTAGCCTGATGAAGAAAATTATTCTGAGATGATGAGATGGCTCTTTTGAGATGATGTGTAGAATGAGGCAAGTATAAAAGATTCTGAAGCTGATAATTCAAGGCAAAAGCACAGACCACAGACAGTTCCCATATCCACGTGTGGGTGTCCGTACGTTCTGGTTTCTCTGGAGTGCTCCTGATTTATGCCTATTTCCTCATCGAATCAGTGATTCTGTTGACTCTTGAAAGTCCCCCATTTTGTCATGCAAAGTTTTTCAGTATCCAGGAAACACTAGGGTGGTATTTCCTTTGCATTCTAGGTTATGAAAGTCAAGGTTTGTACCGAGAGTGAACCTGATCCAGGTTCATGTTCCCACTCAGCTATCATTGTCATCGACACATTTCTCTGATGTCTAGTATGCAGATAAAAGGATCGGCATGGAAGTTTGCATATTCTTCTGTTTTTCTGCAGCTGAATTTGTCAGGGAGAAATCAGGGTGTTTGGAGTTTTTCTTCAGCTGGAAATTATTTGAAGTTGTAAGATATTCCTCTAAGAATTAATCTGACCCTCTAATCACAAGCAAAGACTTCCCACTTTGCAATCAGCTTCCCAGAATCTTGAAGAGATGGCACTGAAGGAGTTGGAGCCTCCTCAGCCTACAGCTGTTAGAGATGCTGCAGGCACGTTGCTGCCTTTGATTCAAAAGACACAGAAAACGTGGATAATTGAAAACTATAGAAGAGTCCCAGTCTCACCTGAAGCCACAGAACATCACAGGTTTTAACTGGATGTGAGGATAGAGATAGAGGGACGTGTCTCTACTCAGAATCCAGAGGGTAGTTTCTAAAGTCAGACTGCCTGGCTTTGAATTTGCTTCCCCCACTCAGCAACCGCATGACCTCATCCAAGTAACTGATCTGTGAAGCGGAAATTGTAAGAAGACACAAGACTTCTTACAAAGGGGACAAAGCACTCTGACAGTAACTAGTTATAGAGCAGACACATACCTTATTGTTCACGTAACAACAGATCAAGCCATAAATAAACAAGCTGATTCGAAATATCCTCTCTTTATAGGTAATTCATCAGAAATGTATGCCAATGAAGCATCAAAATGCATCTTTCAGTTTCATCCAAGTTTCTCCATCAACTCTGTGGCCATCCTTGTCTGAGCCACTGTCCCCTCTACCCCAGGTTTCTCTTCTTAGTCCCCTGCATCTGCTCTTAGAGGCTTCCAGAGTGCTGTCAACACAGCAGCTGCGGTGGTCTTTGGGACAGTGAATACGACCATGAGGCTCTGATGTGCAAAGCCCTCAGTACCAGGTGACCACAGAGAGCCAGCTCTTCTGCCCTCCACATTTGCCAAGGCAACTCTAATGAAGGCGGTGCTGGTGAGACCCACAGCGGCGGGCTCTTCATACTGGCGATAACAAAACGCGCAGAAACTTGGAAGATGACCTTCTTCATGAAGACACATGGAGACTCGTAGCAAAGCTTTACTCAAGTGCCTCTCAGCTCCTTGCTGTTTTCAATCTAGTTAAATCTTCCCTGCCCCACCCTGCCCCACAGCAAAAGCGAAAGAAGTGAGTTTGACCTATCTTGAGCCAAAGTCACGCTGCTCTGGCTGTTAAGAATATGATTACCTTCTGAAAGTGACTGATGCCCTGAGTTTTCAATCATGTTAGAATTCTGGAATAATGGAATTTCTTATGAGGTCTACAAAAAGGTCTGATAGACTTTCTCCAGCAACTTCCTCCTCCTTCCTGGGAACCGAATTTACTTTTGCCAATCAGCTCTGTTTACTGCTGTGTGGCTGTTCAGGTTTATGATTTAGTCCATGTCAAGAGATGTGACAACTAGTGGTGTATTCTGTAACTCTCCTCGGTTCAAATGTCACTCGGCCTTCCTTTGACAGAAGAATGCTCCTTTAGCATTTAAAATTTAGACAAATACCACTTTTAAGTAAGAATTCATATCAGTCTAGATTATAATCAAAAATAGAATCACATTATCCATATAGGAACAAGAGATTGGAATCCAGGATCCACCTCTGACCAGCTGGTGAGTTTTGGCAAAGTTTCACCCCCAAGAGATTTGATCTCCTTATCTGCAAGATGGAAATTAAAGCTCTTCTGTGACAGAATTCCTGGCTATAGTAGCTCAGTGTGGAAATAGCCAAGCTACCTGCCACTATTGTCATTGTTGTTGTAGTTTTAGGCTCAAATATACGATGTAAGGCCATGGCCCAGTGAAGAAGCTGCTTTGGGTGAATAATCCAGAGACACTTGGAAAAAGTAGAGATTGTGAAGTATGAGTTTTTCTCCCTTAAAGTTAGACATTGTGTTGATTGAAGTTGAGGAACACTGTCATAAGTTTTCCAAATCACACGTGTGACAGATTAAATGGCGCACTTGAATTTGAGGCATGCTTGCTGGGGTGGGCTTATCACATGAAGTTGCAATTTCTGGTCGGCCTGTTTGCTGAACCATCATCACTCATCCGGTACCCATACTCCAAACTCAGGGTCAGAGTAAACTTTTAAGTTTTAAAGTAGATATATAGACAGTGCTGACGTAAGATTGTTCAACTTAAGATTTTTTTTTAACTTTATAGTGCTGTGAAAGCAGTGCCCATTCCACAGAAGCCATACTTCTAATTCTGAACTTTAATCATCTTCCAGACTAGCGACAGTCAGTTACAGCCCACTCTGGTGCTGGGCAGTGGCTGTGAGCACAGCTCCCTGGCAGCCAAGGGCCCACCAGGGCAAACAACCTTCTACCAGCTATTTTGAACCTCATCAGAAGTAAGAGAAATTGATGACCCCATCCCTGTCATTCCCATCAGCCTGCTTCAATTTTAGTTCAATACTTCAAACCTTCCTCGAGACCTGTGTGATTTCAGCTGTGCACATTTTGGATGACAACACGTAGAACATCCAGTCTTCACTATCAGTGCAGTGTTCTAAACAATAAATTTCAAGTGATAGTTAACACTTTGTTATAAACAGGGCTTCGTGCTAGCTTTGCCCAGCAGTAGGCTGATGTAAGTCTTTTGAGTGTGCTGAAGGCAGGCCAGCCTAAGCTCTGGTGTCCACTGAGCTAGGTATTCAAACGCATTTGCAAAATATGATATTTTCAACTGAAGATGAGTTTATTGGGATGTAACCCCTCTGCAAGTCAAGGAAGATCAGTACTTCAGTTGGGTTTCCATTATGACTTACGATGCTTCTACCATATAAAACTTCCCACAAATAATAATTATAAACACTGTCCAATTAACATGACTATGTTCAATCACTTGGGAGCATAAAAGCAGGTGGATTCTCAAAGAAATATTCACTTAAAGGAAGAGAATGACATTGAGGGTTTTTTTATTCCCACACCTTTAGGTGCTGGCATCTCTTTGTGCCCGGTTGGCTGACTACCCTGCAGTGTGTTGGAGGTTACAGTTTGGAGCAAATGCAAATACTGGAAAGCGAGGGGGATTTGTTACATAGAGAAAGCAGGAGGAGGGGCCATTAGGTCTCATGTATAGATTTCACTTCAATCTCTGACTACTGAATTACCCAGGCACAGGATGGCTAGCAACAGTAAAGCCTGAGATAAAATAAGTGCATTGAGGGCCTCCCTGGTGGCGTAACCAGTTGAGTGCCACACCATGAAGCATCCGCAGCACAGCAGTGCGAGTTCAATCCCCAGCCAGGGAGGGGACCCACATGGCACAACAGACCTCTCCTGCTTCGCCCACTGCTCCCCTCGGCAGTGTGTTTCAGTCTATCTTCCTGTTCCTTCTCCCCACTGTCCCTGGTAAATCTTCTCATCCCCCCCACACCTCTGGCCTATACCCCAGTTCTTCTATGCAAAAAAAATATATATATATCTATTATAATTATATTCAATGATGTAAAGGAAATTATGCAAAAATATAGAGAAAATGTCAGTAAATATTTATAAAATACAAATGACAAATTTAATTTAAAAACAATTTTTAGGGGCTCCCTGGTGGCGCAGCGGGTTGAGCGCCACACTGTGAAGCACCCATGGCACAGCAGTGCGAGTTTGATCCCCGGCCAGGAGGGTGACCCACATGGCGTTGCAGACCTCTCCTGCCTCGCCCGCTGATCCCCTCAGCAGTTTATTTTGGCCCATCCGCCTGTTCTGTTCCCCACTCTGTCTCTGGTGAATCCTCTCACCTCCCATGATGCTGGCCTGTACCCCAGCTCTTGTATGCATAAATAAATAAATCTTTAAAAAAACAATTTTTAAAAAGCAGATAGATATTTTAAAATTGAAAAAATAAACATCTGAAATTAAAATTCACTGGCTGGACTGAACAGTTATATTGGAGATGACGGAGGAGAGCAATAAGCTTGAACATGGATCAAAGAGAAGGACCCGATCTGAGAAAAAGACAGATTAGAGATTTTTTTTAAAAGAACAGTTTCTGTGGGACAACATTGGAAAAATAATATATGTGCAGTTGGAGAGCCAGAAAGGAAGAGTAGAAGGAATAAGGTTCAGCGTTGTTGTTTTGAAGAAGTAATTTCTATAAACTTCCTAAATTTGGAGAAAGATACAAATGTGCAGATTAAAGAAGTTTCATCAACTCATCCAAAGTCAATCTAAAAAACACCGCATTGGAGACTCCTGACACATCATAATCAAACCACGATCAGAAAAGATAAAGAGCAAATCTTAAAAGCAGCCAGAGGAGGCAACACGACATGCAGGGAATGTATCGCTGATTTCTCACCAGAAGCAGCGGAGTCCACAAGGTGGGGAGAAACATGTTGAAAGTGCTGAGAGATCAAAAGCCAGAGCTGTCAGTCCAGATCCCTTCAAAATATCCTTAAAAATCTAGGTGAAATAAGTGTATTCGCCAATAACAGTAAACTAACAGATTTAGTCGAGGAACAGCAGATATGCATGATAAGAAATGACAAAGGATGTTGATCAGGTTGGAGGGAAATGATACCAGTTGGTTGGTCTGTCCTTTTGGTAGAAAGGATATGAGAAATGGTAAATATTTGGATATATATAAAGTGAAATTTTACCTTGATTTCTTAAAAAAATAATTTCACGTAGTTGTTTTTTTTGACAGTTAACAGGTGCTTAATAAGTTGGAGTTGAACAAAAAGGGAGAGTGAAGCGAGAACTGAGTCAAAGGGAGAATTACACGGTGATGGTCACTTTGATGAACGATGTTATTTGTCATGGTCATTCACCAAATGCCAAGGGGTCATTTTGAAAGCAGGCATGAATCGCTACCCAATACAATGGGCTTTGTAGATGTTAAACTGACTGTTGCATTCAATGACACCTTGGCATAAAAACAGAGGGCATTCAAATAGGGTGACTAAAAAGAGCTTAATGAATGAACTCCTTGTAAAGTGTAGGAATCAGCAAGGGATGGAGAAGCACCCTGAAGTGGCAAAGAGGGGAAAAGCCATTGTTACCCATAAATAACCCTCTGGGCAATTGAAGAAGGTCACCGCCACTGACTGGTGAGAGTGGAAGCTGATAATAAGCCTGCCTTGTGCAATACCTTTATTAGGTATTTATCCAAATAATATGGAAATCTAGTATGAAAAGATTTATCTATGCCTAGGTACATAGCAGCACTCTGAACAATTGCCAAGTTATAGAACCAACTCAAGTGCCCTTCAACAGATGAATGGATAAAAAAAATCATAGCATATGTACTCAGCGGAGTACTACATAGCTGTCAAAAAGCTAATGGCATTTAGACAACATGGATGGACCTTAATGTATTAAGTGAAATAAGTCAAAAACTGAAAGACAAATATTGCATGCTTTTACTCAACTGCAGAACATACATAACCAAAAAAAAAATGTACAAGCAAAGTACACTAGGAATAAATCTTGAACTCAGGGAAAGAAAATAATGGTTATCAGAGGGAACAGAGGGACAGAAAAAGGGATGGAACAGGGAGACAGAGGGGGTATGGGCAAAGGTGGTTTGGTGGAGAGCAAACGGAGCATATGCATATGTGGTAAACAATAAATAAAAATGCCATAATTGAACAAAGAATAAACAATGAAGCCTGCCCATGGAAGACATGGCCTGGGAGGAAGGAATTCTGCCACCCCACTGACCACCATACACACACATGCAGAATACCTGGGAGTCTCGTCCACTTGTTCCACTGAACTAGAGGCTAGAAGGAAGGACTCCTTAGGGCAGCCTTTCATGCACACCATCTCAGTGCTTCGACGCACAAAGCAACTTGGAGAGGGACAGAGGGAGCATCTGCAACAGGCAGAAGACAACCAGCACAGAACTTCATCCCTAGCCTTTGACTTAGTCATTAAATAACAGCACAGGTCAGGTCTCCATCCACAACCACTGAAATCACCCCCCCGATGGAAGGAGCTCTCTTGAGCTGTTCTATAAAACCAGCACTGATTCCCTAAATACAAGCTTTTATGATGTGTCATCAAGCAGGGTTTGACCGTGACATCTAGCCCAACCTAGCATACTTCACTGCCAGGGAAACAGACTGAGCATCAGCATGAAAATCATTGCCTTGGGCGATTGAGCTCGTGATGGTGAGGACCCAGAAGGAAGCCAGCATCTCTGAACCTCACCCAGCCAGCATTCCACCCTCTATAACTCTCAGCAGGTAAACATGCACCTTTATGTATCTTAATCCTGGTTTTAGGTTTATCTGCCATTTGCAGAACATTTTTTAGAAAATCCCTTCATGCCTACCAATTTCCCAGGTGTAGCCCACACACACCACTTGAAACCTGGGTTGTTTTCTCAAAGAGCCAACACTAGTCGAGCAGCCACAATACATTGGGTCCTCTTCCGGAGCAGACACCATGAACAGTACTCCAGCATGGCCGTGAGAGGCGGGTAACGCCCTTCCCATTTTACAGATGGGAAAACTGAAGCACCAGGAAATGAAGTGACTGGCCACCTGCCAGTGTTTGAAGACGGGCGCACCAACCAGACCTTGAACCCCTGCAACGAGAGAGCAGCTGCTGCTCGCCTGTCACCTTGAGGTGAGCTGAGCTCAGCCTGACCTTGATGGCAGGTGACACACCAGCACTGGGCTGATGGAGTGGGAGCCGATTCATAATTTATCTCAGAAAAAAAAAAAAAAGGCTCCCTCTATCTTGCCGCTGACAACCGAACCCTTTAGTAGCATCAGGGGGAATTACATTGGAAGAAAAATGGCATATCCGTGAATACTACATTATCTTCGGGTCCACTAAATTGATTTTTATTTTCAGAAATAAAATATTTCCAGGAGTTCTGTCTGGATTGGCAGGAAGCCAGGAACCGTTGAACTTTTTTTTTTTTTTTAACCAACCCTTTTGGGTTAGTCTGAACCTTCTGGTTCCAGGAAACCTGTTGATGTGGAAAGAGCATAGAAAGGTTGGGACTCGGCTATGAATCTGAAGAATGTGTGTTACTCACACTACTTACGCGAGACCCCAGCACGGCAGAAACAGAACAGGAGAGCAGTTCGCTCCATCCACGGAGTCCAGGGCTGGTGCTAGCTGATTCCAGAGCCCCTCTGGTTTCTCTGTCCCTCTGCAGCAGATATTCACACAACAAATAAGTCTGATCATGATGCCCTTCGTTTATTGAACAATTATGTCCCAAGCCTGGTCCTAACTAAGAAACGGATGAGGCTGACGTCATGACTAGCCACTCTTTCCAGAAAAAGAACTAGTAGTTTCAAAAAGTCTAATCACAAAATCAAGCTGCTAATTGTCAAAGCTGAGTCCTATTCAGATCTGGTTTCCCATTAAAGGTTGATTTCAACAGTGACTGACAACTTCCATCACCTAGAGGAAATTAAAAACACACAGACAGCTAAACCTCACTCTCGGGACTCCAACACAGAGGATCTGGGAAGAGCTCTGAGCATTTTTTTAAATTCCTCAGCGCTGCTGATGTGTCCACGGAGGGAGGAACCTGAGCGGGGAGCCGCGTGGATACCGTCTACCAGCAAAGCTCCCTCAAACACTGATGCAGTCTAATCCCGGTGTTTATCTCCATAATACTCTACACACCACAAAACCTTCTTCTGTGAATAGTCTAAATCCCCCCAAAGACAAAGACTTGCTGAATTGTACTTTTCAGCCAGATCTAAGGTTTATTTCTAGTCTCCAATTTATGTAGGAAGTAGTAATATTTTATCTTGGTGGCTCCATAACATTTCAGAACCATCCAACCGTCCTTCAGGCAATGTTCAGAAAGATGAACCCAAGTGGCCAAGAGGGAGATGTTTGTGGCTGATAAAACACAACACGCCACCCCCGCTCCAGCCTGAGAATGTCTTCTTCATTAGAACAAGCCAAGCGCACCAGCAATCCACACACCAGCGCAGCAAAATAACTCATCCGACCTTTAAAGGGACTCATTCGGGCATTGGAGCGCTTTCCCTATGCACCAGGGCACCTTAGGGAAGGTGTCCATTTCTATAGGACAACAGGCATCACGTCTGCAAGTTCATCCAAGCCCTTGGCTTTCATCAGGTAAGTGAGAAAGGACAGTGGAGGAAAAGTGACAGTCCTGCAGATCAGTTTGAATGATTCGGTGTTCAAAGGGACTATTTACGGCCCAATCTTGACAACCCGCATGACTTTCAAAGGGTTTCCATTCACAGACAGCATGTCTTGATTAAAGCAGATTTAAATCTAAATAAGATACCTAAATGACAAGATACGTGGGTGGATTCTCTATTCATGAAGCATCATTGTCTGATAAAGGAAGAATATGAAAAACTGATGGCTGGTTTCTGAGTTACAATATTTGCCAAGAATGTAATTGATTGGAAAACAAATACTCTGAGAAGGTAACAGAGTTTTCTGACTAGTCCTTCCATCTTTAAAAACAATGCAACCTTTCATGAATAGAGAGCATATACATGGATTTATAAATATCAGGTAGTGGTGGAATGTAAAACAGTGCACTGAGCCATCAGCCAAAGGAAAGAGTAGCTCCGAGAATGGTGGGGTCTTTGTGTGCACACACTTTGAATGCCTTCCTTCAAGGTATTGCTTAGTTTTCAACAGTGGGAGCCTTGCAGAAAGGAAGTCATACTGTGCGTGTTCTTTGAATGGTCTCGCTTCACTTTTTGCTCAAAGTAGGTTGTAAGATTTATGTGTGATGCACATGGCTAGGGTCTATTCCCTTCATCTCCACACGGTCTTCCACTATATGGATATGCCACCATTTATTTACCTGTTCACCTCTTGTTGAGTTTGTTGGATGTCTCCCATTTTTATTATTTTAATGCCCTCTGGAAATGGTGGTGCAAAGAATACTGCAAAGGGTCTTCAGGGCAGACATGGGCAGAAGAATATTGAATAACGACTCTTGAATTCTAAAGTAGCTTCAAATGTTTATGATGCCCAGCCTATGTGAGTGCCTGTTCCCCATAAGTATATTTTAGAACTTTGAAATCTTGTCCAGCTGATCTATATTGATATTCTACCGTGGGTTCTACGTGCTTTTCTGATTACCAAGAAGATGGGCATCTTGTTCTATTTTACTGGCCATTTGTCTTTTCTCTTTTCGGAGTGCCAGTTCAAGATATTCAAGGATTTTGTGTGTTTTATTACAGGTTGTTTGGTATTTCATATTGAGTCTTGGGACATTTTTAATGTATACTGTTACTAACATTTTGTTTGCTTTATGTGTCGCTGATAATCTCCTGGTTTATTGGTTCCTTTTGGTTTTTGAGTCAACTTTGTGTTCCGATGAGGAGAAACTCTGTACTTGAGCACAAACTTACAAATCTTTTTCTTGGTGCTATGGATTTTGTCTTTAAAAATTCTGTTTAGATCTTATACATGCACTCTTCTTTATTTTTCATACCTAAAATTGTAAATTTTAGACTTTCATATTTAAGTATTTAATTCTCCTGAAAAGAAAAAGACAGGTGAAGATTTTCCCTCTCCCAAATTTTCCTAACCCCTCTCACTTCCTTCCCAACACCCTCTCTCCATCTCTTTGCCCCCTCCCACCTTCTCCAAGGATATAATTTGTTGTGCTGGTACAGCTTATCAAACAGACTCTCCTCTTCTCACTGACATAATTATTCTTCTCCATCCAGATGAAGCTCTCATATCTATGTCGTTCTTTGTCTAGAAGGACACATTTTCTTTATTCTGTATATCCCTAGACATCACCTAGGGATGTACTACATGTTACACTTTAATATAGAATGCTATACTTTTATATTAGCTCTAATAATGTTTGGTTGTTATTCAAGATTTCTCTTTTCTTTGGGAATGTCTGGCGATTTTTGGTTCCTTGTCCATATAAACTTTTAGTATTATATGCTAAGTTTCACAAAAGACACTACAGGGACTTTCCTGGCTATTGAATTGGGTCTTTTGACCAATTTGGGGGACAACTGGCATTTATGGGCATAATTAAGTCTCTGTGGAAGAAGGATGCTCTAATTCTCTAAGTCTCTTTAAGTTCTTGCCATACAGTTCAAATTTTCCTCAAAAAGGGCTTGCCCATATTTGATAACATTCTTCTTCAGAATTTGCCTATTTATTTCACTTCTCTTTTCCTTATTTTTAAGCAAAGTTGACCCAACCAGGAGCCTCCCATTTGTATCTGCCCTTCTGCTAAGGGGTTCTCATACCTGCAATCTTTCTCCCTGTGTAGCTATCCCTCTATGTCCCTTAACTCATTTGCCTTCTCCAGCAAATCGACTCTGGTCACTGGGGATAGTAGAATAACACTCTCCTCTCAGATCAGAACTAACAGGCAACTAGTCCCCATCCTTCTATAGTCAGTCTTTCTGGCAGAGAGAAAATGAATACACTGGTAAAGCAGCCAGTGAAAACCACAAAATGATGCAGCTTACTAAGCTGCAAGACATCTTAGAAAGAAAATAAAAAACTCAGACTTATGATTTATGGTTTTTGCCATTACTATATATGCTGTCTCAAATCAGCTATTATTTTTTTCACTTTTGCATCTGCAAGATGAACATTTTTTAAAATGCATCAATGTTTATTTCATTACAAAATTAGTAACATCATCATCCAAAACATCAAAAGATAAAAACTGGAAAAAATTACATTTATCGAGTATAATGTCTTTAATATTAACAGTTCAATGTCTTTTCTTATTATTAATCTTCTCGGTATTGTAATCACATATTGTGATAATTTTCAATTCTAGTTTTGTTTTACCCAACATTACAAAGTAAACACAACAGGTAAGTATGTAATAAGCATGATCACATGATATCACATGTGCACCACCAAGCTGGTGACCAGAACATTCATCATTGAAAGTGAGGCATCTAGGTACTTTCCAAAGTTCCATTCTAATGAGCAAGGCGATTAACACTCTTGCACATTAAACTCCTCTTATGCCCATTCACTCACCCCCAAATGTTACCAAGCATCTGATGCTAGGCTGGGTGATTATCACTGAACACAAGGGGGATAACAGAATCAGCCCCACCCTCAGGAAGCTTGCAGTCTAGTGGAAGACCAATATTAGATAGTGATAACTATCATAATTGATCACTGGTGATTCAATGACAGTGATAAAAGATATTACTGCAGAGAAAATGATTAAGTGGATTATGCATGTGTGATAGAGAGCATCTTCTCTTACAGCAGTCAAGTAATGCACTATTACTGCTTTGGGGCAGTTGAGTTGCTGGGTCAGAGGATAAGAATATGTTTAGACCTTTCATCCTTCTTTGAAATATTGTCTTCCAAAGAAGCTGTACCAATGGAAGGTCAAACAAGATGGGAACACATGGTGCCTATTTTATAGCAAACTTCTCACCATGTCAGAACACTACCTTTGAAACAAGTGTGGTTGATTCAGCAACTTAAATAAATGAGTTGCTTCAGGAAAACATATCTCTGCTACTTTGTAATTAACATTTGTTATTTTGAATTACTGGTGAGGTTAATTTTTTTTTCAGTAATTTTCTTGAATAGCTGTCATTTTTTTTTTGATTTATCAACATGCCTTCTGTTCACATATCTTTTCTACATACTTTGATTGATTTGGAGAAGCTATTTATATATTAAGGACATTAGACCTTTACCACATGGCTAAATGACTTTTAATTTAATTTCTGCCCTGATTTTGTTTACCTATTTAATCTTCTTATTGCTTGTATTCTTATTCTTTATCTCATCCTTATTATTTATTAACAAAAGCTTTTTTGAGTTGGTTTTATTCTCTTGCTTTTGTTATATGAATCTATTTCCAAAGTTGCTTTTCTGTCCAACAAAATAAATACATGACAAGAATGGAGTGTGGTCATGATGTGAAAATGTGAAGCCAGTCCCTGAAATAAGAATGTCCCTCTAGACCCGGTCACCTACATTGAGTCCTCACACAGATGTGGGACTTAGGTCAGCTTTTTCACTCAGAAAAAAAAAACTTGAGTGGAGATGGCCAGTTCTGAATATGCAGCTGGACTCCACGGCGAGTCACATCAACTCTTCCTTTTCCAACCTCATTTCCACACTAGAGCTGATAAAGAAACCTCACTTATTAAAGGTTCATACTGCCAAACCATCTCTTATGTGCTTTTTAACATGTATGCACTCAATTAAAATGACTTTACCAGGAGGGTATCATTAGTCAGGTCTCTCCTATACTGAGAGAGAGAAAGATGGAGAGAGACAGAGACAGAGGTTTGAAGAATTGGCTCCTTCCATTATGGAATCTGGCAATAAATCTGCAGGGGAGGAGAGCAGCAGACTGGAGACCCAGGAAAGAGCTGATGCTACTGTCCAGGTATGAGGGCATCTCACCTGCTGCAGAATTCCCTCTGGTGGGGAGAGGGGTGCTTGTTCTGTTCAGGCCTTTGACTGATTAGACAAGACCCACCCACATTATGGCGAGCATAATGTACTTTTCTCCAAGTCTATCCACTGACATTTTAATCTCAACAAAACAATACTCACAGAGACAGCCAGAATGTTTGACCACATACTTGGGCACCATGGTCCAGCAAGTTGATATTAAATCAATCATCACAAGGAGGTCCTTTGATTTCTGTTTTATAGATCACATAGCTAAAGCACTAAAAGGCTAATGGACAGGTCCAGTATTAGAGCCAGGCCTCATACCTGGGCAAGCTGGCTGTTCATCCCAGAAGTGGGACCAGTCCTCATTTACACAGGTATAATTCTTGGGTGGAAGGATATGTGTAAAATATGTGGTTTCCTGTCTGACAAAAAGTAACTGCTTGCAATGATGAAATCACCCAAGTCTAATAACTACATATGTTTAGACTCTAGAAAAGTTTTTTATTAAAAAAAAGATTTATTTATACATTCATGCATGCTTAGAAGAACTGGGGTATAAACCAGAGATATGAGAGGATTCACCAGAGATAGTATGGGAGCAGACCAGGAAGATTCATTGAAATACACTGTTGAGGGGAGCAGCAGGGAGACAGGAGAGGTCTGATGCACCCTGTGGGTCCCCTCCCTGGTTGGGTATCGAATTCAGGCCATAGTGGTGATCGAGTGATTACACTGAGACTTGACCCCTAGGCCACCAGGGAGGCCCTCAAAAAGTCATCTTCTTCTCAAAAGAGACAAACTTCTAGTAGTCCTGGCTTTCACCATCAGGGAAAAAGCAGTTATGGATGATTTACTTGGTTAGAGTTTATGTGAATAACTTTGTATCCTGGTTAAATTGAAAACACCAAGGTGAGAGACAATAGGTGTGTGATGCTAAATTATAAGAGATAAGTTTATGTCAAAGTGTCCATTTCATAGTATGTTTATAATCTTCACACTTTGAAGATCTTACTCTGATCACACCAAATTCCTCCTTATCATTCAGGAGCTACTGGGCACTTCTACCTTTGACCTGGGGAGACCAGCCATAATGGCAGGACTACTGGCTAAATCACCCAGGGAGAAGTCCTCTTTCTTTTTTTTTTTTTAAAGATTTATTTATTTATGCATACAAGCACTGGGGTACAGGCCAGAGGTGTGGGTGGTGAGAGGATTCACCACAGAGAGCGGGGAGCAGAACAGGCAGATCAACTGAAGTACACTGCTGAGGGGAACAGCGGGCACAGCAGGAGAGGTCTGCTGCACCATGTGGGTCCCCTCCCTGGTTGGAAGCAGGGATCGAACTCGTGCTGCAGTGGCTGAGGTTTGCTTCATAGTGCGTTGCTTAACTCACTGCGCCACCAGGGAGGCCCAAGAAGTCCTCTTTCTAGGTGAATGTGAATGCTCCCAAAGGGTGGTAGAGTGATTTTATCCAAAAAACACACCATCCTCATGCCAATAGGACTCTCTTCAACATTAGAGAAGGAATTTCAAGTACAAAAAGTTAATTCTGTTCTGAATAGGTGCTATATTAATAATAATAAATGATAATTCTAGATTGCCAGATTTGGGGTAATTATTTTAATTATATGTTTCACCATCTGGATGACAGTCCTGGGTGTTTAAACAAGTTTTCAATTAGTATTTTGAGGATGTGCCAAGAAAATGTTTCTCTGAGCGTTAAATTTCTTTCTCTTCTTTCATAATAATTTCTGTTTGTTTTCCCTTTTAATTTTAGGGTTTAAAAGACCAGGATCTCTGGCAGGGTGATGCAGTGGCAATTACAGTAAAGGGAGAGCGGCCTGTCTCTTTCATGACAGGGGTGAGTTTGCTCCCAGTTGCCTCAGTTTCTTTACGCCTCAAGCTGGAAAGGACGCATGTTAGCTAGGACTGCAGTAAAGACACCATATGACAAAGTGCATGGGGCCCTGGCACTGTGCCTGGCACACAGAAGCTTTATAATCTATTTCACGCCTTATTAACAATGCCAAGAGCCATGTCTTGAAGGCTGCAAGCTATTCTGAGCAGCACGTGGAACTGTATCCTCACACAAACTACAAGTTACAGACAATCCGGCCCCTTTCACAGAGTTTTAGAAACCACAGCTCTGAGAAGCAGAGTCATGCCCCGCGGCACTCAATACCAAGAGCACCGAGTTACCACCAACTATCCCGGTGCCAAGTGTCACCTGTCCCTCCCAGGACTACCGAGCTTTTCAGCATCACCTGTCCTGAATCCTTCTGATTGCCTCCATAGGAAACATCTCCAAAAAAATGAGAAACGCAACAAAGTATCAAAAAAGAAACCAACCTAGAGACAAGTTGGGTGAAAGATGATGTGAAACAGATCAAAAAGCCCACAGGAGCTGACATTCACACATGGCACCATGGAAGGTGTCTCCTCACCGGTCTTCCCAAGCACCATCTGCCTTAGGTTTTACCCTTCCCATTTGTAAATGATGAGAGTGAGTCTCAGTCGCTGCCGCACACAAAAAGGGTTTTACATCCAGAACCATCTGACTCCAAGCTTACAAGTGCTTAAAGGAAATTAAGAATGAGGCATAAAGAGCGGGGCTGAAATTCACCTACCTCTTTTCACCTCACCTGCCTGTGGCCGTGAGAAAAGGTGTTCACTGGCTGCAGGTGGCAGAAAGCAACGATCGACCTGTGAGATATGGGCAATAAAGATGTTTTAGGATACTTGCAAAAGCTTTTCTGTATGCAGAGACCTGAGTTGGAAATGCAGAGCTGAATCCCTGACACACCAGGGAGAAAAAGATGGCCCGGGTGGATCAGCGCCTCTCTCTTGATATTGAGTGATTTGCAATCTGCAAGTGAGGTTGGACTGCAAAGGGAGAGAGAGATAACAAGGAAAAAATATTCAATTTGAAGTTGCCTTCAAGGAAAAATGTCACGCGGAAAATGATTTTATCAGGTTTGAAATGCAAATGCAATAAAATCTCTGACATATTTGGATTGGTAAAATAATATATTTCAGGATTGTGTGAAGAGAGGATTTTAGTGCAGGGGAAGTTGTGGGCAGATATGACTGGCTACAGTTAGAATATAAAAATCACCATCTCAGAAAACAAATAAAATTCCTGACACTGGGTCTGGACTGGGGAGATTTAAGATAATCAGCCTCAGTCAAACCTCTTCTGTGAGCAAGTCCCCACTTCTCTTTGATGGGCGCCACTGAACAGGAAGCACTCAGAGCCGCTCTGGCTGCGCCTCTCCGTGTGTCCCTGTAGGGGGCGGTGCGGTGTCTGGTCAGCCCAGGATGCCTCCTTCCAGGAGACCTCCTGCCACCTTCAGGGCCGGGCTTTGGCTGCACAAGTCTGGTAAATGCCTCTGATGACCACGTCCTGCTCCCGCAGAGCTGGTGTATCAGGAGCAAACCCTCACCCAGTAGAAGCCACTAGATGACCAGCCCTTGCTATTTCAAATGGAGAGTCATCCCAGACTCAGCGAAGAAGTCAGCGCTGCTTTCAACAGAGCGAAGGGAGACACACTAGAAATGCCTCTCCAGTGCAGTCAGTCCTTCCTCCACACTCTCTTAGGTCCGCAGGGGTCTCCTCATCTTCACCCAAGCCAGCTTGCACAGGAAAGGTCTTGTGCAGTGTGACCCAACTCACTTCTGTGGATAAGAGCAGTAACAGCGTCGTGACGTTCATTGCTAATCTTGAATATAAATGTCCTTTTTGGTCTCAGCATTGCTGGATCCCTGCCAGAACCAACAGCTACTGCTCGCAGCCTCCTTCTACCCTTGAAAGCGAGGTTCCGGTGTGAGTCTGCACAGACCCAAGCACAAACACAGCAGTGTCCATCTGTGCACACAGGAGGTGGGTCACTCGTGCTTGGCAGCCAGCAGCCAGCAGTCAAATCTCAGGGGCGACTGTTTAATGATCCAAGGTCTAGAGCGGGTAAGGGTCAGAGCTGGGGCTCAGCTCTTGCTCTTCTGACTTTGGGGCTCAAGTAGTGTGCTGCTTGGTCAGCAGAATGGTTGAGAAGCTCTTGGCTACGTATGGAAGAACAAGGCAGGCATCTAGCATCTTCCATGGAGTCTGACTTGGGTGTAAGAGCAATGGGGCTTGTGATGACAAGAATGAGAGCAACACAGAAGACCCTCAATATACCAGGGAGGCAGCCGAATGAGAAAAATGACCAAAAAGAGAGAAATGAGGTGCAGAAATGACCCATTAGCTCCTGTGCAAAGGAGGTGGAAACCTGGAGGTGAAAAACTGGGGAGAACATTGGAAGCACATCATAAAAAGGAAACAGCCAAAGGGAATACATATCTTTGGAGGAGAAGCTCTCAGGAATATAATTAAGAGGAACGGCAGCACCTCCATGTCCTGGAAGAGGAGAGAAGCCACGAAGCCGTGCCGTGCTGCTGGACCATGGACGGCGCTTGCGGGAGACCAGGGAGGAGCCATGACAGAGCGAGGCTCAGCTGCTTCCCAGTCTCAGCTGCTTTTATGCCACCTTCACCAGAGCGGCAGCAAACCTGTGTTACATTTCTGTTCACTGCTCTTTAAACTGAAGTTCTTGTTGAACATAAATGAATGCACTTTTAAAGATACCTTCGAGCATCACCATAAAAGGAAGATAAGTGCCATTTGCCATAAATAAGAGTAAAAATAAAGATAAATGAGATGAAAAGAAAAGGATCTGGAGGCCCCCTGGTGGCGCAGAGGCTGAATCTTAGGGCTGTCACCGGTGCAGCACGAGTTCGATCCCCGGCGGGGGAGGGGACCCACATGGCGCAGCAGACCTCTCCTGCCTCCCCACTGCTCCCTCAGCAGTGCATTTCTGGAGATCTGCCTGCTCTGCTCCCCATTCTGACAGTAGGGAATCCCTTCACCCCTGCATCTCTGGCCTGCACCGCAGTTCTTCTATGCAAACATAAATAAATACATCTTTAAAAAGAAAGAAGGAAAAGGATATGGGATGCCTGCTGGTCTGAGAGTTGCTGCCTCCTCGCGGAAGGGAGGTGAGCACATGGTCTCGGGGTGTCTAACTGCAGTGCTGAGCTCTCCTTGCAGTCTGAAGAAGGGAACTGGACTCAGGAAGAGGTAACGCTCACCCTGAGAACTCATGCTGCTGAACGCTGCATCCTCAGCACCTAAAGCCCGCCGGGAGGGCATCTCCTCTGGGAAACACCTGTGCCCAGTGGTGGGTCCCTCAGCAAATGGAACAGAGTCAAAGAAGTGCCCCCGCTTGCCAGACGGACAGAGCTTGTGGTGCTGGGCGCTGACGGCCACATGCAGCACAGCGGGTGCTGCAGCGAGCGCCCTCTCCGACTGTGCGTCCTGGCAGGGCTCCCGGCATGCCGCCCAGGGAGGCCGTTTGACTCCCCTCGTCCTCCACACACTGCAGTCAAGCTCCCCGTTTTCCAAGACAAAAGCACAGGGGCCATCTGCATCTGCGAGGCGCTGGCAGGTACTTGGACCCCGCAAAGCTCCCCATTTCTCGGCATCGGCGTGGATCCTGCCTCACTCACACATTCATTTCCCCAGCGACGCAGTGATGACTTCCCCTTGATCGAGGGGAAGGGAGCCAGCCGCACAGAGTCCTGCGTGCCAGTCCCCAGAGGGCAGGCGGCTCCCGGGCAGACACTGACCGCCCCGCTTCCACCTACATCAGCAGACTGGTGGGCAGAAGGAGCTGCCTTGGGTGGAGACCACGGGGCCCCCACCCGACACGGCGGGCACAGCATGGAGTGAGCAGCCCCGGCAGAGCTCCGGGCAGCATGTGGCATCGTGGTGTCTCCTTGCCTTCCTGGTGGGCAAGTGTGCTTTCTTCCATGACATCATGATCTTAAGTAGGCAGGTGACTAATTCACACAGGCACCAATGTCTTCATGAATAAGAGAAGACCGGTAAGATTACAACTCACAAGACCCTCGTGAGACATGGCTGAGATAAAGTAATCACACGTGAGATTGCTCAGTTCCTTTCTCCCTCATGATAAACTGCTGCCACCAGCAAGAGGATGGGCAAGGAGAGCCGGGACTTCGCCTCACCACCAGGTCACCTCTATCATGCCACCCCCACGGATGACACTACTTCCTACACCAGGCGCTGCACCAGGCTCTGGGCAGTCACTGCTGGAAAAGCTAAGCCCGGCTCCTGGTTCACAGAGCTTACACTCTGTTGAGAGGGAGGACACACCTGGATTTAGTTAGATCAGGTGTGGTGCCCAGTCTAAAACTCGCCAAACACAATAAGGGTCTATTGAGATCAGTTCTATTCTGCAGGGTCAGGAAATCTTTCTAGAAGTGGGCGATTTGTGCATAATTCATTTAGCTGGGGGGGAGGGGGAGGTATGGGGAGGGGAGGGGAGGCTGGACCACTGGAGGAATAAGTAAGGTCAGCATGTCTGGGGGCTCCTCAAAAAGTAGCCAGATTTTCATTTCACTAATTAAGTACATCTTTTAAAGCAACTACTTAATATTATGATTTCATGGAAGAAAGAACATTTTAACACCAGGAAAATAAGGAGACACCATGAGATTAATGTCAGTCCTTTGAATGGAATCAAATCCAGTGTTAAAAATATTCATTTTGCTTATTTTTACTTAAAAATATGTCAGTGACCACTATGGGTTCCCAGGAGAGGAAGAAAAAGGGTAAAGTCATTCGTACTAAGTAGAGTTTTTAGCCCCAAACTGACTGATGACTTATTTCCTCCCGTGGAGCTGAGCCAGGGTATGCTTGAATATCAGATACTTGCATCCCTTCCATTCGCTCTCTCCTTTGTCCCTAGTTCACTCTCCTGCTAATACGGCGTTCTATATAAAGCTAAATTCCACATCCTTCCCTCCTTCATGACATTTTCTACATCTCCTCCTGACATGAAAATGATTTTTCCTATATGTGGTTCATAGAGTACCTATTTTGACTACCCATAAAAGTATAGATTCATAAAGTGCTGTTAATTTGCACAAATTGACCATTCACTCAAGAGTCTGTTTCTGACCTCTACCCAGGCTATTCCAAACAGATCTGGTGTTTGGTTTCGCCTCCTGTTCACCATCCTACTTTATGACTCTGCCTGCATATATTTTGTTACCCTCCTGGTAGACCCAGAAATTGTTCTTTTCTAAGCATTGAGGACACAAACATATAAAAGGGAGAAAATGCAGTTAGGTGATTTGAGCACTTATTTTGCAAGAGACCTTATTGTGGGGCCGGGGCACAAGAAAAGATACAATACATTGACAGTCTAGTGGGAGAGACAGGAAGGTGAGCAATAATCGAATTTGCATTTCAGGAAGATTAATCTTGCAGGATGTAGGGCATATGGGAAGGAGCAGTGCAAACAAGGGTAAAAATAGAAATGGTCTGTAATGATCTGTGAGGTCCAGACGAGGCACTGAAGAAGGCCAGATGAAAGCAGAGGTAGGAATGACAAGAGGCTTCGGCAGGGGACCGTCATGGCTGGTACCAGGAGGCTGGGCTATGAGCTCACACTTGTGTGTCCCCAAAGCCTCTGCCTGCCCATCAAACCAAACCACGTGCCACCTGGAGAGACAAAGGCTTACAAAGCAAACGTGCACCATCAGAACAAACCCTTAAAAGTATTTGGCTGGGGTTAATAGCTGATATCACCCCAGACTAGTTCAAACAACCCACACCGCAGAAAAGCCCCTCAGGGACCTAATTTCACTGTGGGTTCATATATGAGAAGCCCAGCCAAGAGGGGTGCTTGGCCACCATTTTCTGACCATGGGACCATGCAGAGGCACAAGCTGGTCGTGAAGCCACACTGCGCACGCGCAGCCAAGATTCCCGCCATTCCCTTGCCGCTGCTCTTCAACAACTGATAATCATGCAAAACCCCAAGCAGTGCTTTGGGAGTGGCCCCTCTGCCCGCCTCCTTACTTGAATCAAGTAATTAAAACTCTCTTCCCCCGATTGTCAACTTGGTCTGGTCAATTAGTTGACGTATGCCAAGTGACCAACTCTTTGCACTGGGGAACAACTTTATGGGGAGACCAGATGTTTGGGGTAAAATAGTATTTAATTCCCAGTTGTGCCCTCAAGGACTCCAGTGAGAGAGAGAAACGGGCTGACTTTATGATAGAGAGCAAAGCTGTCCTGTGGGTGACAAGGTCAGAGCCCAGCCCAGAGTGGACACGAAGCATGAGCAGCTGAGCTTGATGACAAAAGTAGAGGGATGTTTCCAGGAGAGGCGGACAAGCAGGATGTAGCCAGGAAAAGATGTCACACTTTCAGTAGAACAATTTGCAGGATCACCTGACCAGGACACAGTAACGACTGATTACCCTGTGCCAGGCGCAGTTCTAGGCTCATCTCATCCTCCCAACAAACCCAAGGCTGAGGTGGCTGGGTGGCATTGTGTGTGGTGTCCCTCCGGTGCCTGTCCTTGGATTCCACTTTCATGTAGGTGCGTCCCATCCTGATCAATCCTCTCCTGTCCTTGTGTTCCTGTCAAGTTGTTCTCTGGACACTTCCCATCAAGGAAGTTTCCAGGAAACCCTGTTTTAGAGGCATGGCATAAAGGCCAAGCTCCTCCCATCCCTATCACCACAGGATGAGCTTAATAATAACAAGCTTGTTATGCTGAAGTGGGCTTGAGGTGAGGGGTTGGTGGTTATAAACTTGGATCACTATGAAGTCCCTCAGCAAAGAACTTTAGGTCTATTTTAAAAAAATTGCTGGGAGTCATTTGTTTCCATCAATGGTGACCTGAGAAGGTGAACTGTGATGCCAAGAGGCCAGCCGAGGGGACATCTTTTCTTTTCATACAATGCTCCTTTTGGAAGAAAACTCAAAAATAATGTCATCTTTTGGTTTCTATCTTTGTGTCCCAGAATGCTGTGTTCTCCTCAGAGTTTCCAACTACACATATTCTTGTCTGAAAAATCAGTAGCTAGCACTTTGATATTAAAATAATTATTATCCCTATGATTAATGAAATGTAAGTTAATAATAGTAGCTAGTGCTTACATAGCATTTACTCTTCTCTAGCAATTTTTCTAAGTGCTTTCCAAATAGAAACTCATTTGGACTTGGTGTCCAGCTTATAAGGGAGGGTTAATTATTGGCCTACTCTAGAGACGAAGGAATCTAGACAGAGAAGTTATGCGGTTGCTTCAAAGTCACGGGGCTTATGAGTAGCAGACATGGGTTTTTCAACCCGAGGGTGAGGCTCTGCAGACTGTGCTCAGAATCCCTAGGAAATGTTTCCCCTTCTTTATAAATACATCAAACAACTGAATTGTAAGAAGTTCAATTAATTTTCTCAGTGGCTATTTTTTAATTATCTGAGTGCCTGAAAAATATTTTGGCTTAAAAAAAAAAAACAGTCACACTCAAAAAGATTGCTTTCTACAGATCTAGGCCAACCTAATTTTATGGATGAATAAATTAAAGAGGAGGTGGCTTTCCCAGGATCTCAAGGTAAGAGCCACAGAACCTGGGTTAAATGGACTCAGTGTCTCCCTGGCATCCCATCGGCTCCGTGAAAGAGGAATGGTCTTCTTTTGTCAATAGCCCTGTGGCTAATTCGGGTTAGAGGCGCGAGCCTATGGAGAAGGATGAGGTTGGACTTAGTACCGCTCTTCATGGGTGTGTACAGATGTGGCTTGACAAGGATGCACACCTGAAGCCTAAATACTGTGTCAGTGCTGTTATTTCAATACAAATTATTTTTAAAACATAAAAAAAGAACGCATCAAGGACTCATGTTTTCAGTTGTCAAGTCCTTCAGAAGGTTCCAGTTTTCCTGCTCATGTGTCGTGTTTTGTTCTTCACTTATTCATTTATTTCTCTATAGTTGGCAGAAGTCATCTAAACTAAAATGCCAACATGCAGGTTACAGAAGGAGAATTTAGATGTCAGCTAAAGATGTTCTTCATGCCACGTGCCCAGATGCAAAAAAATGGGTGGGGGGAAGTGGCAGGTGGGGGTGCAGAGAGAGGACACAGATACGAAATTGGACCATCTGTGTCACGGCTGAGGGAGAAGTGATCAGAGTTTCCTCTCTTGGTAAGAAGAAAACTTAGTTTGGGGTCATCCTAGGAGGAAGCTTTGGAGTCTGCAGAGCAGGATTGCGCTCGCCTGTGCATCCGCGGGCAAAGGGAGTTCAATATTCTCCATGGATGTCTGAGTTCTTAAAACAATTTCCTACCTGGTTCAACATTTGTCACATTTTCTCCCTGGCTTCTCTGTCATTTCTGCTGCCTTCTTCCTTCCTGGGCTTATGAGGACATCCATCCTGCTCAGGAAGATCATCAATAAAAGTCGCCCCGCTTGATGCCGTGACTAGCCGAGAACAATGCCCTGTCTTGCCCAGGTTTTTGCCAAGTCCACATAGCCTGTATTCTCACTTTCCGCTGCCACTGCAGCTGTCAGGAAGCCATTTTCAAATGATAGATGATCAAATCTTCTGGTGATGAGTGAATTTTGGGAGAAACATCTGCAGACATTTTCCAGCAAATACCCATGTCACATGGAGTGGCCAAAGCCATGATTCTTCATCACCCACTTGGGCAGGACATTAGGATTTTAATGAACCGTTTATGGACATGGACAAGCTTGGGTGCAGGTCTGTGGGCCTCTGGTCTATGATGTCATCCAGGACCACTTCACTTCCTTCTATTACATAATATCTTTATTCCTTTGCAAAATTCCCTGTCCTGACGCATCTCTCTTTTTAACCAAGGAAATGACCATGTGAACACAGCAAATTGATCAGACTATACTATTCTCCTGGACCTAACAAATGATCCAGGAGTGTGGAAGCAACCCAAGAAGAGCTGATCAAAGATTGTTAAGGACTCTAGGAAAGAGAGGACTTCCTTACTAACACCAGAGAAGGCCTAGTCTAAATAGGTCTACAGAAGCCTGGCCCATTGCCTCGCTGAGAGTCGGGTTGAGAAATCAGCCAACAGAGAAAAAGGTTCTACAAAGTAGCAGGTGACATCATTTGAACACTTGCAATTGAGTTATGGCAGAACCCAGTCCACGCAGGAACTCTGCAGCAATCCACAAGCTATCCTCCTCCCATTCCACTTCCTCCCCTATTGCTGCTGAGCTGGAACGGATGAAACATCCTCTCTTCCAGAGTATGGCTCTTCCCCAACAGAACTTGCCGTCCCTCTGTGCTGGTGTTCACGCACCTCCCAGCCTCACTGCCAGCCAGAGGGAGGTGGGAGTTGGCCCCAGTCTTAGATGTCGGTGTCTCAGGTTCTGAGGCACAGAGTGAAGACCACAGCCAGGAGTGAAGAATGTGAGACTAGCCCTTGCTCTGCGCCTGACTTGTGGGGTGTCATCAGGGTGCCCCTGCTGCAGCAAAATGGACCTCCATGTCATCCTAAGTCCCTTTTAAGTAGATTTAGAAATCGTGGGCACCATAGCCAGTCAGTATTATTTCAAAACTCTTCCATGTAAGAGTTGAGACAATGAACCTCAAGTCCACATTTTAGATTATTCAGCTATAAAAATAGGGATGAAAATAGTAACTATACATAAAGACTGGAAGAAGCATGTAATTTAGCATGATACGTAGTATCTGATGAATCTCAATGCGCGTCAGTTAATGTGATCAGTTTACTGAGAAGCAAGGCTTTGCAGGCGTTATCTCCATGTAATGGGGATGTATTCCTAATCGTGTGCGTGGGTGTGTTCAGAGAGAAACAGGGGAGTCCGCCTGCCAGAGTCACAGTTCGCAGCACACTGAATTCCCCTCTCTGCCACTATCATAAAATGAGCTTTTGATTCATCAGATCAATCCTTTTCTTTCCCTCTCCTTTCTTTTTCCCCTCGTTTCATTCCATAAAGAATACACCACAGACCAAGGGTTTTCTGGGAATGAGCTATAAAACAGTAACAATCACACTTCTCTTTCCTTCCTGGACCTTAATATTTAATATGGCGCCCTGCAACCCGCCCCAGAACCACCAGACGCAGCCTTTGTCAGAAGCATTCGGCTGCGCTGCCTGCGCCATCAAAGCTCCCCTCGCCCCTGCCAGCATTTTCCAGGAAAAAAAGGCAGAGGCAGTCTTCAGGGGGCGAGCGGGGCTCAGACGTGAGGTTTTTCCTAAGCTCCGGCCACTGGGATTGTTGAAGTAATTGGTGGTAGACCCCACTTCGCTTACCTGGGAAAATTAAAACAGATATAAGCAAAAGGACTCTCCTTGGCCCGTGGAGCCGGTGCTCCGAGCCAGCCCGGCGGCGCGGCTGTGTGTGTGACAAGCTGAATTATAAAGCGAGGGCCGCATTTGCTCCCCATTCTGCTCCCCTTCCTGCCTTACCACGCTCCCAGGTGCCCATGATGGAGATGTGATTGCAGTTGCACAGAAGGAAATATTTTAAGACCTGCCAAAAGCCTTGGCTCAGAACTCGCTTTCCCAAGCAACCTGTCCGCGCGGTGACTGCGGTGACTTATGGAGACCTCAGAGGGGTCACCGAGGGGATGTGTGGCTGGCAGGGGGGCGGGCTGCACTGGAGGTGGACTCCCCCCTCCCTTCAGACACCAGCTGGCTGCAGATTTAGTGTCTCCCTCTGTGACTGCGAGGGAAGGGCAGGATGGCACCGGAAGGCACCATATTGGTCTTGGCATCAGTGGATTACCATCCAGACCCATCTGGCTTCAAGGGCCAGGGTCTTATAATGAGACATGTGAGGGCCAGCCTTAAGTCACAGGTTCAGAGACACCTTTCTTCCCATGTGAAAATAACGGCAGCGACCTTGGCCCTCCTTTCCAAGGAGACCCACAGTCAGAGTCCCTGGAACAGTCTACAGGGTGGATGTTGTGTCCCCAGAGGCAGCTGGGGAAACTGAGGCACAGACCTGGAAATTTGCCTAAAGGCACATATCAAAAGGGCCAGCCGGGAGTAAGCCAAGCGTCTGCTCTCGTGCCGGTGGCCTCGCTGATGGCGGTGACAGGCCGAGGCTCCTGAGCCATGTGCTGTGTTCCCTCATCCCCTCGTGCTGCCTCAGCACCACCGCACCAGCTCCACCCCTGTTCCAGTGACGCTCCATGAGGGCAGCGAGCTAAGTGATCTGCCTGAGGTCACGGTTATTAGAAAGCCCAGAAAGTCAGCGAGGACGCAAACCACACCTGGCTGGCTCCAGCACCCATGCTCTCCAGCATGGCCGACAGGAAAGGCCCTCGCACTCCACTCACCTCCAGGCCCAGCAGCAGCCGTCAGGATTCCTCAGGGGAGCAGGAAGCAGACTCCCTCCAGGGCCGAAGAAAAGCCAGTGGTCATGCAAGAGCAGAAGGAGTGTCAAGCCAAGGCTGCATTTCCGCAGGAGGCTCGTGTCAGAATGACCAGCCTCTGGAGCCCTGCCGCGGCTCACCCCTTCGTCCTCCATCCTCAGAAGGGCCAGCTTTCCTGCAGGGCCTGGTCTGGGCACTGTGGCCAGGTCTGGGCACTTCCCAGGAGCTGGGTTACATGGCAACAGGAGTGGGCCACGGTGGGATGGATGTGGGGTGCTTGTCTCCACTCCCCATGTGCCAGCAAGCACAGGGTGGGTCCTCTGTCGATCCAGGCAGACGATAAAGGAGAGCTCTGGAAGCCTCAGTGGTTTTCCAGGTTTTAGTGCTCTCTCTATGCCAGTTGGTGCGGTGCCAGCAGGGCACGGAGCGGGTTCTCGATGATTCCAGCAGATGGTCATGGAGGAGGCCTGGAGCCCTCGGTGGCTTTTTCAGGCTTTTATTGCTTCATTACATCAGAGGTGACCAGGTCCACGGCAGGCAGGCAGGCAGGCAGGCATGGACGCTGGCAGGGCTCAGCCCCTGGCGCATCTTCACCCTCCGGGCTCTCATCTCTGCTTCTCTTCTCGCTTTCACTCTGCTTCTTCTGTTGCTCTTCTGGCGTCCTCGTGACGCTGCCCTCATATGCTCCGTGTCTCAGCCCAGGTGCACCCACCTGCGCATGCCCACACCCTACTCGAGGTGCCGCCGTCAGGCTGCGTGCAGGACCTCAGGTGTCCATCATCGACACCCATGGTGGGAGGGCGGAAAAGCCCGATCACTTTTCCATTTACCTACAGGGGGGCAAGCCTGCAGGCTTCCAGCCTCGGAAAATCTTTACTCTCTCTCTGGGCTCTCTCTGGCCTTCTCTTACGGTCTCCGTCTCTCAGTGTGGTCACGGACAATGTGGCCATCACTGTCTCTGAGTGGTGTTACTCTTGTATCCTCTTGTAGCCCCAGGCTCAGGTGTGCACACTTAGGCACGCACACACCATCTCCAGGTGTCCACCGTCAGGCACACGTGCCCCACACCCACGTGCCCTGTGTTAACAAGATCAAGGCCACAGGGACTAGCCTCAGAGGCCAGTGGCATAAAACCCTGATCATTCACTTACCCCGCACGCCCTAAGCGGGGCACTCAAGCCTGTGAGACATGGTCAGAGGGAGAGGTTAGGAATTGCCACCTGCTTGCAGAGAAGTCGCCCATTTGGGAGCTGTGAATCGTGATAATGATGACCTTAACTCTAATGTAGTGGACACTATGCCAAGCCTGTGTAATATCTGCCTATAAAGATGGTTGGATAAATATAGGATGGTCACATAGCAGAGTACTATGCAGCAGTTCAAAGGAAAACATAAATCTCCATGCTTTGCTATGGTCTGATATATATGGTCTGATATGGTCTGAATATTGGGGTATATTCCAAAATATAAAGTCTAAGACATAATAAAGTGTTTATGGTGTGTTGCTACCATTTAGGAGAGAAAGGGAGAATTGACCTGTGGTAGCCTATGTTAGTGACAATGAAAGGCCTTTGAAAATGTTAAATAGGCCTCCCTGGTGGCGCAGCTGGTTAGCACCGCATGGTGAAGCATCTGCAGCACAGCAGCGCAAGTTCGATCCCCAGCCAGGGAGAGGACCCACAGGGCGCAGCAGACCTCTCCTGCCTCACCCGCTGCTCCCCCCTGCAGTGTATTTTGGTCGATCCGCCGGTTCTGCTCCCCACTCTGTCTCTGGTGACTCCTCTCACCTCCCGCGACTCTGGCCTGTACCCCTGCTGTTGCATGCATGAATAAATAAATCTTAAAAAAAAATGTTAAATAAAGAGAAAAAGGAAAGAACAATCAAGGGAGGGGCAGGATAGTGTGTGGGCATTTCTGAATATATTCTATGGACTTGACTTTGAAACCATGTGAATATTTTCTCTAACCACAAAACAAATGCATGTTTTTATAAACAATCCCTAAATCATAAAAAAATGAACATAATTTTATATCCGGTTGGTGTCTGCCCACAAAGAGGGAAATCATATGTGACTGTAAAGAAAGTTCCTTCATTCTGCATGGCCAGTCCTGGGGATTCCAGAAATTCCCGATCACCTGGAAGAACCGGGTGGCTTTTATGAAATCATGTTGGTGGTCTTGGTGCTCTGGAGGTGCGGGGGTCTGTGAGCGTGTGGTGTGAGATAAAAGCGAGCGCAGAATGGCGTTGCTGTTATGGAAACCAGGAGTTTAGCCTAGAAGGAAGGAAATGCCGGTTATTAAGGTTAGTTCTGAGTTTCACTTGACCCCTCCCTAGGAGACTCATAGTCTAAATATCTGGCCACAAGCGTGTACCACAAATGATCCAGGCCTCTGACCCTGAACTCAGGGAGATAATGGCTCACTTTCTAAGGCCTGATCGCAAGGTGTTAAGTTAACCTGTCTTCTAAAAAAGAAACTGCTGATTTTGTCGCTCATATTACCCCTATTAGCTTTGCTAGGACTGTATACCCCCCAGGGCCAGGTGTGAAGATAGTTTACTTATTTATTTGCAAGCAGCTCTGGTTGCTTTGGTCCACCCATCTGATGACAAGTTCTCACCCATCTCAGTCTACTGATTAAAATTATTAACACAGTTGAATTCAAGAAATGATGGTTTATCCAAAGAGAAAAAGATACAAAGAGCTTCATCCATTAATCTTGAATGACTAGATCCTATTTTGGTTACTTTTCTGAACTGACTAACCCTTAAATATCAACATGAAGACTAGTGAAAGCCCAAGATTTTGGCACCAAGTAGTCCTGACCTAATAGCACACTTTGCAGAAGGGCAGAGCTTTGTGTAAGTTGCCCGGTCGTCGGCAGTATTAATTTTTATGGTAGTAACAATTGGATAATTGTACCTTTTCTTCAAGTTGTTGTGAAGAGCAAATAAAAGAATGAGGCAAAATCCAGATTTGGATTGATCTCTATTCCGTCCTGAACGAGCACAACTACCTTTGCTATCTTGTTCACTGCTAGAAAAAGACAATGCCCAGGACAGAGATGACAGATAAAAGACGTGCAGTAAACACTTATTTAATAAATAAAGATGAGCCCCTGAAACACGGATTCTATCCTCTTGTTGCTGACGGGTATGTCTACCTGACAGAACTTTGGGAATGTTCTACCGAAAATATCTAACCATGTGTGAGATGAATATTTTACTAAATTTAACATTCAACTTCCTACCTCTCCTCATCATGTGAGACAGCAGTAGTGGCTATATTTTCTGACAAAGTTATCCTTCCCCTCCCCTCTCTCTCCTGATGGTTCTGAAATTCCTCTTCAACTGGAAACATGCTCTCCTCTCTGCTGATTTCACTTGACTTCATTGGTCACAAAAACTCTCCTAGGAGTTCCTTAGTTTGGATAATTTAAACTGAATTTCTTTGAAACTTTGTTTAAGTTAATCCTCTAACACATACTTCTCTAAATCCTCACCACTTGGTTCTTAGAATATCAGACTTCTTCTGATTCTCTTCTGAATGGCAACATGCCAGGACTAATTGCCCTGGCCAAGTCTCGGTGGAGGAAAGTAGACAGAAATAGCTCATGCCAAAATATTGTTTTTTGAATGACGAAGTGCACTTGTGCAATGGAAAACTTAACAGTCAAAGAATGCATTTAATACCCCCTTCTTTGTGTTCATTGCTTCATTAAATCACAACAAGGTAATTCCATTTGGTTGATCTGAAGCCCTTGAGGGAGGGAGCCCATCGCTGCCAGGCTCCATGGCACAGGTGAAACTCAAGGCAGAGGGTAGTGAGCTGGCCCACGGGCATCTGTGTCCTGGTGCGACTCGGCAACGTTCAGTGGGTAGTTACCTGTCTCCTGTCTCAGAGACATCGAGATAAACATTAGAACTCAGTCTGGGCCTTCTGTACGAAAAGGCGGTGATTCCACATGCAGAGACTACTCCGCACTCTACACAGGGTTCAGATGAGACCTTCGCAACAGTACACCTTGTAGAGTGGACTCCAGTTTGATTCTCGGTGGTGGCTGTAGAGTTTCTCCTTGACACACTTGAAATCTGTCCATTTGCCAGGCTTCTGTCACTTTCAAAAGCAATGCTGCTCTCCTTCTCAGGGATCAGTTTTATTAAATGAATGTGTGTTATTAAAAATAATGAGAACAAATTACAGGGAGATTCCTTAATCCAAAAGAAATGTTTTAAAGAAATGTTTTCGGTGTTTACAATAGCGTCTGGGCGGGTAGCTCCATGCCAAGGCAGCCCATTCACGACCAAGGTCCCTGTGTGGTGTGTGGCCAGGACTACCAAGAGATGGACACCTCCCAGACCCTCGGGCTTCCACCCAGCAGGATTTACTTCAAAGAAGGATAGAGAGGAATTTTGGAAATAAATGCGGTATAATAATAATGGAGGGGGAAGAAGAGAAGGAAGGGAGGGGACGATGTTCACTGAGGTTTGTCTCCATGCGGGCATTGTGATAAGCACTTTGTCTGCCATGGCGTTGGCCATGAATTCTCACATCCCCGATGCAGGAGGCACCATTTTAGAGAAAGAAGTTGAGCCAGAGAGAGATTCGGTAGCTTCTCCGTGGCCGCGTGAGGGCTGGACCTGGGTGCTCTTGCTAGAACCAGGCTCTTAATCAAAGTTTTCTACCAAGTGGAGGAGGCAAGTAAGTAGAATGGTTTCATTTCCTTTAACTGAGTGCGAAGTGGTTCACTTGCTGTTCCCATCAACATTAGTTTTCAAAAACTGGGAGACTTGCCACCGAGAGCGCGGCTCACGTTGCCGATCATCTTCCCGTGCTGAATGCTGTGATGTTGGATCTGCCTCTAGGCGACCAGGGCCCGCAGACTGTGTGTGTGTGTGCCCGCGTGTGTGCGTGCATGTGTGTGTGTGCGTGCGTGTGTGCGCGTGCGTGTCTGTGTGTTCTCCAGCGTGAGATCATGACTTCCATAAATTTCTCCAAAAATTCCACGACCTCGTCTGCATTTCTCATTTATTCCTTAGGGCTAATTTTTGTTTCTTTATCTGACAACGACGTGGCGGCGCGGGGCCAGGGGTGAGGGCGGCTTGGCCTCCTCCACAGGAACGCGGGGCAGGTCGGGCAGGCTGGAGCGCCAGTCCCGCGAGCCTCGCACTGCTCTGGCTGCAGCGTCCGCCGTGGGCCGCCCTCTGCAACCCGCGCGGCGCCACGGACCCCAGCCCGCACACGCCTCTCCACGCCAGCCCCGACGCAGAGACCCCGCTCTTCCCCTCGGGACCGCGCGATCCTGATGGGCACGGCCGGTGCTCCCTGCCTTTCTGGCATCTCCACCGCTCGGTGCTTCGTTCAGGGTGGGCACTGAGTGGCGCTCCGAGGACGCGCTGGGCACTTTCGCCCACGAGCTCGGGCAGGCGAGCGAGCCCTGCCCCCCACCGATGGGCTGTGTGGCCGCAAAGTAAGTGCCATTGCCTGAGGAGGTTTCGTTGTTCTCGCCTGGAACAAAGGAGAGCCCAACTCCTTTTCTGATGATTGTGTGATGATCAGCAATCACACCCACGAAGTGTCCGTCAAGGGAGTCCTTGGGAAATAGCTCAGTGCTCTCCCCCCGCCCCTGTTGGTTGGACCAAGTCGGGGGCCCCGGGAGGACGTATTTCTCTGCCTGCTGCCCGGACGGCTCCTTTCCTCAGCTGAGCTGGGGAAGAGCGCCTCTCCCCCAAGTCTTCCATCTCCACCATCTGCGCAGCCAACTGTTCTCTGACTGTGGGCTCCCTGCTCGCGTCCCGCTAAGCAGGTGTGGCGGACGCTGCCTCCTCTCTGCTTTGCATGCGGAATCTGATTGTGTTTGACAGGCTGCTCACGACGGAGCGAAAAAAACACCCCGGATTGGATTAAATGCTCTTTGTTTAGACTTTATTAGCCAAGGAGGCTGCTGCATAATTAATTGGAGAATAAACTGTAATCTCACAATGAGGCAGAAACTCGGGCCCCGAAGCGCAGTCCTGCTTGCCTGTGGGGCGTTAGGGGTGGGTGGGGGTTCCTAACTGGTGGTTTTGGGGGGAAGAAAGGCCTTAGAGGAGCTTAGCCAGTGATTTGCATGGGTGTGGGCACTCAGTACACGTGAGCTAATGTGCATTAACAACAGTCTATTATAATCATTATCATCACTAAAAGTTATTACTAAATTAATATTATTAATTTAGAATTATTAAATTATTAAACTAAATAATTTATTTAGTTTAGAAGGGACAAAGAAGTTCTCAAGGTCCAAGCCCTTCTCAGGTTGGACTCCCAAAGCAGCCCCTCCTACATGCTAAAATAATAGAATCCCAGAACTTTCTGGAAAATTCTGCTCTTGCCTTTCTATTTCTCCATCACTAATGTGCCTTGTCCAGAGAAAAAAATTTAGCAGTAGCAGAGAAAGGTGCTCTCCACTTATTTACCATAATGTGGAGGAAATTTTCTGACAACATGCCTAGCCCTTCTTTCCAGTATTATTCTATTAAGAACACATGTAATTGTTTTCACCTTCCTCAGTTATTAATCTAAACTTTTTTAGTTTAAGCAAAGAACTTTAAGAACAAACATCTGCACTGAAAAGAAATCCAGTCGGCCTCGTCTGGCTGAGCCACTTCCTGAGTCAGTGTCTGCCAGCTCCTCTCCTGGCCCTAAGACCCCTGCTCCTGGTCCCCAGACTCCTGCTCCTGGTCCCCAGACTCCTGCTCCTGGCCCCCAGACTCCTGCTCCTGGTCCCCAGACTCCTGCTCCTGGTCCCCAGACTCCTGCTCCTGGCCCCCAGACTCCTGCTCCTGGTCCCCAGACTCCTGCTCCTGGCCCCCAGACTCCTGCTCCTGGTCCCCAGACTCCTGCTCCTGGCCCCCAGACTCCTGCTCCTGGTCCCCAGACTCCTGCTCCTGGTCCCCAGACTCCTGCTCCTGGCCCCCAGACTCCTGCTCCTGGCCCCAAGGCCCCTGCTCCTGGTCCCCAGACTCCTGCTAATGGCAACCTTTCCTGTCCCGTGTAGTTAAGTGGCAACCAGATGTTGAATAACCCCAGATTCTCCCTGAGCTGTGCCTCGCGTGGTTTCAGCCACCATCTCGGTTGGGTCTGCACAGTCTCATCACTGTCTGCTTTCTTTGCACAGTGTTTGCATCACTCACCCTTGCGGTTATGACCTGTCTATCCATCCAACCATCCATCTATCATATATCTTCCAATTATGACAATCTCTATCTTTTACCTGGATTTATTCACCTACTTATATTTAATATAATATATGACATATTTAGGTATAACTTGACCACTTCACTATCTTCTCTATTTGTTCCATTTATTCTATGTCCCTGTGATCTCCTTTACTTGAATTCTATTGGGATATTTTTGTCATGTCATGTTTTCTTCTACTGAAATCATAATTATGCATACTTTTACTGTTCTTTCAAGAGTTACTCTAGAGACTAACTAGAGCAGTTAATCCAATTTATCCTGCAATCTTGACCATAAACATGAGAGACTTAAGTATACTTTAACTCCATTTATCCTTCTTGCCT
Source organism: Galemys pyrenaicus (assembly GCA_019455555.1). Classification (NCBI taxonomy): domain Eukaryota; kingdom Metazoa; phylum Chordata; class Mammalia; order Eulipotyphla; family Talpidae; genus Galemys; species Galemys pyrenaicus. The sequence continues at coordinate 1,912,865 of JAGFMF010011768.1, forward strand.
TTTGTTACAGCGCTGTTATGTATTTCTGCATCTATTTTAATTCACATAAGACAATAGTATCTCTGTATATTTCTATACATATAATCAACTCGAATTCTACTGCTCTTCATGCCCTCTTCCTTTTCAGGCTTCCACCAAGAGTAATTTTTCCTGAACCTGAAGAACTCTAATTTTTAAGTATTTCTTATATTGTAAGTCTGCTATAAACTAGCTCAGGCTGTTTTCTTGGGAATATCATTATTTTGCCTTCACATTTGAAATGGTTTTGCTATATAAGATTCTAGGTTGGCAGATACTTTTCGTTGGAATTTGTATTTAGATTTCCATCTTTTCCTGAAAATCAGCTGTTATACTTAATATTACTTCTCTGATGATCACTTTTTTTTCCTCTGTTTCTAAGTTTTTCTGTCTTTGGTTTCCAACAGTTTTACTATAATTCAATCAGATATAGTTTTCTTTGCCTCTATCTTACCAGATCTTGTAGTGTTTCCTCAATCTGTGGATTGATGCCTTTCATTGGTTTTAGAAATTTGGGGGGGGGGGCCTCCCTGGTGGCGCAGTGGGTTAAGCAACACACTATGAAGCAAACCGCAGCCATTGCAGCACGAGTTCGATCCCTGCCGCCGGCCGGGGAGGGGACCCACATGGTGCAGCAGACCTCTCCTACTGTGCCCGCTGCTCCCCTCAGCAGTGTACTTCCGTTGATCTGCCTGTTCTGCTCCCCGCTCTCTGTGGTGAATCCTCTCACCCCCCCCCCACACACACCTCTGGCCTGTACCCCAGTGCTTGTATGCATAAATAAATAAATCTTTAAAAAAAAAGAAATTTTTTTCAGTCATTGTTTCTTCAGTATTATTTTTGTCCCTTTCTGTCATTCAATTCTGATATCCCAGATACATGTGTTATAAATTATCACAAACTTTGTTTTCTTGGGAATGTCCTTATTTTGCCTTCACTTTTGAAATATACTCTTGCTATATGAAAACCTCAGTTGGCAGTTTATCCCAAAACACTGTCCCATAGGCCACTGTTCCGTCTTCAACTCATCCTCTTCATTGAGCTTCCGTTTGGATGTTTCCTACTATTTGTCTTCCAGTTCCTGAAAGTTCTCTCATACATGAGTGCCTTGTGAGTTAAATATTATTAGAATGTCAACTTCATTTCTTTTCCAGTCTAGGGTTTTCTTTAAATTGTTTTCTCTATATTTCAGTTAGTTTTCTAAATTTTCTGTATTGTCTTTCAGTTTTTGAACCTACTAGTCACAGTGCTTTGCAGTCCATGTTGGGGGTACTGTCCCATACTGAATCCTTCTGGTTCCATCCATTTGTATTGCCTGCTTTTCTACTGGCTCATCTCATGGTTTGCATGACCATTTATGTATATAGGCCACACCACATCTAGGTGGAAAAATTGTACAGGCTCCAGATGCTCTTGTCCTTCTCCTGGGCACATTTGACCTTGAGTGCAAAGTTCAAGTCAGAGCAGATCATCAAAATGTACTCAAGAGTCAAGATGGTCAAAGTATCTTAGCCTCGTAAGGACATTTCTATTTCATCTCAGCTGTCCTCCTGGAGTGTAGACCTTTCTGCCCCAATGGAATGAATGTCTGCCTTTTACTAGAGCTTCTACACACAGATGCAATACCCAATCCTTACCTCCTCTGCACTTTTTGCTAGTTTCTCAGTCTCAGGCAATGACTTTCGGCCTGGTGTACCTGTAATTCCAGGGGAGAATCAGTTTAGACTATCAGGCTCCATTACGATGCTTCTCTTCTTTCTGAGATCATGCCAATGTGGGTCCTGACTATCTGGATGATTCTGAACTTCAGATCTGTTTTTGTTTGGCCTCCATAACTCTATGGGACTGATGAACGTTCCAGAAAATTTCTCTGACTCTGAGTAGATGCTTCCTATTCAGATTCTCAAACTTATTGGGCATCTTCCTCCTCTCCAGAAACTGGTGTCCCACCCCAGTCCTAGCTGTTCCAATCACTAGCAAATGCTTTGTCTTATAACATGGTTTCAGCGATCCTCCGGGAGTGATGACCTGGTATGAACATACAGAACCTGAGATGGATATTTTCATGTAATTTTCAAGCTGAGGAACATTGGAATCTTGAATCTCATTGTTTGCCTCTCCAAACTGAATCCCAGAAACCTGAAGGTCTCGTCCTTCCAAGTCCTGCAATGTCACTTGAGCATCACTCGGATGAAGCCCCTTGTGGTTGCGGTGGTGGTAACACAGAAGAAGCCTCTGACTTTCAAGAATCCCGTCTGGCCCTCTGGCAGCTCTGCTCCACACTCTTTCCTCTTTGGAGAGAACGCCTTGTTCCATATGTTCCCCCAGACAGAAGCTCTGTCCAGGGCCTCCTTCCAAGAGCAAGTGCGAGTCCCACATTGATTGTTTGGGAAGCTGGTTCCTTCAGGCTCTGCTGTGAGTCATTTAAGGTGATGGCTCCTTGCCACTCTGAAGACTGTGCCTTTGGAGCACACATGCTGGTTTCTGGGAATCAAGGGGTCCCTCTTCCAAGACCTCACTTTCCCGTTCCTCAGACCCAGGCATTGTCCCCACGGCTTTACGATAACATGTTTAGAGGTGCCTTTGACACCTTCCACCCCCTAGTTGACTGAATCCCCTGCCTGATCCTGACCCAGCCCCCCTCTGACAGCACCTCTCTCCCTCCATAATGCAAACTGCTCCTCTCTCCATCCTTAAAGCCACCCCTCAATTCAAACTGCTGCTCCCCAGGAATTCCCAAATGCAGTCTAGGGCACCCCTCACCCCGATCTAAACTGTCTCACACCACACTTGTTCCGCATCATGTTCAGACTTTACTCGTGAGCATGCAGGCCTGTTGCAGCTACTCTGAAGGCCGGTTTGCAAGTTAGACTACTGAAAACCAAGCGGCCCTTTATCTGGAAACTGGCTCTGCTGATTCACTCTGATCTCCTAGTGACCTACAGTCATCGCACATCGTTTACAAAAAGCCTGGAGCGAAACCTAAGTGATCATTAATTGATGCCGTGGAAAGGGATCGTGCTGGCTCTGGCAGGGATGCCGCGTGGCTCAAGGAAAACGTCAGCTGGACACCTCGGGGCTGTATGGGCCAATTTGCCAAGATGTCATTTTAAGCAAAAATGAAATACATATATAGTACTTTGTAAATATCTTTGTTTACTTTTTCACAATATAGGATTTTGCCTGGCAGGTGTGGTCGCCAGTTTTCACAAAGTGCCCACAGTCCTGCCCCACCCTCCACGCCACTCTCCCACACCCTATTCTCCCCTACTCATCCCTGTCCCCCTCCTGAGTGTCTCAGATCGAAGGTCTGCTTTTAAGGGGCAGGCTCAAGATTCGTCTTCGTTAGAGCCTCTGTTTGGTGTCTCTAGTCCCCACACGCAAGCAAAGCAAGTTGTAGAACAGTATAAATGGGATAAATCCTTTGTGTTAAAAAAGAAAAGTGACAGGAAAATACACTAAACATTTCTTAATCTATCTGTCATCTGCTTTTCTACATAAAATAGGGCTTCAGGACGTCAGAGACTGTCTTTTTCCCTCTCTTCCCTGGTACCCAGACAGGGTAAGTGCTCAGTAAATGTTTGTTGTTTAATATATCAGAGAAAAGGGACCGGAATGAAGAGAGACCTGCTCGTCACTGTTCAGCCCACATATCCCAGGGTGGAAAGCTCCTCCTTCCCCTTCTCCTCACACGCACCCCATCACCCGCTGGCCGCTGGGGCACTGTCGCCCCTGACCACACAGCTGACATCTCTGGATCACTGTCCGCTCTGCCTTAGGCAACCTTCTCAGCCCTTCTACTGAATCGTTGCTTGGCCAGCTGAACTGCCTCCACCACCTCCAGTGCAAGAGGACTGGCTCCTTCCCCCAGCTTCCTTATTCTTTTGCCTTCTCCCCTTTCCCAGTATATTTACCCTACGGAGGACCTACTCCCTAAAGGTCGCAACGAGCCACCTGGACAGAGACCAACACTTAGTTACCTTCAAGTAAGGAGACCGGAACAGTGCTTAGCGAACAGCCGCACAGGTCAGTGTTGAAGAATGAGTGAGGTTCATGGACGCTCAAAACAGAAACAGAAAAAAAAGACGAACTCTGCCACTTGCAGTAACGTGGATGGGGCTGGAGGGGCTGATGTTGAGTGAAATAAGTCAGAAGGAGAAAGACAAATACTGGATAATTTCACTCATGTATGGGACATAGGGAGACAAAGCAAAGGAACCGACGGAACCAAGCCAAACAAACCTAGAAATCTGCAGAATGAAATTCCTCCTCAGAATGAAATTTCAGAGCTACTTGCTTGGTGACAGCCTGATATTTAGAGAATTCAGAAGATGTTTAATATTGCTATTACTATTATTATTATTATTACAGTGTATCGAAAGCTAGAAAAGAGAGCAAGGTGTGGAGGGGAAGCAATGGGTTATGGGGTGGACTGTGAGGGTTTGGGGTGGGAGTGCTGTGGTGTGTGACCCTGTATTTCTAAATTACGCAGTGTCTGGCCAAACTTACCCTGATAAGTAGTAATACAATGTATATTTTAACAAAAACCAGAAAGGAAGCAGATCTGAAGGCCACTAGAGAGCAGAATTCTGCTGATCGGGTCTGAACCCGGACCCTGGCTTGGAAACTCCCATGCCTAATTCCACTCCTGTGTCTGGGCAAGCTCTGCTGACCGGGCCACCTCGCACACTAACCAGAGCTTTTAGCAAAAGAAGGGAGGACTGCCGCAAGCTTGCAGGGACCTGTTTGCTGGGATGGGCAGCAATCCGGGAGCAGGAGGAGCCAGGGACCTGGCCCTGCCTGGGCTCCCCACATGGCCGCATCGCCTCCCCAGCGCCCCCTCCGCGTCCCCAGCTGGCAGCAGGATGGATAGCTTTAATTACACCAGCCCTTCAGGACGCTTCCAGGGCTTCGCTGGTGCATCTCATTTCCTTCTGCTGCGGGCCCGGATGCCGGGTGATATAACTCAGCAGAAGATTTCTCCAGGAGGAATTTCACAAACTAGCCCTCGAGCTGCTGACGCTGCAGGTATGGACTGACTGAGCGGGGCTGCGCTGGCCTCCGGTCCTCCAGCCGGTAAAATCCTTGGCCATCTTAGCCCCAGAGCCCTGCGCCCCAGTGTCTGTGGGGTGGATTCCTTATGAGGGTGGAGCACACGCCATCCTCGGGTCCACCCTGTTTGTTCCCCACCTCCCCCGGCTGTGCACCATCCTCATGGCTCCACGAGCCTCCTAGGCCCTTACTAAGTGCCACGCAAGGTGGCACTTCTCCTGAGCATGCACGACCTCGTCTCACCCTCCCCACCGCCCTCCCAGGCCAGGCCAGGACCGCTACAGGCACGTCCCTCTGAGCCTGGGCTGCTGTGGCTGCTTCCTCTGCACACCCCGGAATGCAGGCATCCCCCACCGGAAACCAACTCTCCTTTAACTCAAAAGGTGCTTCTAAATGGGGATGGAGAGTGATGAAGAAGGAAACTCCCCGGGGCTCAGGGGCCCCCACTCAAGTCCTCATCTGTAGAAAGTGAGGCGACAGCTTCTCACTCAGGGAGGATGATGCTCGTTGGGTCCCAGAGGAGGGACACGCAGGTGCCGTGAGTCCCTGAGTCACGTGACCTGGCGAAAAGCCAGCTGCTTTACCAACCTCTCAGTTTGCTGGCCCCCAGAACAAAAGAACATTTTTTCTGCAAAGGACCCCAGAAAAACCTTGTGGCAGAGGATTTGTGCAGACAGAAGCACATGTGAATTTCTCAATATCCTGCAGCCAGTGTGGGTCTATCACGCTTGGCCCAAAAAGAATTGTGCCTGGGGCCTCCCTGATGGCGCAGCGGGTTGAGCTCCGCACTGGGAAGTATCCTCCGCACAGCAGTGCGCGTTGGATCCCCGGCCAAGGAGGGACCCGCAGGGAGCAGCAGACCTCTCCTGCCTCACCCGCTGCTCCCCTCAGCAGTTTACTTCAGTCCATCTGCCTGTTCTGCTCCCCCTCTGTGTTTGGGGAATCCTCTCGCCTCCCATGACTCTGGCCTGCACCCCAGCTCTTACATGCCTAAATAAATAAATATTTTTTTAAAAGAAAAGAAAAAGAATTGTGCCTATGAGCTATGACATGCTAGTTACCAAGACAGAACTTGTCACAAGTGCCCTTGGCTTTAGTAGCTTGGAGAAATGCAGGGCATTGTAGCTGGATAATGTATGATTACCCCTATCTAGATATCTGATAAGTATGAATCACTTTATTGTTTCACATAGGCTGGCTACGAATGCCAGTTCTATGAGGACCTTGCCTTCCAAGCCCTTTTTGTAATAATTATTGACTTCTTGTTTATAAGCAGGCCTGAAAGTAATGTCTCTTTTTAATTAGTTTCCTGATGACTTTCTTTTTCTTTTTTAATTAAACAATGCCACAGACAAACTTTTGAAGCTAAAGACACTTTAATGGATATGATCTGTCTGCCTTTCTTTCCCTGACTGTATTCATTATAGGCAAATCAATGAAAATTGATAAACTCTTGATGGAAAAAAGGAATGTATTTGTATTCATTACAGAGGATTGGCGAGAATAATAAAATGAAATGTTGTTATAGTGAGATATAAACCCAACCTACAGAATTGTTCAATATGAAAACGCAAGATACTTTTCATTACCATGATAGGGAGCAGCTCAGAAGTGGAAGCCAATAATTTTAAAAGTCTTGAGCAAGGGGTTATGCTGACTCTACAGTTCAATACGTTAATTGACAATAAATCCTGCTTGCGTCTAAAAGGCACTTGACTAGTCATTTTCAAGATGGTCATGATTTTTTATGATGCGGAACTTTTAATTTACAGGGATGATAAAAATAGATTTACTTTCAGCCACTTGTATTTGATTTAATTACCTAATCAACTATAAATCATCTACTATTGAAAAAGCAATTTAACATAGATGATATTTGGCTGTCATATTCGGGGCCACTGCTGGGGAGAATCTGGTGACTGGAGTCCAAGGCAAGACGCAGAGTGAAATTTGCGTACTTTTCTCCCAAGTCTGAAAAAGTCGTCCAAGTTGAAATGAGTGTTTTGGCTCCAGCTTAAAAAAACCCCACCTGGCATACTGCCTACTTATTTCCTAACCAGATATACTTGAAGTGTTGTGATAGCGTCGTTCCAGTGAGAAAAACTGGGACTTGATCATTTTCTAGCATCTTCCCAGCTCTGATATGCTGTCATATTGCCAAGAGTGACAAGTTAGATGTGAACCTCAACTGGTGGTTCAGATTGACTCTGGAAAAAAGAGGCTCAGCCCAGCAGAACCTGTGTGATTAAATACCTGATTGATAGAGGTTGGTTATTTATGATTAAAGAAGAAAGGAGTGGTTTCCTGGAATAATTGGAGGTTTTGAAGCCCCAGTGTCAGGAAACATGCTAGAACATCTCTGCAGGCTTGACCAGACAACTCAGCACTCCCCTTTTCTATTTGCCTCTTGGAGCCTGTGGCTCTTTTGTGACCATATGCTAATGACTAGATGCTCGCTTCTAAAAAGGCAAATCTTTTCTTGTCATTTGACTGTTCAGAGTTCTTCAATGGTTTCCCATCGTGCTCAGGATGAAGTCTAAACTTTAAGACAAAGCATCTCCTTAACATTCAGATACCTGGTCAGTGTTCCTCCATACCATGTTTCAAATGCTCTGACACTCTTTTAATTCCTGAAAAGTTAGGGTTTACTGATTGGCTGACTGGGTGACCACATGGATGGGTGGCAGATGGATGGATGGATGGATGGATGAGTAAGTGCATAGGTGGACAGATAGATGTGTAGTAAATAGATGGATATATGCAAGAATGAATTGATGAAAGAGTATGTGGATACACTGATGAATAGATAAATTAATGAATTGGTTTCCCTTCTCATGCCTAAAAGTCTTTAGCCCTCCCCACCCCCAAATAGCTTCCTTTGCTCCAACATTCTTCTCCATTCTGTATCATGTACATGTGAATGCGTCTGAATCAGATTTGTTTGCTGGGTACAGAGTTTTCTGCCCTTCTAACCTGTCATGTTAGTTTAACCTCTGGGGAACTGTGAGGTTTTGGAGGTGGACACTACTTTCCCCAACTCATGCTATACTTCATTATCTGTTTGTCAGACAGGCACGAGGGTATTAGCTGATTTTTATTCCCACACTTCTGTTTTTCTTAGACATCAACCTTAACACCAGTCTTTTAATTAGAGATGGCTACAGTTCTTGGCTCATATGTAGGACCGAGTTGAGTGATAACTCTGAGCAAAGTCAGTCAACAGATTTCAACTTCTAATGTGAGACTTTCCTCTAGGTTTGGTGATGATCTCTGAAGTTAATTTCTCCCAAACTTCAAATTAGTTGTTGGCAGTAATATAAATGCATTATGCAAAAAAGTTAATAGTTTTCAAAGCTGTATAATGGATTCAAGGGGTTCATTATTCTATTCCATTTGCCTGGATGCATGGAATTTATTTTATCTAGTTGAGCTCTCTATATTAAAATGTACAAAGATGTAAAACTCTCTTACATTGCATGTGTGTATTTATATCTATTATTAAAAGGGAGATGTAATAGCCCAATTATATTATAACACAGAAATATTGTTCAAAGCACAGTTTTGTTTTTTTTCATTTCTATATGTCTTACCCAGTCTAAGACCATAGACCCACATTCTTACAGAAGGGCAGTGATAGCTCCCAGGTCATCTGTGTTATACTTTGTTCATTTCATAGTTGAACAAAAACACTTTCCATATATCCACACAGTTTTCATAATGACAATTTCAATATCTGTAACCAATCCTATCATGGTGCTGGAATACCATCTAGTCCATCATTCCCCGATAAATGGACATTTTTATCATTTCTATATTTTCGTGGCCATTGCCAACATTGGAGAGAATGCTGCAAAGACTAGAAAAAGATGTTGAATATAGGAAGTCTGATTAAAATTTGTCATCAATTTTTCCCTTCTCCAAAGAGTATCTGATCATCTCAGAGCTCATTGTATCCCTAATTTCTGTCAGTTACCTCTCTAGCTTTAACCTTAGGAAACCTTAAATATTAATTGCACAATAACACAGATTTGGAATCAAGCCAACCTGAATTCAAATGTTTCATCCACCACTCAGTAGTCAAGGATTCAGAAAGGTAGTTAAATATTTTTAGTTTAATGTGTTCTTATCTACAAAGTGAGAATGAGATCTTTATGACTGGATATCACAGAGCAAACTTTAAAGGGATATTTGTTGTTCCTTTTGATATTTTTGTTGTCATTTTGTTTGAATCACTTTCAAATGTTGGGCTCAGGCTGTGCAGCATCAAATCTGAAAACTGTAATGGAGAATTTTATTGGATTTGGTTTATTTGCTTGTCTTCTGCCTACTTTCCATTTAAAGAAGCAGAGAGAGCATCATACTGGCAAAAGACCAGTTTTAGGGTTTGTGTATCCTGCTAACCATGTTAATCTTTCTCTGAGATTTCTTCTCATGTGATTGAATAATATAAAAAGTAAATTTTTCAGCACAATGACAGAAGTTTACCCCATGAAAGGGTATTTTCCTTTTTGGGTAACCATTTGGTAATCATTGAGATGGTTTTGAAGGTTTCACAATTGTAAATAACCCTGTGATCAATAACTTGGAGTATAAAACATTTTCTTCAAATCAGTATTATTTCCTAAGCATGAATTATTGCAGTTAGAATTACTGTGCCAGGCAATATCAATGTGTTAAACTTGATTCACTTTGAAATTATTATTTTTTTCTGAAGTATTATACCAATTTTCTCTGCTAAACCCTCTTAGCTTCAGTAATAGGACACTCGAGGAGTAGGACAGAAAGCTACAAGGAAATGAACTCAATTAATTCAACAGTACCAGATTCGCATTCTGGAAATGTCATATATTTTCCTTTTGTATTTTGTTGTTTCAGACCATGTCTGTATTTGAAATAACCAAACAGATACGGTTTTCATAGTAAAAATACAGTGGCTTATGCTTAGCAACAGACACACAAAGACTCAGATTAACCTAGTAATTAATGTTATGACAGGGAAAAAATGAAAAGGACATTTACTTTAATAAGGACTCTGTAGTCTGGACTAGAACATGAATCTCCACTGGGTTCAGTATAATTATGTCTCCTTTGTGTGTCTCTCAAATGCAGCCAAAGAGTTGATTGCTCAAAATGAGACTGTGTTTAAACCTTTTGGTTCATGAAAATGTTTGCTTGCGGTGGTTGTTAAAAATGAAACAGTTTTCCTTTACTTGGAGGAGCAAAGTTTTTCTAGATGAGGGCGTCCAAGTAGGGTGCATGTAAACTTAGCGATCACACCACCCCCACCCAATTTTCTCCCCATCTCTCTGTGTCTCTGCCTCTTATGCAGGCAGCAGATCGTGCTGGTCTGTCAGAGTCCCGCCTGTGCTAATGAGCAGCGAATGGGCTTCGGCACCATTGGACACTGAAGCACAAAGAAAGAGACGGTTGGAACAGGGGCCCCTGCTGGACAGCAGCCCTGCCCCGGGATCGCCCCTGAGTCACTTCCTAGTTTCCACCTTAGCTCCTGGAGCGTAGCGTGGTTAGAAATACTGCGGTCAGAAAGCCTCAGTTCACCGCTTCATCCCGCTGCGCGGCTCCTCTTGGAATTGATGGCTCTGAGTCATAACGCTGACTTCCTCGCGAACGTCTGACGTTGGGAAATCAACAAAGACGAGAACTCCCCAACAGCTGAAGCCAAGAAATGAATTATAAAAATGTTCTTCAGTCCCAATACCAGAGAGAACCCGGTTATGAATTAGGAACAGATGGGAAATGCGATCCACTTCCAGCTTTACATAAATGTCTATAATGCTTGTTCTGATCATAAGTTTTTATTTCTTCCAGAGCTTCATTATGGTTGTAGCAAGATTCGCCATTAAAAAATAATAATAAAAAAAGTATGGATTGGATAGATGCTATTTCTCTCTTTCTACCCTCACCGCTTAGACAGTAAAAAGAATAAATAATAAATCAGGACAAAGACACATACTGTTTCACCGGTCACTTTCTGTCTTGTAGACAAACTATTACACATTCTCCTAAACCACTTACTAAGAGCATCTATTATTATTGTTTTGAGATTAACATCTACGCTCCGAAAGGGGAATGCTCGTGGGGTATCTACCCCTGCTCTTACCCAGGCCTATCTCAGCTGCCACTGCTGTCCAAGGAGCTGAGAATGCAAAATTCCTTAGACACAAATTCTCACATCGCAACTGTATCCATCAGTATTCTGCCTTAAACCAGCATCAGGCGCCAGCATCACCACCTCAGATTCCCTCCGCAGCCTCCATCTTTGGGAACAACCCGCCGCTGCAAGCTGCCGTCTTTGCAGGGACCCTTGCCGAGCTCCCTGAGTTGGCCGGGGTCAAGTTTGACACCCCAGACCTGAATGACCCTCATTCCAAACAGGCTAAGCCCTGTCCACCCCAGGTCAGCCTTGCACTTCTGCTCTCAGCTAGAGAGGGATCCCAAGGCACCTCGGGTGCTGCTTCCCGAGGGAGAGGGCAACATTCACAGCGTGGAGGTCAGTTCCCAGAAGGTGAAACGACCAAAGGAAGCAGGGGATGGATGGGCTGAGCGAGTAAGCGCCTCCTCCTGTCCACTCAGTGGATCTCCTCTGGACACACGTCCTTCTTGTAGCCCTTCCGAGGATGCTCCCCTCCTGCTCAGGGGCTCAGACCTGAGGCGTCTCTGTAGCCTGTTGTGGGGGTGGCCGTCACCAAGTGGCAGTGCACAGTGTCACTCCATATGTTGCCGTGTCTCACTGCCATCTCCCCGTCACTCACAGAATCCGCGCTCAATCATTGCCTCAAGCTCTGCTTTCTAGATAGACCACCTCCCCCTTTGCGCTCTTAGAGGGTCATCTTCTCTTTACAAGACACTGTGTCAGGGGAAAAATGGGGTTCAATAGAGCAGGTTGGGGAGAGGCCTCCAAATGTGTCCAACGGCTTTGCCCTAGGGCCTAGGGCCTTACTTGGAAACAGGGTCTTTAGAGATAGAATTAAGTTAAAGGTCTCAAGATGGGATGACCCTAGACCGAAGCTGGACCATAACGCAAAAATGCCATTCTAGGAATCGCAAGACACGACAGAAGGAACTAGCCGGTCTCTGGTGCCCTGGGAGGCTCGCTTGTTATTTCAAGTCACCCGCTTTGGGGTTCTTCATTATAACAGTCCTAGGCAATTTATAAAGAAAGAGCAGAAAACTTTCGTTGGCTTTTTGGGGGTTGTTTTGTTTGCCTGAAGGTAAGAGGACTGGACTGGACTTGACTCTTGTTTCCCCGACATTTGGAAAAAACATGCACCACTAAACATTCCTGACACCCCATTTCAAATACACATTTCTCAGAAGCACTGCTGGTTAATTCATAGCCAAGGAAGACAATGAAGACCCTCTGATCTGCAGTGTGATCTTTTGCTCTGACATGTGCACCCACAGACCCACGTGGGGGGTGCCCTCGCAGCCCTCCGCAGTGAGAGATATGTGCTCAACACAACGGGCTCCTACTGATCCCGCTAGAGCTAAGTCAAACACCGCCTCCTCCATGATGTCCTCCTGACTCCCCCAGCCGCCAAGCGCTCCTCCCTCTGTGCTCTTGAAGCACCATTCACTCTTCCCTGCATCTTTTGAATTAACTTTCCACCTCTTCCACGAAACGGGTCTGTCTTTTTGTGTTCAGGGATTGTGTGGTCAGAATTCCACACGTACCTCTATTAAATGGATGGCAAATCTTGTTTGCAAGGCAGGATTCTTGAAGCAGTCTCTAAGAACAATTTTAAGTTCAGAAATTATTTTTCCCTCGTATCTTTTTCTTTCTAACTAAGCTGCTTACTCCCCAGCCAATCTTCCTTCCTAAAGGCAACACTTTGTGGGCCAAAGTACTTTCACAAAATGGAAGGGGGGTTAGGAGGAAGAGGGGGGAGGACGTAGCATTATTTTAGAGACGTTTTCTAAAGAACCATAACAAGTCTATTTGAATCTTTTATTTGGTATTAACTAGACATTTTATCGTAAGTGAGCAGGGAGCTTCTGGTTCACCAGTCTTTACTGTTCTCGTGAATGCCTTTCAACCTTTTCCATAGTTCAAGTCCACATAATCCCCAATCCTCTTTGCCTTCGAATTTTAACTCCCTCACTACATTTCTCTGCTGTTTCTGGGGATTCTCTGTTGTGTTGTATTCTCGACTAGAGAGATGCTCTGAACTCATGTGAATTTGCCTTTTAGACAGGACTGTTTGAACTTGAATGTTTCAGCTTGTTCTAACCTGGCTCAAAAAAGCAAAACAAACTTTCTCTACCACCGCCCTTGGTTCTGAGGGACAGGGAGCGCTTGCTCTGTAGCCAAGTGCCTGGGCCTGCTGCCTCGAGGTGGCATCCCCACCTCTGGTCCTAGAATAATGAAGCAAGTGTCCTTGATGTCCCTTTGAAGTCCCACAGAAGGACACAGGGAATGCCCACCCCCACTTCCTGACGGGTCTTCTTGTCTCTGTCCGCCCACCTGTGTCCCCTGCCCATCCCCAGCTCAAGCAGGCCCACGTCCTCCCGCCTGCTTTCCTCTTCTGCATTCTGTGCTTCAACCGCAAGAGCATTTGGACGCTCGTACGCCCCATCCTTTCTGAACAAAGCGACCTTTCCTTCCCCTGTGCCAGGCAAACTCACTTCGGCTTCCGGAGGTAAACTTCACTTTGCCCTGAAGCCTGAGCCCTCTGGCATTTTCTCCAGTCCTGAGATAATCCATTGAGCTGTGAGCTGCTCTTTGCTCTGCCTGCTCCAGAAATCTCCCACAATGGGGGATCCACCTTTTTCTTCTCCATCACAAGACAGTAGCTGAGACTCTCTATTCTGAATCCTGGCTCCTTGCCTGCGTGGAGGTGGAATCAGGGAGGGCAGATAGTCTTGATGTTGCTCCAAGCCTTTTGCACACGCTGGCTCCAATCTTTCCAAGCAGAGCAGACGCACGGCTTGTAGAAGTTGTCCCGGGAGACCTCATGCAAAGGAGAGCAGAGCTGGGAAGAGATGATCCTCATCACACACACCCACATGGGCGTTTAGGATAAAGCAAAGCCTGGTTTGGCAATGTCAGCGTGGAGAAGCAGCAGCCCTGGAAGATGAGTGGACTTTAAGTTGTCGTGCAAGAGACGGAAGGCAGGCGGAGAGACGGGACACGGACCTGAAAATGAAAGAGGCGTGAGGCCTGGATCCACCTGTGGTATTTCAAAGGTCTGAGTCAAAATACACGCCTGTTCTGTGACATAGTGGCTCTAGATCTGCAAAGCGATGCTTCAGGAAATCGCCACTTGCTGCGCACTCCCTGGGCCGTGCACGGTGCTGGCCCTCCCACTGCATTCTTGTCGAGTCAACCAGTGACCCCTGAGCACAGGGACTCGCCCACCTTTGCAGAGAGCACACCAAGGCTCCGCGGTGGCATCAAAGCTGGAACCGCTGCCCTTGTCTGACTGTAAATGCATCCTTTGTAGTGCGCTGGTTCATCCTCCTTTGGAAAGCCAGCTCTGATCCTCTCACTGGCCACCCCGGCCTCATGTGTGGTTCCCCTAACTTATCCCCAGAGGGAGATAACCCAGGACAAGCTAAGGGCTCTCGCTTTGGTGCCTCCGAACGCAGTTCAACAGGGCCTAGTCCAGTCCCGATTCCTAGCGGGATTGTCTCATTTCCAAGGAAAGTGGAGGAGGACTTAGAAGCTCAGCAGACACCCTGGGAGCACCCAAGCCCTCTGTCTTTCAGCCTCTTCCTTCTCCCTACAGCAGGTCATTGAGGTCCATTGGCACTTAGGGACAGAACAACCTCCCTTGAGAGGTTCAACCTTGGGCTAACCTTGCCGGACCGCTTCTGTCATTACTAGTCTCGTCTATCACCCACTGTTGCTGCAGCCTCATTGCATAGCCTGCCCAGTTCCAGGGTTTCAGAGCGGCCGTTGTACTGATAGAAACTTGCCTATCTGCTGAATAACCTTGAGAAGAGTTTAGTTATTGACTCCCTGACTCATCACTCTGCCTCCCCAGCCATCTGGGGTGGGAGTTTGTTCTCAGACATCAACCATCTCCTGAGGCTCTAGCTCCATTCTAGACATAAAGCATCCATTTGGTGATGGAATAGATCAACTTGGAGTTTCTGATTGACTTTGCTGTGTCATTGCTATTTAAATAGATCCAAGTTTCATTGGCCTCCCCCAGCTCCACCTACAGTGTGCCTGCACTCCCACATGTGCACACATAGGTGACATCCACGTTTGTCCTCTTCGAGTTTGAGAAATAGACACGAGGTTCCAAGGTCTAGTTCTTAAATCCCTCATCATCCATTAAACTCCTCTTGATTACTCTGTGAATCACTGTGGTTTAAGGACACTGTGCCTTAAAAATAGGTTGGTGAAAGTGTAGATTTAAAGACTTTTCCAGGATTTGTGTTATTTGATAGGTAATACTGGAGGGGAAATTATAGCTATAAATCTTCACCCTTTTAGGGCTCACTTTGGAACCTGTGGGTGTAAATACAGTTGGCCATAAACCAGCACTGTCACGAATGCGAGGCATCAGGGCTGGTGAGGACTGGGTGCAAGCAACCACAGGAGTCGTTCACTTCAGCAGGACGAAGGGCAGGTGCCATTCAGCAAGACTGTGCTGGCTGGAGCAGAATGAGCACAGCAGAACCCCCAAGTGTGGCATCATTTCTGTAACACGCTCCGTGACAGGGTCTTACATGTATTTCGCCATCTATTTCCTGCAACATGTCCATGAATGGGTGTCCATGCCCATTTTGCAGATGCTAAAACAAACTCTCCTATAATTTCGTTTGCCTTTGACGTTTCTGATTCTGTATGGAAAGCTTGACTTTGCACTTTTTGGTGCCAGGAGGTTGACTTGAGCTCAAGCCTTGTTTGCTGATTAGGTTTGAAGCTTATCAAGACTGACTGAGGTGGCAATGTGCTAACAAGGCTGATACTCTTGATATTAGCCCAGCGAGTACCGAGAAATGAAGTAAAAGGCTTTGGAAACAGCAGGTCTGGATTTGAATCCTGGTTCTTTCTTTTAAAATGTGAATTTGATCTTAGTCTAGCAAATAAGGAGCATTTACTTCCTGAAATCTCATGGGAAACTAAAATGTGTTATTCTTGAGAATAGATGCTCAATAAATAATGACCTCCTCTTCTCACTTAATGTCGAATGTCCACTGCCTCTCATAACGCAACAGCCTCATCTATCACCCTCTGGACTCCTACAGACATTTATCACCAGACCTTATAGAACAGAGCAGTTTCTTCCTCTGCATGATGCTTGGAATGATGCCACACATAGTAGGAACTCATACTATTGTGTTAATGAATTTCTCCAGCGAAACAGAATAGACACATACCGGTCTGGAGTGGGGAGTAGGGGGAAGAAACGCACAGAGGGAGACTTATTACAAGTACTTATTACATGTACTTATTACGTGCTGACCTGCATGACTATGGAGGCTGGCCAATCTCAGACTCTGCAGGGTGGGTCAGCAAGCTGGAGACCCAGAAGGGCCAGTGGGACCGGGTCAGGTTAAAGAGTCATCAGCTCAAGCCCCAGCTGCAGCAGCAGGCAGGCAGGAGTTCTTTTACTCAGGGTAAGAGCAGTCGTTCATGCTTTCAGCTGATTAGATGAGGACCACCCACACTAGGAAGGGTAATCTGCTTTACTCATCAAAAAACACCCTCACAGGAGCACCCAGAACAATCTTTGACCAAATTCGTGGGTACCCCATTATCCAAGTCATCGTAAAAGTAACTGTAACACTAAATAGATGAACTTCTCCAAACTGGACTCCCATCCAGTGCTTCTCAAAGATTAGCCCTCTCTTTCTCCTACGTGTGTGTTTCCCAGACCACTCTGGTTGTCCTTCTGTCTCAGCAGTTTCCTCAGCTGGTGCTCAGCATACAGACCGTTGAAGATCTTATTAGCACCTTGGAGCTACTGGCACAGAAGCCCCCCCAATCCCGTTCTCTCTGGCCCCCCAATCAGTCTCACCATACCCGCTGCAGGCTCCTGCTGCATCTAATTCTAAGCCTAGGCATCTGGTCTCTGCTCCTCTTTCTTTTCATTTTTTCTAGGGAGCCTCCAAGTCCCATAGATTGACTGCTTAATGTTTTCTTCAAAGTTAATTAAGGTTTTAAAGATGCAGCTCAGTGTGAGGATGGGAGAATGTTCAAGCTTCAACATTCTGAAGACCTTGTATTTCTCCATCTCACCCTCCCCCCTCGCGCCGTTCCACAGCAATCCAGGGACTGGAATTCTCCATCTGTGGTCAGTACACAGCACTGGCAGACCACTCTCCGAGAAAATATCTTTTGTTTTGTTGCTGTTGCTGTTGATGTTTATAGCGCTGAAAGACAATGCGTGTGTGGCGATAGGAAAGTCAACAAAAATAGCAGGTTGTAGGTCAAGGTTGCCCAACCTGAGCACAGCTGCCATTTGGAGCGGGCTAAATCTCCGTTGCGGAGCACCATGCTGCGCCCTCTAGAAGGGCCGGTGACATCCTGTCTCCGCCCACCGGCAGCCAGTAGGATGAGCCATTGTCCAAAGCCCCCACAGGACACACTTGCCCAGCTGCGATCTTCTGTTTTGTGACACAGCTAATCGGCAGTTCGGATTTGAGCTCCGTCCTTCAGTTCTGGAGTCGAGGTTGTACAGTCTCGCGCACTGATCACTGATCTGGATCCTGAGGCAGCAAAGCCTGTCTACCTGCAACTTCAACACCCAGTGGCGCCAGTTCTCCAGCCCACTCACGGCCAACTAAAGTCTCTCCGTCACCGGTTGTTGGGGGGAGTCTTCCCCCCAACTGCAAAACCCTGCGTTCTTGTCCCCAGGTCCTTGGTGTAGGGTGCACACCGGGCAGGCTGTCACCTGCCCTGTAGGGGGCGCCACATGTTACCTGAAACCTAACACCCCTCTGTCCTCAAGAGGCAAAAAGGAGACAGACTCAGGCGTGGCCAACATCCTCCGCCAGCTAAGAAACAGCAGATCCAGACTGCACACCCTCTGCCTGCCTTTTCTTTCACTCTGCTGCACTTACCTCCCAGACACTGAAAACACTGGTCTCAGGAGGCGAAATGACACTCCAAAGAAAGCAGGCTAGGAGACAGTCATCAGAGGGAGGGGCTGGGACAGAACAAAGGCTCCCCTTACCCAAGATAGCTCTTACAGGAAGAAAGGAGCCCTGGTCCTGTTCCAGTGTCCACCTCCACCGGTCTCCATGCTCCATAAACCCGGCGCTGGGTTCTCCCAGGATTGCCAAGTCCCAGAAAGCCGGGGCCGCCTCCCTGACTGCCCTTGTCCCTGATTTTATGGGATCAGCCATGGTGACGAATGGCCCTGCATTTGGACGGCAGTCCCAGCTCCGGTCACAGCCGAAGCGCCCGTCACCACTGACATATGAGCACGCTGAGAGCTGCAGCGCACCCGGCCATCTGGCCAGGAGGCCGGAGCCCCCGCTGGTATTGAAATGAGTGCACGCAAGCGCCAGCGTCCCCGACAGACACCTGGAGTCGCGGCACACGGCACGGCCCGCCAGCTCCCGCCACCCGGAAGGTCCCCAGACCCGCAGCAGGTGGAGGGAGGGGTCATGGATGGCAGCTGGGAGCTCACAGCCACCCCCTCTAAAAGAGGCGGAAGAAACAGTCCCCCTTTAAGGAGGGTGGCATAGGGGACAGGGTGCGCGGACGACGCTCCGCTCTGGTGTGGATCCCGCCTGGCCTCTGCGGGATGCGTGGCTGCAAAGTCCTTTTTCTCAACGCCCAAGTCGCTGCAGCTGGAAAACGACTGCAGGATCTGGCCTCCCTCCTCCCCAGACCGTTGTGGGGACAAGCGGCTTCTACCCAGCCGGGCCGTCGGAAGGTGGGCTGAGGGACCAGGTCCTGGCTCAGCCCGCAGCGCCCTGCACACCATGGAGGGGATGGAGAGCCAGTGGGGGTGAAGCAAGAGGCATGGAGGAAGCGCCTCAGAAATGCCCCTAGAAGCAAATGTGAAGGCGTTCCGGGAAGAACCTTTGCTGAAAACATAACGCATTATTGGGGGAAATTTAACGAGGTGAAGAAATACGTAACAATAAATAGCCATGTCCTGCACGTGGAGGCTTCAATGAGAGACCGTTTGTAGGACGGCGGTCCCGAAGCTGTTACCCAGAGACCTTGCGGGTCCCATCCTGTCCCAGCCTTTCCCACCATCCTCGTCCATCTCATACTGACCGTTTCTTGATTGTCAGTGTCCCTTGAGCTTGATTTAATCTCCAGTTCATTTGACCCCAAACTAACGTTATGGTACAAAATCCAACAAAAACACCTAATGACACATTTCTCAGAAAGCATCCCTGTCACTAAGTGACACAGACTGCGTATCTTCCCCTCTCTCCTCACACTGACACACCTCGCCCTCACAAGACCTCACTGCCACTGCTTCCTCACGGCCACTGTTCTTTCAAGCAACAATCCATGCATGGACAGGAGCCTTCTACAAAGACAACGTGACTTTGCTTCTCGTCACCACCTCTAGCTTGCTCCGCAGAACATATGCAGTTGTCCCTTTTGCTGGCTGTGTAATATTTCACCGTGTACCATCATTTGTTTGACCAGCTTTCCTCTTCTGTGACAATATATATGTTGCCAGGTACATTGCTGACACTCCTGGTTTATTATAAACAATGGCACCTAGCCAGCATGTGACAAAAGTCATTTCCTTGCACTACAGTAAATCAGTATCTATAGGTTTCTGAGTCACGGTGTATACATTTATTCTCAATTTACAAAGCTGGTAGTCCCTCCATGAGCAAGTCACATGCCTCACCTGTCTACACACAGCAGCACCACACAGTTGACTGAACAACCTCACTTTGCCATCTGAGTACATCAGTGCTTTTATTTATTTACTGATTTTTGGAGGGGCTATGATGCTGAGAGAAATGAACCATGCCACCCAATTTATGAAAGAGTCATTCTGAATTGTGGCATTGGAAAGGTTGCAGGTTACTCTTCACACCCCAAGAACCTCCTCCCTAGTCACCGTGTCCCCCAGCAGCCTCTGAGCTGCCCCACATAGGATGCCCCTGCAGCTTCAGCTTCTGGGAGCGAGGGAACCTCTGGCCTCCACCTGATAAAGGAGCACATAGCGGAGAGCAGGAGGACGGCCCAGCTTTCCGTCCTAAAGTGGCTGTGCCCTAAAGCGTCCCAAAGGGCTGTCACCGCCTGCAGACGCCCGGCCTCCCAGAAAGCCCACTCCAGATGAGAGGTGAGGCTGCAGCTACAGATGCTTGAAAGGGAACGAGATAAATAGTGAACTCGTCGAAGGCAATTTATCCAGCCCTGGCTGTGCGCTTCCCGGTCCGTGGGTAATCCCGCATCGCCACAAA
This sequence comes from Galemys pyrenaicus, assembly GCA_019455555.1. NCBI lineage: Eukaryota > Metazoa > Chordata > Mammalia > Eulipotyphla > Talpidae > Galemys > Galemys pyrenaicus. Next base: position 1,933,301 of record JAGFMF010011768.1, read on the forward strand.
CAGAGAAGAAAGGTGAGATAGGTAGCAATTCCTTAGTGGCTGCTCCCGGTCAACTTTATCAAGATGATAAAATGTTGCGGGTCTCGGCAGCCGCCTGGGTTGGACTTCCTGCGGAATTAAGGGGTGCCGAGATGAGGGCCAGGCTCTTCCTGGCACACCCCTGTGGTATTGCCTGTGTCGCTGCTGATAGCAGTTTTATCAAGATAAATCTTGCGCTGCTCGGGAAGGATATTAATAAATTATCTAGTAATGAAAAATGTGAGAGCAACCATACTCTTACATCAGGCTTGTGATGATTACTTTGATAGATGCACTGGCAAGATTTCCTCGACAAGGCAGAAATGAGAAACATGACACATGGACCTTTAAGGGTGACCTCCGAGGAAAACAGAAGTTGCTGAATGATACAGAAGCAGAATAGGGAACACCAGGGCTCAGGGCGCCGCGTGTCAGCCGCGGGATGGATGGGCTCCGTCCACCCACCGATCACTGACTTGGTGGGGAGAGAAGAGGAGGAGAGGGGAGCAGCCCAGGGGAGGGGAGCAGGTGCGAAGGCACGAGCCCCGCGTGACGGCGTGGGGTCTGGGTCGGGTCGGAAGGGGGCTGGGGGCTGGCTCTTCTGGCAGGGGCCTGAGCCGGTGTAAGTCTCCGCCGCCCGGCCTAAGCAGAGAGCAGCCTCCGTCAGCTCTGGCGTGGCAGCTGCTGGGGGCTGAGCGAGAGTATGGGTGATCCTCCGAGCCAGAGGCGCGCAGCCCACCGCGGGGCAAACGCGCGGGTGCAGGCGCTGCTCGCGATGGGGGTGCAGGCCTGTGTCCCGTGCCCGGGGCCGGGATGGGGGTCCGGGAAGCCCGACGTCCCCGTTCCTTGGTCTGTTGTTGAGTCGGTGGTCTGGTTCTCTTCTGGGGGTGCCAGCTGAAATTGGGCGTGGCTGCACCTCCATGGGACACCAGGCCCAGCTGGAGGACAAGCTTCCAGGGCCTGTCAGGTTCGCGCCATCAGGACTGAGTGTGGGGCTGGGCTCCCCAGGGTGGCCCTCAGATCGCACAGAGGGAGACCTGCTGAGATGCCGGACCCGAAGGAGAATCTCGCGGGGCTGAGTGGAATGAACAGTGGTCCCGGGAAGCGCCCCAAGGAGCTTCTCTGAGAGCAAGCGTAAGTGCTGGGAATCCTTGTGCGTCAGCGGACCCCGAAGGCCGGATTCGGCTGAAACCTGGCCAAGGAGCGCCGGCCGCTGGAGCCGGTCACTCTGCCAGGCGTGTACAGTCCTGTGACGACGCAGTGAGAATCCCTGGCCTTCTAGCGTCCGTTTCTGTCTGGTTTTAGCAGCTGCTTCTTGGTTCGCTCTTAGTCTCGCAGCTCGGCTTCCCACGGGTGTGTGGGCTGCCGAGCTGCACAGGGGTGTGGGGGCAGCGCGGAGGCCCCACAGAGGCTCGCCCTTCCCGTTCATCCTCCCACCCGCCTCCCGGCTGCGGCTGCGGGAGGGCTGCGGGAGGACGAGGCGGCCTCAGCACGGTTCTGCTGAGGGCTGGGGGCACGGTTCTCCAGAGGCACGCATGGCCGGAGCCCGGGGAGGGCGGCCAGCAGCAGGCGCCAAGTCTGCTTGGCACGTAGCTCCAGCCCTGCGAGGGAGGAGTCTTGCTCTCCCTGGCAAACTTTTGGGACCACAGGGAACCCAGGAAGGCTGACGCTGGAGCTCGCCCAGACCGGGACGGCTGCGTGAGAATGGACGGCAGGAACCGCCCGGGGCTCGGGAGCAGGAGCAGGGAGCAGACTGCTCTGCAGGGAAGACGTGCTTAATTCAGGCTTTGCCCCGCTCTCATACACAATTACCGTATATGTTTAGACATATGGTTGTGCATCTTTATATATCTTAATATAGTTACACACACAAACAGGAAGATGGGGCCCCAAATCTGAGGATGTTTGTGGTGAGGAAGCTCACGGACCCAAGTATCAGAGTGCACGTGAAAGGACCACTATTGGGATACTGGGGGGAAATGCACTGATTTTATCACCCTAAACAAATATGCTACACCAATAGTGAAAGGAGCTGATAAAGCATGTAATGAAGAAAGTGGAAAACAGGCAGGACTACGAGGAGACTTTCCACCGAGAAGAAACAAATGGAAATGTTAGAACTGAAAAATAAAACCTCTTGAAGGAAGCAATTGGGAAATGGGCTAAATTGTCTGAAGCAGGGAAAAGATCAGAAAAATAAAAGTCAAAAAATCGTGTGTATGGATTCGTCGCAGGGGAGGAAGGCAGCACTGCAGAACCAGGCTCTTCGTAGCATGAGACAGAGATTGGCCAATACTATAAATAAGGGGTGTGTGCGTTGTGTGTGCACTCACGAGTTAAGCTGTATGTGAGTGTGTGCATGGGTGTGTTTATGTGTGGGTGTTGTGTGTGCATGTGTGGGGGTGTTGTGTGTGTGCATGTGTGTTGTATGTGAGGGTGTGGGTGTTGTGAGGGTGTGTGGGTGTTGTGTGTGGGTATGTGCATGTGTGTATGTGTGTGGGTGTTGCATGTGTGTGTGCATATGCATGTGTGCACGTGTTTATGTGGTATGTGTGTGTGCGACCCATTGGACACTGCCTGCCCTTCTCAGGATATAAACTCCTTGATGTAGTGAGTTGACTTGTGGATTTTCTTTCCACTCCGGCACCTAGAAGTATATCATGTGCAGAATGAATGTTCAACAAACGCTGACGTAATGAGTATGGTTAGTTGTACAATGGGAGAAACTGAGGCTCAGAGAGGTCGTCACTGGCTAAACGCGGTCCAGCTCATGACCAACTACACTTAAAGCCCCACCCGGTCACCGGGTAGAGATTCCCTGGCCCTCCGTCCACCCATCCTGAGCCCCTCAGAGGGAAGGTGGTGGCCAGGAACACCCAGGAGCCTGAGGAGCCCTAGGTCACCAAGAGCCAGCTTCCTGACGTCCCCCCTGTCAGGTGCTGGCCAAAGCCCCAGCTACCTCGTCAGGTTGTGCTCAAACACCTCCAGACCGCAAAAAGATAGGGACGCGGATTAGAGCCGTTGCAGGCCGAGAGAAGGGCCAGGGAGCGGCCAGCAGCTCCCGCGCCCACGGGTAACTGGCCTGGCCCGAATCCGGCTCTCCCTCGGGAGCGCGTCTGTGGTGGGAGCTCCTTCTGCAGCGGAGCCTCGTGATAAGGGCTTCCCGCCCAGACCCTCCGAACCTATGAAAGGCGCCTCCATCCTCATCCCACATCAATTTACTTCCTGTATTTTATTCTTACCGGAGGCTGGGGCGGGCACAAAGTGGAAAACGGGTTTGCTAGAAGCGGTGTGTGTATCACTCGGCGGCGAGCCGTCGAGGGCGGCGCCGGGTGTGTGGTGTTACTAGCGAACCCCTCTTCCTTTTGAGACGGACCAACCAGCAGGCACCAAAGGAGCCAGGCAGGTCAGGCCTGCTGCAGCCGGGCCCAGGGCCACGGCCTCCGAGCTGTCTCTGATGCGCTGAAAGGTTGGTCAAGTCCAAGGTTATAGACCCCGCTGTTGCGTGACCTTGGAGGTGCTGAGCACCTTGCTCAAGGTCACGGGGTCCCAAGCAATGGAACGTGTGAAGCAGCCCGGGCACCGACACCCACCGCTCGTCCGTGCCCTGCTCGAGCGCAGCGGCTGGGGCGAAGGGCCTTCTGAGCAGAAGCGGAAGGAACCACGCTCAGCCGCGGGCCAAGCGGGGTGGCACCCGGAGACACGCTTCGTGACGTCTTGGGACATTTCGGGCCATCACGATGGAGGAGGGTGTTTGCTGCCGCCAGCGTGCAGCGGTGGAGACCAGGGGCTGCTAAACACTCTGCAGCGCAAAGCACGACCCCCCAGTGAGGGCCCAAGCCCCATCTATCAACCGCGCCAGACTCTCCAGCCATCGTGTTTGCTCTTCCCGGAAGTGACTTCCCCGGAGAAGAAAGTTGAAGCTGAGAACTCAGCTCACAACGCTGGTGTTCGCGCACACTCACTGGGGAGAGGAGCTGGGATCTCGGAATCCCGCTGTCCTCCTCCTGCAAACCTTCCAAACTGGCTTTCAGATATGTTTTCTGCACCCACCTACCACCCTTCTCTTCCCCTATTGCTGGCTGAAAATTCTTACAAATCTTAGGCTTTCACCAAGAGAACTAGATGTAGTATTAGCCATAGACTACGTGTAGTTAACACTGTATGGAGCGGCTGACAAGGCACTGATGTCGGAAATGCCTGGATTTGGGCTTGTTTGCTTCTGTTAAGAGTTAACACAAAGCTGCACTGAAGACAAAAAGAAAAATCTCTAATGTCCTTATTATCAAAGTAATATGTATTCATTGCTGAAATGTAGAAAATAGAAGCAAACAGAAGCAAATAAAATTCTACAGCAAACTCATCACTCAGAAATAATTGCTTATAATATTTTGGAGAATGGACTTCCAGTCTTTTTTCTTTCTATAAATATACATGCTAATAAAATTATTCAAATTGGCTCTGCAATAATCAAGAGGTAAGTACATTCCGGCAAAAAATAACAATAAAGGCAACAAATAACAGCAGCAACAGTAACAGGGAAAGAAACTTAGGCTTCCACATCCAGACTTCGCCCAAGAAGCCGGTCTGAGGCCTTTACATTTGCGGGCTCATTTAACCCTCTCAGCAATCCAAAGGAGGTGGGCACTGTTCCGCTTCCATCTTCAACCCTTTTGAGTTCTTCCCTCCTAATTCTGATGCGGAGTGGATGTTTGCAAACCACCAACACGCAGTTCGAGGCCACCAGGTTGCCCTACTGGGCCCTACAATTCAACTCAGGTGTGACTCCACCTCAGGTGGCATCTGACTCGGGCTCACAGGACCGCCTCGCCCTTCCCCCTTTAAATGCCAATCACAAGTCCATGCTTTACATCAGAAGATTCCAGGACCGCCCCCTTGGGGTGAGTTACTTTGCTAGGGCAGCCCACACACCTCATTTTCTTTACTGTGTTACAGGTTTATTGTCAAGGGATGCATCTCAGCTAAGGCAGATGAAGAGGACGGAGGAGATGAAGACGGCCAGGTCTGGGGGGAGGAGACAGAGTTTCCACGTCCTCTCCTCACGGGCACCTCCCCACACCACCGGATGTCCCCCAACCCAGGTGCTCTCCGAATCTACTCCTGCCGAGGCTTATGGAGGCTTCGTTGAATAAATAAAATTAATTAAATCACAGGTCATTGGTGGTTGAGTGCAATCCCAGACATCCAGGGGAGGGACTGAAATTCCAACCCTCCAATCACATGTTTGGTTCCCTGGCAACCAGCCTCCAACAGAGGTGAGCCCCAAATGACCTCCTTGACATAGGAAAAGACCCTTTATGGCTCACCACTGAGGACTGGCCAAGGGCTCGAGAGCTATGAGCAGAACTGCAGATGAAGGGGTGTGTGTGTGTGCACGCATGTGTGTGTGTGTGTGTAATGAGATGATGAATGGAAGAATAGATAGGTAGACAGACAGACAGAGAGAGAGAGAGACATAGATAGATAGATAGATAGATATAGATAGATAGATAGATAGATAGATAGATAGACAGACAGACAGATAGATAGATCTTATTATAAATCACAATATTACAACAACATAGACCATCATCACAAAGGACCAAATTCATCTGTAGCTGCTCAGGAATGCACCTGAGGTCAGAAGTTGATGCAAGCATTCCTTCCCATCCTGTTACCTTTCTGTCATGTCCCACTCCCCCATACCAAAAGCTGTCTCCTGTGGCTGCTGTAACAAATTACCATAGCCAGGTGGCTTCAAACAACAACAACATCCTCTCAAGCTCTGTAGACCTAGAGCCAAAGGCAAGGAGCTGTTGGGACACCTTGGGAGGTGGATTCCTTCCTGTCCTCATCCAGCTTCAGGAAGGGCCAGCATTCCCTCGCTTATGGCCACAACCTTCTCTCCACATCATCTTCTTCTCTGCACACTCCTCCAAAACCTCTATCAATCTCTGTTCCTTCTTGTGTTTCTTGTTCTCTCCTTCAGCTTCTTGGCTGCATGCTGCCCCCAAGTCCTTGAGGTTGCAGACTCCACTTCCTGTGCGCCCTCTGCAATCCATGTTATCTCTACCGTCACGCTGGGTCTTAAACTCTGAAGAGTGGCTTTTGGGAGCAACTCAGATTTCCTCTGCAGTTGTTTACTGTGCCTCCTGATATAACTAACATTCACTTTCCAGAGTTAAGGCAGGGAACTGTGAATGGGGAGTGCAAAGGGGAGCAGAGCAATGTGACATAAGGAAAAAGGGAACATTTGTCATTTTCTAACCAATGAACTCAACTGGCGAAGAGAAAATGCATTAAATCAATTTAGCCCCATCGTTAGGGATCTTGCTATCCCAGCCTTCCCTTTCACACCACTGGAGGGGAGAAACTATTCTCCGAAGGAAAGAGAGTCCATGCTGCAAGATTGTTGTAAGAGATTCTTCTTCCTGGGGCTTCCTCATCTCTCTTCCTCAAACCTTATAAATGGACACAGGGAAATGCCTGGGTTTTCAAGTCGGTGAGGTGTGTCCTTCACCTTGGGGAAGCCAGAGCAGGTCTGCAGAGATGCCCATCTGGAATGGCATCACTGTTCTTCTTCTGGGGTCTGGGTGCATCAGTGACATAACACATCAGAGAAGGTAATTAAATAACCAAACAGGAGTCATTGAGATAATGATGTAGGGAACAACACAGTCTGAATCCCAGATATAGCCAACGAGGACATCATTTTGCTCCAAGTGATACACGCTCTGACTTGCGCTGTGTTGCAAAACAGACTCCATCTCCAACCTCAATCAAATATTTTATACGTTCACATATATCTTTGTGCTTCTGAAAATGAGAACATATTCATATCTTAACTGGTATTAAGTTTACAGTGTCGGAGGTTTCATTTGCATAATAAAATGCCATGCAAGAGGAGATGAGGGTTAATCGAAGGGTTTTATCACTCTTTTTAATTATCTTCATTATGCCAGAACAAGATGTAAATTTTAATTCTACCTAACAAGCTAGCAGATTCCACCAAACTTTGGATATCCTAATCATCTGTCACTTTTAATAGGCACAGATGCCAGTGATTTTAGCAAACTGAATGTCCTAAATGTTGCAAGCTTTATTAATCTGATTGATGTAACATATAATATAATTTAGCCATAATTAATGTTAAGCATAAGATCAGTGTGAACACCCCAGACAGAGGCACCCATGGACCTCAAATGTGCCCCCTGTATTTCCTTCCCTATCCTGTTAACTTGGCAATTCTTCCCTGTTCCTACCTCTCTTCTTGTTCTCCATCAAATCTGTACCATAACTTCCCATTCACATACAGTTATTTTTGAGTGACCCACAAACTCTCTAAGTTTCTAAAAGGATACAGTGATATGTTATCAGCCCTCAGACACAAAGATTTTCAGGGAGGGAGTGTGGGGGGCTGTCTATTCGGGTTTAGGGTTTATCTGTGAAACTTATCATAGAGAAGCCAAATGGAGCCTCATCCCCAGCCTGAGTGATCAGAGGCAGAGCCTGCAGGGACAGCTACATGACTACCTTGCTGAGGGAAGCCCAAGGGCTTTCCCTGAGCTACAGGAGATAAGCAGTGATGCAGAATGTGGCGGCTGCCCTTGTCTGCAGCTCTGAGCCCTGAGTTGGTGGCTGAAAGGGGCAAAACCAGGAGATATGTAGTGACTTCCAGAGTGGCATCATTCAGCCTAGGAAAAAGAACATTACTCTTAAGTTAATCATGCCCTGAATGTGAAGAGTCCACACTCTGCCCAGTTTCATCAAGGCATCCATTTTCCATGTCAAGATGTACCTGCGAGGCTCTCCACGGTCTATCCCCCAGTCTCTGTTTCACCCTCACTTTCAAGTCTACTCTATTTTCCATCAAGGGATCTATTTGTCATTCTCCAAATATCTATCGGTCATTGTCTTTACCAATCCTTCTCCCAAAAAAGTCTTCTTGCTTCTCTGCATCCTGGTGTATTCACTCACTCTACATCAAGTACTTGGGGTGGGCACAACTGAGGGACCCCAGCTCCCGGTATTCAGAGTTTTGCATAATCTAAGCCCATCACACATAGAGAGAAATTTGCTTTTATCAGACATAATGTGGCAACATTGTGGGATTGTCACAGCTGTGAGCTGGCTGCAAACATTTGTGATTTCCATCTTGCTAGCTAGCTCCATATTGCCTTCTCAGCTTGCATGTATTCACACTTTCAGTTTAGAGACCACATACAAGAAATTGAAAATGATCTCTGAACCAGAAGCCAGGTAGGAAGGAACTCAATCAACATTCTATGGAAGACTTAATCCTGACAACAGTAAATGAAACCCAGAGGGTAGAAGTAGATCTTTCCCCAACTGAGCCTTCAGATGAGACCACAGCCCAAAAAGACAATCTAGCTTGGTGAGAAACCCTGGGGTAGAGGACTCAGCTAAGCCATGGTCAGGTTGCTGACCCACAAACTCTGAGGTAATAACTGTGTTTTGTTTTAAGATACTCAGTTCGGGGATAATTTGTTATAAACCAATAAACAACTGATACAGTATCCAATACAGGTTTCATTTTCCCCAGGAAAACTGAGTCCACAAGACTGGGTCATGTGCTTCTCTCCACAATCCTGGTATCTCTCCCTATGACTCAGGGTTACAATGGCTGTATTTCATTAAACCTAAGATGCCATCAATTATAAGATGAGCCACTACTATATGTACCACTAAGTAAAAACTCATCCTATGAACTAAACTATGATCTATCAACAGTTGAAAGTGTATTCCAATTTCAGAGATGTGAAGGTCTAAGAAAATTAAAGTGCTGTTGATGTTATAGAGTTTATATGTCTATCTCCTTCTGCTAACTTTGGACAATGATTAGGTTTCTATTCCCTTCATCTGCTCGGTGTCTACTGTCACCCTCTAACATGGCATGTAACTTCACTTAGAAGGTATTTATTTTTTAACAGCTTTATTAAGATATAATTCATGTACAGTGTGTTTATCCATTTAGAGAATATGTGTCTAACTTATCATATTTTTGTATTCACAGTTGTTCAGCCATCACCACTATCAACATTGAGATTCTTCCATCACTCCAAGAAAGAACTTGACATCTGTTAGCTATCACCCCCTGAGCACCCCCAACTCTTACTTCAAATCTTAGTCTACTTTTGTGGCATTGTCAACACAACAGGGAATGCCACTTTTGTGTCAGTAACACTGCAGTGATAAAGAAAGAAACAGGAGTCATGGAGCAGGCTGTAGGGTGCAGGATGCAGGATACTCAATGCAAGATGCCCCTCAAGAGAGATTCTGGCTTTTTTACTGACAGAGAAGGGTGGGTCAAACTGAACCCTGGTTTTTGGGCTTTAGGCAGGGTGAGTCCAATCATATACACCTGACTCCCACTCATGGTGCCAATCTTATTAACAAGACATTCACTGATCAGTCCCTGGGAGGCAAAGCACATCAGTCATTGCCCCCCAGGCATTCCCAGTCATACCTCTAGGTGTACACCTATTGCCCCAGGGTGTGCACTTGCTCTTGTCTAACTTGAAAGGAGTCTTGTAAGCTACACCCACATACTTTCTGTTTGTAATTTTGCTTTCTGTTCTTACAGATTTGCTTATTCTAAATAATTCATGTAAATGGAATCACATAATATGTCATATTTTATATATGGCTTCTTTCATTGTGTACAATGGTTTCAAGGTTTATAGGACCTAGCGACTCCATAGCTAGGTAAGTACCTAAGAGAAATTAAGAATGTGTCCACACACCCAAAAAAGTGTGTATGTGAATGATCATAATAGCATTATTCACAATAGTCAAAAGCAGAAATAACTCAAATATCCATCAACAGATGAATTAACAAATGAAAGATAGCATACTTATATAATGGAATATTACTTGGTCGTAGAAATGCATTTATTTCTCCTCCTCAATACTGTGCTGATTACATAAATAATGATGAGTGTGACTACTTGACTAAAACCACTTCACTGCATCATGTTCTGCCTTATTCAGACAACCATCATTGCTCTTTGCAAACATCCCCAACTGAGAACCACCTGCCTTTGCTGCCACAGTGGAAATAGTATATTTGTTTCCCTCATGCTTTCTGTACCTACCTACAAGCCCATCACCTTAGTCTTGGAGAAGGTCTTCCTCATCTTCCTCAGACATCAATATTGACTTGTGGTTAGACTTGATAATATACACTGTTTATCAGCAGGCCCTTAAATATAGAGGGTTGGTCAGAGGAATGGGGGCATCAATGCTCAAATTACTAGCTTTTTTTTCTTAGTAATTCATCCATTTTATTACAAATTTTCAGGGCACACACAAGTCATAGAGATCTTCTGCATAGCATAAAACACATAATTAGCAATATTGTATTGTGTACATAAACATTTGCTAAGAAAGAGTAGCTCTTCTGCTGTCCTTATCACAAAAGCTAGTTCTAATAATAAACAACAATAATAATAATTATAACAAATGAAAGAGCAAGCGGAAACATTTGAAGGTGATGAGTAGGTTTATGACATAGATTCTTGTGACTTCTTCACAGGTGTATAACCATCTCTAAAGTTATTGAGTTGTAAATATTAATTATACAGTGTTTTATAGATCAAATACAAGTTTTTAATATTCAGGACATAGTAAGTAGTTCCATATAATGGGCTGAATACTTTCAGGAATGGCAAAAGTTAAGAGCAGGAAAGAAGGTTTCGGGTCAAAGAGAACTTTAAATGATGCTAGAAGCTCAGAATAGTGGGTCCTGAGATTGATGCCATATGGATATTTTCAGGCTTTTTGTTCAGCTGCCTGCATCTGAATCCATTGTGTGTGTAAAATATTCACCCCTGGGTTTAAGAGTAAACTTTGGTGGCCACCACAGCTCTTTCTACCAAATAAACTGAAAGGAGAGTGTTATGGTCTAAATCATGCCCCCATGAGATAGATAGAAATCCAAACCCCACAACCTCAGATTATGACCTTACTTGAAAATCAGGTCTTTGCAGATTAGGTTAAGAGGAGGACACTGGGTGCTTTCTAGTCCAACATGACTGGTGACCTTATAGGGGGGAAATCTTGAACCAGAGACAGACTTACAGAGAGAGAAGATGATGTGAAGAGACACAGGAAGAAGATAGCTATCTACCAGCCAAGTAACAGCAGCTCCCTGGAATAGATCCTTCTCTGGCACCTTCTTTCAGAGGAGGCATGACCTCGAGAGGTTTGAGACAATACATTTATGTTATTCTAAGCCACAGCTTGTGATATGTTGTTATAGTAAACCTAGGCCACAAACGCAGCCATTAGTCACTTTCCAGCCTCCCTTGCAGCTATATTAGGGCACACAATTGAGGGTCAGCAATAAGGAGCACCCAGGACAAAAGAGCACAGTGACATCCTTCTTCAAGGTGAGAATGGAGCCCTTCTGGGCACCTCCTCATTGCACTGTCTTTATAGTCCCAACTGTGTTGCTCTCCTTTGTTCTTGTGTGCTTCTTGGCACTCTCCATTCTGCATGCTGAGAGAGTGTTCTGGTGAAGTCCATCCATCAAATCAGCACACAAATTTCATTTACTTGCAGCTGATAGCATAGCGGGCACAGAGGGGGTACCGTGAAGGGTTGCACTGAACAAGGCAAAGATGTGGGGTAGAAGGGGGAGTCAAGGAGCTCCATGGAACAGGGGCAAGGATTAGGCTGGGAATTGGGATGTGTGTGTGTGTGCAAGTGCAGGGGGATGTACATGCACACCTGCGCCTTCACAACCACAGAGCTTCCAAAAGGAGAGCAGCCGAACGTGTCGGTGGGGGTGAACTGCGGTCGCTTGCGGACGCTCACTAAACAGTGTGTTCAGGCTTCAGTGGTGCCGAGCAGGGCAAACGACAGTTTCCCAGTTTGAAAAATGAGCTGCTTCACTCGCCTGGTGCTAATGCCTTTCTCGAAGAAACTTACATCTTGGAAATGTCATGACACATTGCAATCACGGAGAACACAGCCACTGTAATTGGGAGTGTTTCTTCAAGAGCGGAGCGTGTCGAAGAAGATCCATGGCTTGTGGTATAATTTCCCACAACGATGCAGGTGGGGGCATGGGTTGCGGGAAAGCAGATTTGGAAATCAACCCTGGAAGGAGGAAGTGCATTGCTTGGGACTTCTGAGGACTGCCTTGGGGCTCAAAAGGGCTTTAGGAGACAGTGCCAGTCCTGACAGGGGAAGATTAGCCATGCGACTTTGGCCATGCCAATAAATTGCTCCATCACTCAGTCCCTCCACCTTTCAGATGAGAGTAATGTCAAGTGCCGTTCGGTGCTTACCACATTGCATCATATGAATCATGCTGATGAACTAAAACTCATTGTGACTTATTGAGCATGTGCTACATGCCCGGCAAGTACTACGCTCTCTTCATGCATCAGCTGACTTAGAACACACGAGAAAGCATGAGACAGGACTATCATGACCACTCTTTAAAATGGAGGAATTAGGGCAGAGGCTAAGTATCTCACTCCAGGTTACAGAGCTAGAATGTGACAACGCCAAGATTTGAACTCAACCAGTCCAGTGCTGAGATCAGATTCCATGAGCATCTGTGACTGGCCTCTCCCAATGGATGCCGTCATGCTGTGGAAAGTCTCCCGTGCTGGGAAATGTGTCATTGCAACATAGCACTGTTGATACATAGCATTGCCGACAGTGTAAGGGGGCTAATCCAGGGGACCCAGCAGGACTTAGTTGGTGAATCCAAAAAAATGCAGAGAGAAACAAGAAGAGTTAATTCACACAGAGAGTGAAGAAAATGGAGGATGGAGAGAGAAAGAGGAAAGCATACTCACTGACCAGCATGTGGCCAGATATTATCTATCCTACCCCAGACAGCGTCCATTCAGCAGAGACCAGAGTCCAAGCTGAAGACACATGTGGCAAGATGGCAGTTTCTCGAGACCTGAGTGTGACCAGGAGCCCTGCTGCATAGAGGGCGCTGCCCACAAAGCAGAGCCCAAAGGGCAAGAGAGAGCTGACCTCATGTGGAAGAGGAACGGCCCGCCCAGGAGAGAAGAGCAAGCAGGGACGGGAACTGCACACAGTGAAGAAGGGAGAAGCTGCTCACTGATGGAGTTTTAACATTCCCATGACAGCTCCACCTGCCCCTAGTTCCCAGCATCCCCCTCAAGACACAGGGGAGTCGAACCAAAGTCCACCCACCTGCTCAGAGTCCCTTCACCTTCCTCCGCTCAACTGTACCTGCCACCCAGAGCTGCAGATTCTCAGAACTCCCTGTTCTATGACAGTGTGTGCAGAGGTCTGACACCCCAGGGGCTCCAGCTTCAACCCCTCTCAGCCTCGCCTGGATAGTCCTATAACAATATAACATTGTTGGGACTTCTTTAAAAGAGGGAGTGAATATTAATGAAACCATGATGCCTGTGGTAATGGAATATTAGGTAGCAGTGAAAATGATGAAGCATGAGGGGCTCTGGTAGGAAAAGGCATCCAGTAAATACTACTACATGCATGACTCATGGGTGAAGGTGGTAAATGATGTGGCACCTTTTATGTAAGAAATGAAAGCAGCTATTTTGTACAAATGGTGACACAGGACAGGAGTGAAAAGCCAGGGAGACACTGGCAAAGCAGGAACAAGGCTTCTGGGCGTACACTTTAAGTTTTCCTCCCCTTATAATTAAAGAATCATCTGAATGTATTACATATTAAAAATTTAAAAGAGAGCATGAACAAAACTAGAGCAGATGTGCTTCTACTAGAGAAAATTTGGAATGAGCTGGAAGAACAACTGTAAGAGTCCCACACTGCTGGTGCTACTGAGCCACGGAGAGTGTCGGGACCTCACCCTAGGGTCCCAGGAAGTGAGTAGTTAGGGGATGTGTTCCCTGTCTTACAGGTGGGGGCCCTTAGCCCCATGAGCCTAAAACCCACAGGGGTGTCTGGAAATAAATGGCCACATGGGGTTCAGATTTGGATGGTCAGAGGCTGCTTCCTCTATAAAATGCTCTGAAAGGAACATCCATTTAAAATACTTGAACCTTCGGGCTCCTATCACAGATAGAGAAAAGAGCACAAAGATGTTAACAAGATAATGTAAATATTAACATTCACTTTAAGAGGTTCAATTACCTGGAAGCCCTCATTTCTAAAGGCCAGCCTGTTCTGGTCTGCATTCTCCAAAAGCGCAGTAACCTTTTCCATGAGGAAATTATGCAACCGAACCTTGCTTTGCATGGACCCCGGCTTTCTGGGCTGTCATCTGGGGAATGAGGAGGAAGGAGAAAACTCACAGCTCATGGCCACGAGGCTCCTCAAAGCAGGCCCTGGGGTGCCAGGTCGGCCGGCACCTCTGCTGCCCTTGGTGCACATGTGACAAGGGGCTCAGAATAGGTGGACTTGTTCTCTGACTCTTCTGTAGAAGTGGAGATTTTTCCAGAAGCTGATACAATGTCTGACTTGATCCTGTCCTTTACATATCCTGCTTTAAAATCACTGCCAAGAGTGATTGGCTGCAAAATGATTAGTGTTTATTCGTAAATACTAGAAATTGCGAGCATCCTCAGCAGCAACTGGGTATGTTGTCTTTGGAATTTATCTGTAATTTTGGCAACATTCTCTCCTGCCTTTCAGAGGGAAGGGTTGATTGATACTGGATAGAAGATTTAAAAAAATAATAAAAGACTGGATGGAGAAGGCTGGTGCCTCTGTGCTATGGAATGCTACTCAGCCATAAAGAAAGACAAAATGTTGCCTTAACAGCAAGATGGGAGGAGTTTGAGAGAATCAAGCAGTAAAGCGAGTCAGAACAAAAACGAATACTAGGCATTTACATGGTAGACTATTCAACAAAGCTAATGATCTATAAAACTATTCAACATGTATAAACAAAATGAGGCTTCTGAGTTCAAGAAGGAGAGGGAGGAAGAAGGGTCAAGGAACTGGAAGGATAGTAGTGGGGAAAGATATAATTAATATGACTGTGATTGCCAAATCTGGCATTTACGTGCTACATGATCGTAGGATCAGATTTCACTTCTAGAACAACGGACTCTGGCTAAGTAGCTGCAGGAATTCCTACCCAGACCTCCTTTAAGTCACAGATCGTGAGGTCTCCCTGGTGGCGCAGCAGGTTGAGCACCTCACTGTGAGGCATTCACGGCACAGCAGCACGAGTTCGATCCCTGGCCAGGGAGGGGACCCACATGGCGCAGCAGACCTCTCCTGCCTCGCCCACTGCTCCCTGCAGCGGTGCACTTCAGTCGATCTGCCTGTTCTGCTTCCCGCTCCGTCTCTGGTGAATCCTCTTACCTCCCATGCCTCTGGCCTGTACCCCAGCTCTTGTATTTATAAATAAATATTTTTTTAAAAGGACACCCATTGTACCTTATTGCTCACACTAACCCTAGTGCCTGCACATAGTAGGTGTTCAATTCATGAAAAATAATCAGTAATCAGAGTTGTGGTGATGATTATATGAATCAATTTATTTTGCGAAAGGCCTAGCTGCATATTCCTGGAACACAGCAGGTGTTTAATAAACAGCTCCTTTCTGTCCTTGCATATCTAGCAAAACTCCACCCTAGACGCCGCCTTTTGCGGTGACTGCACTCAGGGCACACATTTTTAGAGTCTTCACAGACACCGCAAATGCAGTGGGTCTCAACGAACCCCTTCGGGCCCTCCAAACTGGCTCTCCCTATAGTTTTCGGGGTGGAGGGGTACCATCCCAAGGCATAAAACAAATTTTCAAATCCTTTGATGGTTGTATATATGCACCTGTGTTATTTGGGATGGCAAACATCGGCCCCTCCTGCTTCTGTGGCAAATGTTTTCTGGACAAGTGAGTCTGTCACTGTTCATGGATTTCCCTGTATCTTATCTGATCTGAACCTGGCAGTCCCAGCTCCTTTGGTTTGCTTTTCCAGATAAAGCTTTTTTATGCCGTTTTCCTTTGCATTGAGTTGGATTTGATTTCTTTATTTTTTTCCCCTAGTAGGAGAAGTTTTTCTCTCCCCTTTAATCAGAGAGCTTAAGCCATACACTTACCAGCTTCACTGATATATTTACACTTACATGTGTCACTTTATCTCAGTCTTTCTCTCTGCTTTTTGTTGTTTTGTTTGGTGTTTGGTGCTTCCTTGATATTTCTTTTGTTATTTTGATCGAACCCATGTGAATTACATTTGGATATTATGTAAATTTCCCAGTGATGTGAAATGCATACATCTCATTTTATTCTTTTGTTGGCTAATACTAATTTTCTCAAGAGCATCGTTTAAATTCTATTACGATGTATGATTCATCTCCACAACTGTGTGGAGTGTAAGTTCCTTGCTGGGTCTGCCCGAGGGACCGCAGCCTCAGAGGTGCAGGTCTTTGATTAGTCCCAAAGGCAGCACCAGCACCGAGCCCCAGAGCGCATGCTCAGTAACTTCTGCACAAAGGAACTTCATCTCAGCTTTTGCAAAGATGATCGGAGAGTTATACCCAGGTGGGTTTTATGTTACGGTTTCTCGTTTTGCTTTTGGCCATTTTGTACAATTTTATAACCATCTTTAGAATTATCCTCCTCCCACTTGCCAAACGCTGCCTGGAATTTCACTACCTCTGATTCTACTTTTAGACAAGAGCAGGTGTTCTCCTTTCTGCAGGAAAAAGCCTCGTCTTAGAAAGCAGAGCCGTCCTGGCCTCGGTAAGATCTAGGAGAAAAGAGGGGTGACACAGCTCCACGAGGTCACTTGTGCTGCAGGGGTCTGAGGCTGCGGCCCCACGCGGCAGGTTCTAATCTGGCACCTGTGGGTGCTGGCTCTGTACAGAGTACCGGTTTAACACAATGGATAGAACATCCTTCAGCAAAGCCAGTCAGCTGCCCACGGCGTGCCAGTTTCTGTGCTGGGCACTGGGGACACAGCAGGAAGACATATTTCATGCCACAGGATCTTAACTCACCCCTCAACACCCCAATCCTATTGCCACAAAACAAAAATCTGATGTTGATTTTTTAAAAAGTTTTGGGAGCATAGGAAGCAACTCCTCCCCCCAAAATAAAAAAATAACAGGTCCAGAAATTCCAGAAAGTACCAAATACCTTTCACTGAAAACTGGGAAAAGGATAGTCTGAGCCAAGTGCTCAGGTACATCATTTTGAAAGACAAATTACCAGTAATCCAGTTAAATTTTAAATAGCATTATCTAAATGAAAAATATCAAAGTGTGAGATATCCCAGCAAGAATAGCTCCAATTTCCTGCCTGGATGCTAAGTAAGGAATAGACTGTTTAATATCATCTTGATAACATTTTTATAGGTTCATGTTGGCCCATCAGATTGCAATTTGTCACCTGCTATCTAACAATTTTCTAATTCTTCATCACTTTATAGTATAAATTAATAGGCACAGAATTGCAAGGCTTTTTTTTTTTAATAAGAGAATAGTAGAGTGGGAGTAAGGGGCTTTATTTCTACCAAGTGATGTTTTTGCCTGGTTAGAATAAGAATAGTTGTCAATAATTCCAACACAATATGGTACTGAGCTCATTTCACTTTTTCCACTGAATTAATTGGTGAAAGATAACACGAAATGAATAAGACTCCCCGAAGCTCCCTTCCGCACCCCTCCCATCGTCCCCCTCCCCAAAGGCTGGTGGGGAAGGACAGAGGTGAGCAGACACAGAAACGGCAGCACAGCTGCTGGGACATTGGCGTTCTTGGGTCCGGGGTTTGTTTGTTTGTTTTAAGATTTATCTATTTATACATATAAGAGCTGGGGTACGCGCCAGAAGCACGGGAGGTGAGAGGATTCACCAGAGACAGAGCGGAGAGCAGAACAGGCAGATGCACTGAAACACACTGCTCAGGGGAGCCGCGGGTGAGGCAGGAGAGGTCTGCTGCGCCCTGTGGGGGACGTCCCCTCCGTGGCCGGGAATCGAACTCGCACTGCTGTGCCACGGATGCCTCACAGTGCGGCGCTCAACCCGCTGCGCCACCAGGGTGGCCCGGGTCCTGGGGTTTGTTTTTCTTTAAACAAATGTCTTAATAGTTGCCAATTTTTTTTAAAGATTTACTTATTTGTGCATACAAGAGCTGGGGCACAGGCCAGAGTCGCAGGAGGTGAGAGGATCACCAGGCAGAGTGGGAAGCAGAACAGGCAGACTGACTGAAACACACTGCTGAGGGGAGCAGTGGGGAGGCAGGAGAGGTCTGCTGCGCCCTGTGGGTCCCCTCCCCGGCCGGCAGCAGGGATCGAACTGGTGCTGCAGTGACTGCGGTTTGCTTCATAGTGCGGTGCTTAACCCGCTGCGCCACCAGGGAGGCCCAGGGGTCTGGGTCTTCATCCACGCTCAGGATCAAAAGCAGCATGACCCTGGGTATCCGGCAACCACCAGTGTCACTTAGGTCTTCATGAGCAAAACCAGGACCGGACCGTGACTCTTACAGAGTTCTCTTGTGGGCGTGTTTATTGAAGCAAACTTGACTTAAAACACTATCTGTTTTAGGTGTGTGGGTTCACACCTCTACAGACGTAGTTGCACCCCAAAGTCTCTCCTCCATTCCTTTCATCTTCTAAGGCTAGTAGTCCTCAGCTAACAAATGATCATCTACTAGGAAGACAGCAGGAGAGAGGTGTCCTTTTGGGTATTCCAAAGCTCTGTGTATGCGAAGCTTTTGAAAACAACCTTCCAATTATGATACCCACTGACTTTTACAACATAATTTGAAAGTCTCTCACCTACATGATTTCACTTCATTCTCAGGGCAATCTCAAGATAAAGTTAGAGCAGTTATTATTAATTCCACCTTCACCCTATTTTTTTTACTTTGTTTTTTTTTTCTTGTAGTATATATCACTTCAAACATACCATTTACGTGTTCACCTGTTTACTGCATGGTTTGCCTATTTTCTCTCTTCTGCTCCATTAAGAGTAGGAATCTCTATTTATTTCACACCTTAATCTCAGATATCTAGAACACTGCCTAGTACATAGAAGGCATCCAATAAAAACTTGCTGAATGTAGAAATGTGTCTATCCAGTTCATATCAACATGCATGTCATTATCAATAGCCATTTCCTCTGATCTCAGGTCTGCTCTCCTCTGCATGCTTTTCTTTTCCAGAACATGCCTGGCTCCAGTAACACACAGACCTCGGCTCAAAGCTGTGATGTTCCTGAAGACCTGATAGTGTCCATTGTTAATCAGATGCTAGTTTTGTCTTCGGAGCTAGTATTAGCTAACCATGCGTACAGGGTCAGCTGTAGTTCCTCACCTCAGCAAGTCTACCTGGCACACTGTGCCACCACCACCGCCCAGTCACCGCCCACTGCCCACCAATCGCCCTGCCCCCACCACCATTTTGTTGTCAGAGCCTGGGGGGTGTTTTTGTTTTGCTCGTTTGTTTGCTTTTTTGACAATGAAAGCTTTTAAAGTTTATTCTGTTTATTTATGCATGCAAGAACTGGGGTGTAGACCAGAGGTGGGGGGAGGGGTGCGAGGACAATGAAAGATTTCAATGCATCATTTCCCTACATCCTTTTGGGTCAGGATCGGGAGAGCAAAGCTGTGTGACTCAATCTGATGAGCAGGTCAGCCCTTTGGTTGACTCATACCTATGTGCTTTCATGACTAACTCCTTTTTTAGGTCGATGTGGATATTACTGAGATAATCACACTTTACATACAAAGCAGTCTGCTTTCTACTAAATTGTGATGTTCCCATCATAATCCTAAAACTTTTAAACTTAAAAAATTGTTTAATAACTTAAAAATTTACTGCATGCTAGCATGTAATCCATCGTACTCCCTCTCTCTGTTTTATCACACTGACCCACTCCTACAATTTATGGGTGCTCCCTGCCTCTTGTAGGTTATTGGGGTTTTAAGCTCTTGGTGTAGATGTCAGTTAGCACTGAAGATTTGATTTCATGGGCTGGAAAGACTGTGGGGAATCCACGGCTTTCCAGAGGACATGTGTAGAAAAGGGGACTTGTGCTCTGGTAAATACAGGTAGTCCCCAAGACCCTAAAAAGCATTGAATTCACTCCTTTGCAAGCCCCTCCTCCACATGGGTGTACTCACAGCCAGAGGGCTTATATCCTTCCATGTCACTTGATCCTGCCTGCCCAGGGCAGGCACTTACTTTCAAGCAATGCAGCTACTGTATTGTAGTCCTGAGCTCAGATCTGGCAATGGCTGATGTGATGGCTGCTTCCCCCAACTTTTGTTATGTAGATAAGCTTCCATTTTCTTTTTGGTGTATCTGTTGAATCCAGAGTATTTTAATAGTTGTGAAGCTTCAGTGAACTCAAGAAGAGCTTAAAATTCAAGATGTTAAATAGGCTCGGCAATAATATCTAGCAGAAAATGAGGGTCTCGTTCTTGGTTGTCCTTTTCCTCCTTAATAATGAAGAACTAATTTTTACTATTAACGTGGCTCTTACATGAGGAACTCTGCAGTGGTCCAGGGTAATTCATCCTTAATTAATGTGCCATCTTTTCAACTCATTCCCACTTAATTATAAAGAGCTGGTGAATATTGGACCTTTCAAGTGTATGGGAGTCAGAATAGCAGGAGAAAAATAGCAAGCATTGGTGTTTTTCATGGTGGGATTATTTTTCCCTTGGAGAATCATGAGGATGGTGATTGTAACAGGGTGGTCACCAGGAAAGGGGGAAGTTCCAGAATCCTGGTTCCGCCCTAAGTGGGTGGAGCTGAGCAGGGATAAGAAGATGTTGGAGAGGAGACAGAAGGACAGAAGGAAGGGAGGAAGAAGGAAGCAGGATGGAGAGCAGCAAGGAGGCCTGGAGGAGGCACGTGGCGCAGAGGGACATGTGAAGAAAGTGCGCTTGCTTCTTGGTCCTGGACTGGTTGGAAAAGATGTGGGTAAAAAACCCATGGGGAGCTTAATAATAACAGCTTTCATCTTAATTTTAATCTTGCTCTTTTCCTCCCAACTTTGTCTAACTCTTTCTAACCCTTTTCTATGGGTTTCCACTAAAAGGTCCTTTAAACTTGTGGCAGGCTTTTGGGGCCTTGCTTTGGGCCAATTCTATTTGGCTGGACTTTAACCCTCAAGAAGATGAGTAACTTTAAATGCTTAACTTAGTAACTATATCCTTTGTCCTTTCTGTATTGTACCCTAATTATATTAAAATTCCTTTCCATTAAAAGTCTTAAATACTTATATTAATGCGATGAATAGCAGAACCCATTTAGAGAGCAAGTTTAGGGGTTCTGGGGTGCTCCTCTCCCTGACCTGTAACAGTAAGAGTTGTTTGCAAATACCGGAAGTCACATGGGACACCTACTTCCTGCTACTCTGATCTCTAACTTCTTAGATTTTAGATTTTCTTTGAAGAGTGCTCAGACTCCATATTTTTCTTTTCCGTGGAGCCTTCTAGGAATTAGTTTTGAACCTTATATGCTATTTTACTCACTTTAGGGGATTTTCAAATTTTAATTATATATAACATAGAATTCACCATTTTGACCATTTAAGTGCACTTCTCTCCATGAAGTCCCATCATATTGTTGTAGAGAGTATCCTTAGAAGCACAAAACTTTCAAAATTGATAAAATCCAATTAATCTCTTTTTGTAGCTTATTAGTCGAGTATCATACCTGAAAAATCATTGCCAAATCTGGTGTCATTAAGTTTTCCTCTCCCTTTTTCTCTAAGGCTTCTATAATTTTAAGACATATCCACTTATGCCTTTAATCTATTTTGAGATCATTTTTAAGTATGACTTAAAGGGTCCTACATCATTCTTCTGCATGTGGAATCGAGCTTTCCCAATGCCATTTACTGAAAAGACATTTCTCCTTTCAGTGGTGTTGAACGCTTTCAGAGCTTTAAGATACTTTTGGTAGCACACTGCCTGGGAAAAATACAGGGGTTTTATATTCAGACAAACCTGGGCTGGGCTACCTGGGACAAATTATCAACCTCCCTGAGATTCTTTTTTTTTTTCATCTATAAAATGGGAATGATAATATCTGCCTCTTAGTATTACTGTGAAAATTATATGACTTAACAAGTTTGCTACTTGTTAAGTGTTCATTGAAGGATTACTATGTTTAAATCCTCTCTAAACTCTTCTTGTTTGAACAATAAGCAAATAAACATTTGTCTTATTAATAAAGATGACCAAAGAAAGAAAAGAAAACTATCTGTGAAAATGCCAACTAGGAGGCTACATCATGTTGGTATACTGACTTGAACTGGAATATTATAATGTACAAGGCAGATTTTAAGATGATTTTCTTTTTGATTAATAAGCATCATGCCTCGATAACAATTGCATTTCACCCCTGAAATTTACCCCATGCTTGATCCAACCTGACATTTTACAGACACAACCAGCAAGGGTTAAAACTCAGGGATGTTTCTCATCTACGATAGCAAAATGTTTTTCCATTTGATGTAACTGCATAAAAAAGTGTCTCACTGTCATAACTAAAACCCTCTTTATAGTTAAAGAACAAATGGTAAATCCACGTGCTAATGACATAGACCAACCAGTACACTGTCATTGGGGATCAAAATGGTGCTGCCATTGTGGGGATTGGTTTGATCTTTTCTTATAAAATTAAACATATTTATCACATGACCAACAGCCCCATTTCCAGGTAGTTGCCTTGTAAAAATGAAAATAAGCTTTCACACAAAATCTGTAACCAAATGTTATTAGCAGATTCATTCATAATTGCGAAAAAATTAAAAACAAACAAAATCAATACACAAACTATGGTCTGTCCACCTAGTGGAATACTACTTAGCAATGAATAGGAACAAAGAACCGTTACATGAAGCAACCTTTCAACTGTGTTATGCTCAGGGAAATAAGCCTATAAATCAAGATAATCAGTTTCCACGCACTGGGCTGAGGGTGAAAGATTGACCTAAAGAGGCATGGGAAAAGTTGGGGTTCAGTGTTAGTTGACCTTGGTAACTGTTTTATGACTTTGGGCATTTTTTCATGATTATTGAACTGGATACAAAAGATGAATCTTACCATATGTAAATAATGCCTCAATTTTATTCAGGGAAAAAATGTTATTTTTTTCATGTTACTGTTTTACATGTTACAATTTTCATGTTATAATTTTATTCATGTTACTTTCAAAAAATATGTTGTCAAATATGGAACTTATCCTGGATGCTGAACCTGGCTATCCCATGGGTCTTGTTCCCATCTAGACAGAGTCTTTTTGCATCAAATGCTTGCCCCTTGCTTCAGGTTCTGCTCCACACCCTTTTGAACCTGCAGAGATTCTGAGAAGACTCCATGCTTTTGGGATACCACTCACAGAGAAGCAGCCGTAAAGAGCCTACCATATTGACAAGATCTCAGGACTCAGTTTTTTCGGGAGGCACAGTTTATTAAACCACTGCGGATCTTTCATTCTGTGCATTGCTAAGTATGACTGGTGACTCTGACAGTCGTGCTTTGTCAATGGTTTCCACCATCTTTACTTCGTTGTGACTGTTGCACGTTTCATTATGAATGACAGGCTACATATATCTATAACTTTGATAACTCCATTCACTTTGTTGGTAATGGCTTCTCAAGCAGTTAGAATGTAACAATAACCATGCTGAGGATGAATATTTCATAAGGAATCCATTGTTATTTATTTATCACTTATAACATGTGTTCCAAAAGCATTACAGAATATTTATTAAACATTTATAGATAATTTTACGCTACTACTAGCATGTGATATAAATACATTATTAATTCTCCTGAATTGTTGATGGATGGCGCTCAGAAAAAAAGCAATGCCAACTGGGGTGCTTGCCAATAAAGACAGAGGAAAAGGAAGCCGTCTGCTGTTGGAGACTGGCGGAAGCACAATTTTGTTTCCATAGAAGGTTTATTTGTTCGTCACGGTTGTGGGTTCTAGAAACATCTTAGCCACCCAGAACACATACGTGCGGGTGAGTAGATGAAGGGAGTCCAGCCCTGGAAGCGGCCGCGTCTCGCTAGCTACTGCTCTGAAGACTGCAGCAGACACGAAGCCCTTCAGCTACCTCGCCCTCACATCGGAGCAGGTGAGATGCCCAGGCTGTTCTGGCAGCACCTCACCAGCTCCAGGAAGCCTGTCCTGTACCCCCTACCAAGCGGGGCTCTCTGAAGGCAAAGCTGCCTGCCCCGGGCACACCCAGGAAGTGCGGATGTGCGTGTACTCCTTTTCCCAGTTTTCTTGAGATTGTTGACCCCAAACAAAGCAGCAGCTGGTCAGCCCAGCAGCAAAATGGGTTCGGTCAGAAACAGCAACGAGGAACCTGAGGTGTGTGATCCAGGGCGAAGCGCACACATTGTCTCAGGACCAAAGAAAGAAGCGTTCTGGGAAGTTGAGAGGGGCTGTTGTAAACAGAGCCCAGTGGAAGGAACTGGAGTTTGGAGCCCCGGGAATTCTGGCTAGTAGTGACCACATCTCTCTCGGCTGAGCTCCTGCTGGGCAGGGGTGCGCCACCAGCGGCCTCGCGTCCTGTCCATGCCGCAAGGTGTGTCCCTTCCCTTGGACTCTGTAGTGCGTGCTGAGTGCATGCACCTGGATGCTGTCCTCTAACCTCCCAACTCACTTACAGGAGGTTCCCATGCATTATTTTTCACAAGATTATAATTAACATCGAATATTACTGGAGTTTTCAGGTGTACAAAGTGATGATTTGATACACGAATATGCTGCAGGATGATTGCCAGGATAAGCTTCCTAATACGTCCATCACTGTGCACAGTTGCAATTTGTGTGTACACACGTGTGCGCATGTGTGCATGAATGAACTACGTGTGTACGTGTGTGTGCATGTGGGCGAGGACAACTCTCTTAGCACAGGGTCAGCTGTAATAAACATGCCCTAAGTGAGCTTATTCATCTTGTCCCTGGGAGCTTGTGCCTTTGGTCACCTCCCCCACCCTTCCCTGAGAAGCACCAGTGTGTTCTGTGGGTCTGTGATGCCATGTTTTAGAGTCTGCCTATAAATGAGACTGGACAATATTCGTCTCTCTCTCACTGACTCAGTTCACTTAGCAGAATGTCCTCAAGTTCCATCTATGTTGTTTCAAACGGCAGGTTTTGCTTCTTTTATGTGCTTGGACGAGATTGCACTGTAAGTACACACAGACATGTCACATCCATCCATATATATCACATGTTTGCTTTACCCATCATGCATCTGCCCACACGTAGGTCCTCTGTGTCTTGGCTATTGTGTATGATTCTGTGATGAACATGTGGGGGTCCAGATAGCTCTTTGAGGTAACAATTTCACTTGCTTCAGAGAAATACCCGGACGGAGGATTGCTACCTCACAGAGCAGCTCTATACTGAATTTTTGGTGGCCGCTCACACTGTCTTCCGAGTGGCTGCACCAGTTCCCGCTCCCACTGACGCTGTACTTGCCACACTTGTCTTTTTGACGGTAACAGTCTATCAGCTGTGACAGGGCAGCTGTGATTTTTATTTGCATTTCCCTGATGATGAGTGATGCTCAGCGCCTTTCCGGGTATCTGTTGGCCATTTGTACGTCTTCTTTGGGGATGTTTTTCATATCGATCCTGCATTTCTGCTGGAGGAGTTGTGCCTGAGGTCAGTTCTATAGACACTGGAAATCAAATTACTATTCATTTTTCCCGCTGCGTCTTTATCTGTGTTGGAAGGCTTCCTTCCTCTCCCTCCTCCCCCTCCTCCTCTTCTTCCCCACCACTTTTGGATTTACTTCAAAATAAAAAAGAGAAAGGGGTCTTCATAATGTTTCCAAGGTCTCAAGTTAGCACAAGACAACTGTGTTTATTCTGGAAGCAAGTGAACATGCGCGAAGAGCTGCTGCCTGGCCCTGAATGACTGAGCAGCTCAGGCCCTGCCAGTAGCATGTGCATGAACTAGCTACACCTGCTCTGTGGGTTCGTTCTGGTTAATTTCTGACACTGGCTGATATTGACATGAGCCAGGCAATTTTGAAAAATAAGAATCAATATGCCCAGCAAAGACTTGAATGGACAGACACACTGAGACGATGTTCACTGCCAAATAGTGGGCAGAGGCCAGTGCCCGCAGGTGGGCACCTGACTCTTTGGGCTCCAGTCCACTTTGCCACTTTAAAGACTTTAAATGCAATTGAGGAAAGTCATGTCAGTGTGATTTTTTTCAGACCATGCATGGAGATCAATTCCAATGAACAGAGAATTTCCAACAATTCAGAAAAGACAGTATATTTGGGGGGCAGCAGCCTTCAAACCAACAGGTCCCCGAGCTTTACACGCACTGACTCGACTGAAATCACCAGTCAGTCCAGATTCAGTCAGCCCAGGACACTGAGGGGCTGATGTCAAGAAGACTGATGTTGATTGTGCTCCACTTAGCCAGAATTCAGTCAGTACCTACTATGTGCTAGATGTTGCAAATGCAAAGCTAAAGAAAGTCCTTTTCCCCTGAGGAATTGCTAGCTAGGTTTGTTTCATCCCAGGTGTGTCATGGTGGATTCTAGGAACTCACAACTAAGATTTCAGAGTTGAACACCAGTGTTCTATGCAGGAAAGCCCAGATCAGAAGAGACTTGTCACTGAACAGCCGCCACGGAGCGCACCAGGGCTAATGCTTGGGTGACTGTCTGCTTTGTGGATTAGTGATTTTTATATGGATTGCTTATATGGCATTTTATTTCAGGGTCTGCATCACAGAACCTCGAATTAATTAAGACTTGGTCCAGAAGCCGCTTAATTGCTTGGACTTAGAATGTGAGAATCCAAGGGAGAGATGGAAATGACGAGACAAGCCATGCATAATACATCCTCCGCACCCCTGCCGAGTGGCCATTACACTGATGGGTGTTATTTAGGTCCTTTTTTTCCTTCAAAAATCAGCACACGGTGCCAAGAACCTGGCATTTTCAAATACTCATTAGTGCTACCCTCTGGGACTTAAGATAGCAGTTATTAAAGAATGACGTCTCCAGAGACAGAGTGAAACCACAGTGGCTAACAATGACAAGTTCAGGTGTATCAACCCTCATCACTTACAGAGGAATCGCCTGGCTAAATTAGCTTTCAAAGTCTTAAAGCGAACATGGAAGGACCCAAATGTCATGTGGTAGATTCTCTGGAGGTTAAATTTAGGTTTTCCCTGGCTCCCGCTGCCAATTTGAAAGAAAGGAAAATGTCAGCGGGCGTGGAGTTGAAGACGAGGGTAGGAGGCTGCCAACGCGGGAACCACCGACACTGACATTCAGCTGTCGCTGGAAATCCGAGCCTGGGAGCGGCATCAGCTGTCCCCGGGCTCGCCCAGATGGCGCGTGAGGTCTCCAGCTTGCTCCAGCGCTGTGTCAATTTGCTTCACTTGACTTGTCCGGCCTGGGGTCTAACCACCCATTGCCTTGTTGATAACGAAGGGTGTTTAGAGGCGTTTAGAGCAATCTACTGGGCTGGCCTGAAAGGGGAAGGCAAGAGTGAAATGGTGCTTCTCAGACATCCTCCTGGCACTCAGGGAGGCATGCTGAGAGCCCCCAGCGCCCCGGCTGCTGGAAGGAAGGACTGCAGGGCGAGATGCTGACCTTCAAGTCTCGCCATCCTGGGAAATTATCTCCACCAAAATCTGATTTCAGGTGGGGATGTGAATGGAAGTGTCTGGGGGGCAAGGACATCTCCCCCCCCATCAAGGAGCTGGCAAATCTTGGCTCTGGATCCCATATAAAGACATGTTAAGTTATATTCTTGGGTCCAATGAATGGCTGAACATAACAGAAAAGATAAGAGGATGAGGGATTAGGTGAGGTAGATCTTTTCTTCCTTCATGTTAAAAATAATATTCATCTCACAGATGCAGAGAGTGGAGAGCAGCGAAGGGGACGTGGGGACAAAAGTCACAAAGCTTCACTTAGCAAGATTGAGCAATCCTGCGGTCTAAGGAGCAGTGTGACTGTCATTAACAAGATGCAACTGACTTGCCTGACAGAATGTTATGGAGCCTTGACGCACACACCGACACACACACACACACGGTAGCTTTGTGAGCTGATGGGTATGTTAACTAGCTTCTCGGTGAGGAATTTTCCACAATGTATATGTACATCAAAACATTGTTCATTATATTTTAAATATATAAAACCTCTATCTGCCACCTTATTCACATAGCAAAGACACCTTTACCATCTGAACTGCCTCAACAAAACTGAAGATAATGAAAGTCAGAGGAAGGTAGTTTGGGGCTCATAGGCTGTTCCAAAAAATTTAGATTTTAGCCTCAAGGTCACTTCATGATCCAGAATGGCTGCTGGGGCTCCAGACATTACCCCATTCCAGAGAGCAGGAGCAGGAAACAGCAAAAAAGAGACCCACTTCTCAATGAAGTTAGTGACTAATTAAAAACTTTCCCATCACCCTCTACATTTCCACTAACATACAATTGAAGAACCGAGTCACATAGTCACTCGTGGCCAGAGGGAGGTCGGGATAGGGACCCTGACCGCTAAGCCAGAGAGGGAACCCACAGGGCGCAGCAGACCTTTCCTGCCTCCCGCTGCTCCCCTCAGCAGTGGATTTCAGTCGATCTGCCTGTTCTGTTCCCCGCTCTGTCTCTGGTGACTCATCTCCTGCGACTCTGGCCTGTACCCCAGCTCTTGGATGCATAAATAAATAAATCCTTAAAAAAAGTATTATCTCACCTTGGTGTCTATAAGAGAAGTATCTGCTCAGATAATAAACACAGAAGCAAGTATGTCAAACAGCGAAGTGGTGGAGATGCTAGGAATTAATATTATTGTGATGATCCAGGCATGGACAGTCTACAATTCTAGCTCAAAAGCCCCTTCATTTTTCATAGATTTATCACTTGTTATTTTGTCATTCATAGCAACTTCTGTGTACACCACCCTTCATATGGCATAAATCACTTTCATGCACAGATTTCATTTCATCCCCACAAACTCCCCCGGAAAATGAAATGGGAGAGGGGTCACCATTTACCCAAATTTACTGGTGATAAAAATCCAAGTTCACAGAACAATGCCCTGGCAACGCTGAAGCAAACGGCCAGGGGAGTGACAGCAGCGTCGAGAATAAGGACTCATGAGCCGTGACTCTTTTTTGTAGTTTTTTTTAAGATTTATTTAGTTATGCACACAAGATCTGGAGTACAGGCCAGAGGTGAGAGGATTGACCAGACAAAATGGGGAGCAGAAAAGGCAGACTGACTGAAACACACTGCTGAGGGGAGCAGCGGGCGAGGCAGGAGAGGTCTGCTGTGCCACATGGGTCCCCTCCCTGGCCGGCGGCAGGGATCAAACTCGTGCTGCAGTGGCTGCAGTTTGCTTCATACTGCATTGCTTAACCCACTGCGCCACCAGGGAGGCCCCGTGACATTTTTAAAAAGTGACGCATGCTTGGACTGAGGATAAGGCCATCCTGGTGGTGGGTAGGGTGTGGCCTGACAGCTGACGCTGAGGTGTGACGATGTCCTTCTAACACCCGTGTGGTGTGATAAATGACTGTCACCTCAATGACCAAACACATGGGGTTGCTGACCATGGTCTTGCAGGGCTGGCAAGTACCTGGGAATCCCTGGACACCTGAGTCTCAATCTGCCCAAACTGCAAACCATTTTCGTTGCTTCTCCTCCACTGCTCTCCTCCCGGGCCTGCATCACAACCGTCCCCTATCAGTCAAGCCAGAACTGAGATGCCATCATGGGTCCACTCGCCTTCACGCCCACCACCCCCCAACCTGACTGAGTCTTTCTACTTGCTGAGGCCTCACTTCCCACTGTGAGCTTTCGAGACTTTTTTTTTTTTGCATGTTCTTAAAATACTCTCCACCCCATGATGATAAGGAGCTTTTTGCATTTTCTAAAAATGCAAGGCTTACAGTATCCTTCTTCACTTAAACCCCATCAGTGGACCCCTATTGTCCCCCAAATAGAATCCAGTTCTTCGAAACAAAACTCGTGCAAGTCTCCTTGTGGTTTAGCTCCTGCCTGCTCCCAATCTCATCATCAGTCACTGCTTTCTCATCTCCCATTTTTCTCTTTCCCCCGGTCCAACTTCTTTGCTCAGTCCAGAATGTTGGATGCTCTGTTGCCGCTCACTGAATTACTAAAACCTTCTGCACTTGATAGCTCGACCTTAAGCTCATCCAGGCTTTCATCTCCTCCAGGAAGACCTCCCTGCTGCCCCAGGCAGGGTCAGTGTCTATCCAGCTGCTCTCCTAAGACTGGTTCTTCTCCATCAAGCACCTGACCCTTGTTTCGTTATCTCCTACTTGAGTGTCAACTTCTGTCTATATTATAGTGCTCCAGGCCAGGAACAGGCGTTGACTGAGCTCCGGCTGCACGCCTGGACTGCCTCAGGTGCCGCACCTGCGTCCTGCGCACCTGTGTCCTGCGCACCTGTGTCCTGCACACCTATGTCCTGCCGCACCTGTGTCCTGCCACACCTGTGTCCTTTGCACCTGTGTCCTGCCACACCTGTGTCCTGCCGCACCTGTGTCCTGCCACACCTGTGTCCTGCCGCACCTGTGTCCTGCCACACCTGTGTCCTGCCACACCTGTGTCCTGCGCACCTGTGTCCTGCCACACCTGTGTCCTGCGCACCTGTGTCCTGCCACACCTGTGTCCTGCCACACCTGTGCCCTGCGCACCTGTGTCCTGCCACACCTGTGTCCTGCCGCACCTGTGTCCTGCCACACCTGTGTCCTGCGCACCTGTGTCCTGCCACACCTGTGCCCTGCGCACCTGTATCCTGCCACACCTGTGTCCTGTGCACCTGTGTCCTTATGGAGATCAGGGCGCCTATGCTCTGAAGTCAGCAAGGTTCTGAGCGAGGTCTCGAGGCAGAGTCAGAGCTGGGATATGCGCACGGAAGCAACTGGCCTCAAAGGAGTGTGGGTCAACCTGCGTGAATTTTTTTTCCCTTGAGATATGATTCAAATACCTTAAAATTCAGTTTTTTAAAGACGTGTACTAATCAGTTTTTAGCACAGTTGCAAGGCTGCACACCCATCACTGCCCTCTAATTCCAGATTATTTCCAGCAGCTTAAGACTTCACCTCCACCCTTAGGCATACCCCATTCCTCACGCCCCCTCCCTGGCAACGTTTACTGCTTTCTGCCTTTTAGGACACGGGGAGTGGAATCGTATAATGTGAATTTTTGTGTTTGACATCTTTTTTTTTTTAAGGACTTATTTATTTATGTATACAAGAGCTGCGGTACAGGCCAGAGATATGGGGAGATGAGAAGATTCACCAGAGACAGAGTGGGGAGCAGAACAGGCAAGTGGACTGAAATACACTGCTGAGGGGAGCAGTGGGCGAGACAGGAGAGGTCTGCTGGGCCATGTGGGTCCCCTCCCTGGCCGGGGATCGAACACGTGCTGCTGTGCTGCAGATACTTCATAGTGTGGTGCTTAACCCCTTGCACCACCAGAGAGTCCCCGCGTCTGACTTCTTTTGTTGAGCATGTTTTCAAGGCTCATCCTTGCTGTAGCAAGTGTCCAAACTACATTTCCATTTATGTCAGAACAATAGTCCATCGCATGGATATTTTATTTTTATACATTCAACAGTTGATGGATAATTGGGTTGTTTCTATGTTTAGACTACTGTAAATAATACCACTATGAACACTCGGGTACTAGTTTCTGTGTGTGGATGTATGTTTTAAGTTCTCTTGGGTATAAATAATGAAGAGTGAAATTGCTAGTTCATACGATAATTCTAGGCTTATCTTTCTGAGAAATTGCCAATATATAAAAGTTCCAATTTCCCCCACCTTTGATACTGTCCCATTTTTAATGGCTAGTAATCCTATCGCGCATGCAGGGTCATTTCATTGTAGTTTTGAATTGCATTTCCCTAATGACGGGTTACAGCAAACGTCTTTTCATGTGCTCATTGGCTGTTTGCATCTTTCTGGAGAAATACCTATTCACATCTTTGCCCCAATTTTAATTGGGTGATTTGTTCTTTATTGCTGAATTGCAAGAGTTAGTTATAGATATTCTGGATACTAGATTCTTAACACATATATGACCTGAAAGTATTTTTTCCTGTTCTGTGGGTCCTCTTTTTATTTCCCCAATAGTGTCTTTGAAGAACAAAAGTTTATAGTTGTGATAAAGTCCAATTTATCTCTTTTTAAATCACTACACCCATGTGTCTTATTTCAGAAATCAATTTAAATTGACAATTATTTATACCTATATTTCTTCTAAGTGGTTCATAGTTTCAGCTCTTAATTTAGGACTTTGGCCCATTGTGAGTTAATTTTTGCTTTTAGTGTGAAGCAGGGATCCAGATTCATTCTTTTGCATGTGGCTATTCAGTTGTCAAAATGATTTTTCTTCCCTGATTAAAAGTTTTGGCAATTTTCTGGGCCTCCCTGGTGGCTCAGTGGATTAAGCGATGCACTATGAAGCAAACTGCAGCCACTGCAACATGAGTTCGATCCCTGCCGCCGGCCAGGGAGGGGACCTACATGGCGCAGCAGACCTCTCCTGCCTTACCCGCTGCTGCCCTCTGCAGTATATTTCAGTCAGTCTGCCTGTTCTGCTCCCCACTTTGTCTCCAGTGAATCCTCTCACCGGAGGAGTCATTCTGGCCTATACTCCAGCTCTTGTATGCATAAATAAAAAATAAAGTTTTGGCAATTTTCTAAAGCCAGTGGACCTCTATGCAAGGGTTTATTTCTGGGCTCTCCATTCTACTGCCATGGATCTATATGTCTGCCCAAAGCTAGTAACTATACAGCATTGTATTAGGTTTCAAAATAGGAAATGTGAGTTCATCTACTTTGTTCTTTTTCAAGATTTGGCAACTCCATCACCCTTGCCGTTTCATGTTAATTTTAAGATCAGCTTGCTGACTTCTGCAGGAAAGGGAACCTGCAATTTTAACTGTACTTGCATTGGCTATGTCAATCAATTTAGGAAGCATTTTTGTCTAAACAAGTCCTCCAGTCGTGAAGATGGGATGTCTTATTTATCTGCCCATGAACACGGTATGTCTTCTAATTTATTAGTGACCTTTCATTTCTGTCAACAATGATTTGCAGTTTTTGGTGTACAAATTTCACTTCATTTTTCCTTATTCCTAAGTATTTTACTCTTTTGATGCTATTGTAAGTGAAACTGTTTCCTTAACTTCATTTTCAGAATGTGCATTGCTGGTGTATGGAAATTCAACTGGTTTTATATGGAGATTTTATATCCTGCAAACTTGCTGCACTCATCTATTAGCTCTGATACTTGTGTGTTTATATTAGTGGAGTACTTGGCATTATTTTCTGTAGAAAAGATTATGTCATCTAAAAATAGAGATTTACATCTTTTTCTTTATGTTCTTGATAATTTCTATTTATTTTCCTTGACTAATTGCCACATTATATTTTCTTAATAATAATTGTCAGCATCTTTAGTGCTTCTTATGTGTCAGGTATTTTTTTTTTAATCAATTTGTGGCCTTACTGAAAGTCTGCAGTGTTTTATGTGTATTAAATATTCAGACTCCTAAAAAGATGGGATTGATTTCAAGGATGAAAAACACTAAGTGTAAAATCTATTGAGAGTAATTCAACTACTTGGGAAGGCTCTATGAAGGAGACAGAATGTGATCTCTGTAAGCTAACAGGTTACACCAAATCTCTGGTGGGATTTAATCTCTTAGAGGGAAAGGGGAAGAAATTACTGAAGACCAGTGTTTAAATAAATTCCCAATAGTAGGTTATTTTGTGTTTCACCTTGCTGAAACACTAAGACAAAAGTTGTTTTGATTCTTCTGACATCATGGTTTCTTCTCTGTGTGCTTTAAAAGTTATGTCAACTCTCCTACGCAATGGGATGGCTGTGGTTGCCATAAAAATTACATTGGATGATCCATATTAAGTATTTCCTGAGTGTTTAGAGCTTCCTGAAATCAATTTCTATGTGAGTGTGTAAGGAGGTTTCCCCACACCAAGTAATTCTTGGGCATAAGCAGGACCTGTGAGAATTCAACTTCTTTCTGACACCATTTACCCAGAGATAGCATCTGATCTACACCTAAAGACCTACACATAATACCTACACCTAAAGACTATACCTAAGACCTACACCTAAGATCTACACCTAAAGACTAAACCTAAGACCTACACCCAAAGACCTACACCTAAAGACCTACACCTAAGACCTATACCTAAGACCTACACCTAAAGACCTACACCTAAAGACCTACACCTAAAGACCTACACCTAAAGACCTACACCTATAGACCTACACCTAAAGACCTACACCTAAAGACTACACCTAAAGACCTACACCTAAAGACTACACCTAAGACCTACACCTAAGACCACCTCCACTGCAGACTCTAGTCCAAAACCCAGGCAGTTACCTGGGTTCCCAGCTAATTGGTTAGAAACTCATTTGCTCATTAGATGAGTGAGTTACAGCTCCTGCAAGGTATATTAGTTAGGACAGTCAGTTGGAAGAGATGTATCAGGCAGGATAAGGGAACAAGGCAGAGTCATTCTCCCCAAATCACCAGATAGTCTCCAAAATTCCTTCTTTTGCATTTCTGTTTCATTATTTAGGCAGAACAGGTGAACTCATGGGCCCTCGGCAATTCAATTCAGTCTCCAGCCCTTCTGCACTCTCACAGACCTGAATGTAGGACTTGAAACTCCACACCCTCCAATTGCATGGTCAGTCCTCAGGACACCCAACCTCCATCCTTAGGTGTTCCCCAAAGTTACCTCGTTCACATAACAAAAGACGTCTACATTGCTCTCAACACTCAGGAAATTCCAAGGCTTTGGGGAGCTGTGAGCCAGGAACTGTGATGAAGACCAGAGAGATATGAAAAATATATTTTGATCATCTGAGTGACCAAATGTATTTTCTTAGCTACACTGTCATAAGAACCTAGTTTATCCTCAATAGCTAATACTAATGCAGATGTACTCTAGCACTGTGATTATTGCCCAGACATCAGAGTCGGTGCTTTGAATGCCTCCTTTTCATTCAAAGTTTAGGCAGTCCTATGAGGTAAGTTGTAAGGACCAGAGCATCAATGTCATAGCATATTCAAGGTCACACCACTTGTGAGCCCTACTGGTGGGACTCAGTCTGAGGGACAATGGCACCAAAATCTATGGGTTTAAGGAGTTTTGATTTTTCTTTTCTTGTGCCTTTATTGATGCCTCAGCCATTTCACACCAACTTTGGAAATAGTACATATAATTCATGGAATAAAAACTGAGTTTATGTATTCATTCAATCAACCAACAAGAAATAATGAGCTCCTGTTACATAACAGGCTCTAGAGAAGTCTCTCAGAATAAAGTTATGAAGAAGACACATTTCCTGCTCTACATAATCTTAAGATTCACAGAGCAGAGGAAAAAAGCATAGTGCAAAAATAACAGCATGCCACGATGCATCCTTGATGAGTCTGGACCTTGTCCCATAGCACCATGTATTTCTCCTGTATGGAATTTATCACAGTTGCTGTTTTATAGATGTCTGTGTTGTTGGCCAAGTTTGGTCTTTCTCTCTGGACTATAAACTCCATGAAAATAACGAGGGTTCTATTTAGGCCACTACCATCACCACAAAGCCTACTAAGTACTTGCATACAGTAATAATTCATTAATCATTTCTGAATGGATAAAAGAACAAAGGGTTTTGATCACAAAAGAAGGATGGCCAGCTTTTCACTTTGGGAAGACTATCAATATGACCAAAGGCACAGCTACCTCTTAAGAGGCTAGTAGGGCCACTCTGGTGGATGAGACATGGTGAGGAGACAATCTTGGACAGAATATAGAGAGAAGACAGTGAAAGAAGAGCTATTACAGGGCATGGTGACTGAGAAGATCAAAGAGGTTATGGAGAACTGGGGAGTGGTGTGTCTTCCAGGTCTTAAGGTGTTGTGATCCCAATGCTATTCACAGAGAAGGGAATCCAGGTGGAGACTGGGTCAGGAAGAAGGAAAATGAAGTGTCCAGGATTCATACTCTTCTCATCTTTAACCAACCAACTTCTCAAAACATAACTTTGGAGACATTCCTGAAATCCAGTAGTTATTAACACAATGATAATTCATTGTGCCTCTTCTGTCATTCCCTGGCTGTTGCTCTGAATGTCCAGTGGGCCCAAGAACTCTCCTGATTGTTGCTGACTTTCTCTTTCATCAAGACTTGGCTTTGACATGTCAACACTGTGACAACTCCAACCGATCTTTATTTCTGTGGATCATGGAGAACATGGGGTGATCTCACTGAGTGGGTAGGCTTTGGGGTTCTGGCAAATATCCTTATTCTCCTCTCTCTCTCTCTCTCAAAACACAAGACAGGATGAACATTTTTACCCACTTGAGTCATGGTGATATAAATCATTTGGCCAAATGACACCTGTCACTTCTGGATAAAAGCTAGCAGGTGACCTGCCATTACTCTCCCTTTCCTGTCCCTGCCAATTTTGAATGTAGACATGTATTCATGATCAACATGGACAGCTCAATGCCTTTATGAGCTGAGCCTTCCCCACGCCCTCCATCAATAAATTTGGACATTTAATGATATCTCGAAATGACTCATTTTCTGTTTCAGGCCACTAAGATATTGAACTGTTTGTTACTGCAGCATCAGCTAGACTATTCTGACTAATATAAGTACCTTGAGGTTTAGACCACCAGGAAGAAACCCTCAATTGAATTTGAATGTTCTATGCACTGAAGAGAAATTCACAGGCAAGTTTTGATGGCAGAAAAATAGAGCTTGGACTTCAAGAGGTGCCACCATTCTATTTTCTCATGTATAAAACAGAGAACAATACAACAGACAGGGCAGTGAGGTTCGAAGGAGATACTGTGTTTCCTGCACTTGCCTAGTGCCTGGCATTGCTGAAGCACAGACGGCAGTTTTCATGGCTTTGGCTTTCTCACTCAGGGCCTGTTCTTCTTCTCTCCACTCACTCCCTTTACAACTGCATTGAGACCAGAGGGGCTTAAGAAGTTGGCATAATTCATCAGCATGCTGCCTTTTGTAGGAAGAAATCCAGACAAGTGACATAGTTGCCATGACCTCACAAGTCCCCACCTCAGGTTCCTCCCCAATTAACTTGAGCAAATTATACTTTGTATTTGAGACTTTACCCCTCCTCTGTGAAACCATAGTAATCGTAGAGAACATCTGTGATAGACCACACTGCTGTTCACCCAAATTAGATTCTCCTCCCTGAAGTGCCCCTTGCCCTCTGTAACTCAGGTTTGGACATGTGACTTGCTCTAGTCAATCAAATATGAAAAGATAGGTGATGATTACAGCTAGGAATTTTAATAGTCCCAGTGTGGTTTACCAAGGCACCTTCTCCCTCAGCCATCATGACCTGTGTTTCTCCAGCAGTTCAGGTACCAAAGTGAAGATGTCATGGGACAGAGACATTTAACCACCAGGAGCAAGTGGTATGATCAGGAGATAGGCTTCTGCTACTAGAAACTACCAAGATATTGGGGTCATTTGTTACAGCTGCAGTACTTAGTTCTATCCTGACTGATGGGTGACATTATGGCTTTGGTATGAGGAGTCAGAAAACAATATGGCTAGAACTGTCTAGCACATAGGAGGTTTCCATAAATACTGATCATCCCCTTTAGGTCAATGTGAGTGTTTCTGTTATTGTATGAAAAACCTTTTATATACTGTCTGAGTCTATCTGGGTTACTACAGTAGAAGACCACACACTGGGTGAGTTATGAACAATGGAAATTTAGTTTTTCACAGTCCTGGAAAGTCCAACAAGGGATAAGTGGATCTGGCATCTGTGAGAAACAGCTGCCTGATTATTGAAGACTATCTTGTCACTCTGTCCCACGAGGTAGAAGAAATGAGGGAACTTCTGGGTCTATTTAGTCAGGGCACTAATCTTATTTAGAAGGGCTCCATCCTTGTGATCTGAGTTACCACCACCTAATGCCATCACCTCAGGGGTTAGACTTTGACTATGGACTGCGGGGAGACACATTCCGTGTATAGAAGACACACACAGGTATGCATCCAAGCATATTCTGACACAAAGTAAGTACACACTAAACATTAGATCCCTACTTTCCCTGCATTCTGCTTCCTCCTCACACTCTTTTCCTATAAAGTATATCTTCCAAGAAAGCTTATCATCTCTTATTCCTTCTTTTCAGCTGGGAATCACACCATGTTCCTCAGCATGTTTTATCTCCTGTTTGCTGCGTAAATAATCATTCCTATCCAAGGGGCGACGTGCATGCCATGGTCCCAAGGCTGGCACCACACTTAGCTCAGCTCTTAACATGCAGCGTGGAGAAAGGGGGCATCCAGTTGGGAGAAGAGCCTCATGTAACATAGTTCTGGCCACTTACATTCATCTGAGGAGAGAGAAGGGATGCATTTGGGCTGCAATTCTGCACCTTATAAATAGACATGTATAGCTTTGCATACATTATTAATATGGGCTTTATTGCCAGCTTTATTGAATCCACGATAGTGCTTCTCTTGGGAAGCGATAGAACACAGCAAGATTGCGCAGACGCCTACATTAAGCAGGACCACGGTATACTGAGCAAATAGGGCTGTGCAAACAGCAGTGTTCACGCTAGCTGCTCCCTACATTCCAAATAACATAATAACAAATAATGTGCTCAAGCAAGCCCACAGTTGCTATTTGAAGTATTTTGTGCATTTCTTGTCTGTGGGCTTCTCCTAGCACAGGAGGAGGCAGGGCACATGCATTTTTAAGAATTTCTTTAGCAAGAACTACTGAACCCCTGCTTCCTCCCTAACCTCACCTGGTCCCAGGGCTCTTTCCCCAGCTTGCTCTGAACATGACTTAAACATGCAAAATCATCTCCTGCTTCTGGTTCTTCAGTCTCAAAGTGCCCTCACCTCAGAGTGTGCAGACACACACATAGACACATGCACACATGTGCACACACATGTGCACACACACACACATTCCCCTTCTTGTAACTGGACCTTTACGGTCACCCTTCTTCCTTCTCCCTGCCCACTACTGGTAGCCATTTCTAGAGGTCTTGTCTTTCTTTCTACCTTTCCATCTTTATCATCTGTCTCCCCAGCTAGAGCAGAGACTTCAAGAGAGCCAGGTGCCGCTGGGCTTGCTTGCTGTCGGGTC
This sequence comes from Galemys pyrenaicus, assembly GCA_019455555.1. Taxonomy (NCBI): domain Eukaryota; kingdom Metazoa; phylum Chordata; class Mammalia; order Eulipotyphla; family Talpidae; genus Galemys; species Galemys pyrenaicus. Next base: position 1,972,458 of record JAGFMF010011768.1, read on the forward strand.
ACCAGCATAGGCAAGAGTGGCTGGCATCATGGGAGCAGTCACGGCAAGAGGTCGGCACCCAGGTCCTGCTCTTAGAGGCACAGAGACGCTGCTCACAAACGTGTCGGCCTGGAGGCAGCTCAGGCACAGAGACATGCTGCATGAAGGCAGAAAGCCCGTCCTCTCGACAGGCCCACACGGAGACCAGGGTAGAAGTGGCATTGGTGGGGTCGGTCTTGCCCCGGAAAATCCTTCTGATTCCTTGTTAAGGAATTTGTTTTAATGGGTTTTTTTTTAATATTTATTTGTGCATATAAGAGCTAGAGTGCAGGCCAGAGGTACAGGGGGTGAGAGGAGTCACCAGAGACAGAGTGGGGAGCAGAACAGGCAGATGGACTGAAACGCACTGCTGAGGGGAGCAGCGGGTGAGGCAGGAGAGGTCTGTTGCGTCCTGTGGGTCCCCTCCCTGGCCGGGGATTGAACTCGCGCTGCAGTGGCTGCACTCAACTTGGGGGAGTTGGGATCGACTTGGAAGAGCTGGGGTCACACCTGCTTTGTGGCATTCAACCCCTTGTGCCACCAAGGAGACCCTGTCTTCATGTTTTTAATGCTACATGCAAACAAAAGTAGCAGGTAAAGTCAAACAGGCACTTATGTGACAAGAATAAGTGACTACAGGAAATTTTGTCTTAAACACCTGCTAGTAATGTCGCTGTAACCTCCGGAGGTGACTGTGCTGATGTTGTCATGCGTGTTCGGTGACACAGAGATGAGTCCAGCAGACAAGATGTCAGTGTAGAGATGGAGGGCTATTGTTCTCCTAGGCAAATAGCAAACCTCCCAACTTCTCCCTAGCTTTTATTGAGCAGGAGAACAAGTAACAAGCTTATGTCACTTGCTACAAAAAGCACAGCCCAGAAGAACAAGGTCGGGTAGTTGTGTGCCAAGCCCACCTGCATGTAACTAGCCTCTACTATAATCTAACAACCTTTTGTTTTATTTATCTTATTCCAGACAGAGGAATGTATGTTTCAATCCCAAGAGCTGGGAAGCTCTTGTCAGCAGACTTGTTTGCAACGATCTCAGTCATAGCACCCTTTGCTGTCCTTGACCGTTGCTCACAGCTTTTGCAGCCTCTGGCTTCCCCCAACACAGTAACCTACTTGCAGTTGCATTTAACTGAGCTCTGTGGCCGTGAAGAATCCAGCTCATGCGCAGGTGTGGATGAATAGTCCATTGTCCAAGTACTCAAAGGATAGTTCCTTGTGTACACACTGAAACTGAAAAAGATTTAATTGATGATCCCCAGATGGGTGCCATTTTGTTGATTTTTGGAAGAGGCCAGAATATGTGGTTCTGGCTTGGGACTCATGCTGTGACCCAGACTCGAGTCTGCTGGACTCCAAGTCTTCTTCATTCCTCATCACTAGTTTGGGGTACTTGTCTGGAAGGTTCTCTGGGTTATATGACTTGTTGGTATTCCTAGAGTTTACGGACATCGACATCTGAGTAGCAAATCTGCCTGTGGGCCATCCCACGGCCGCGGGGGATGGAGCAATGGGCACCAGGAGTGGACAGTGGCCACATGAACACTTTGAGACAAGACTCGCTGACCACCAACCCTGTTTTCACATCTTTAGGAATGTGGATGTGACTGTGAGACCTCAGGATCCAGGAAGGGATCCAGCCAGTAAGAAATCACGTGAGCTCACCGCTCACTGCAGCAGACAAGTGATCAGGCCCGTTGAGTCTGCTGGCAAGCAAAGAAGGTGTGGTCCCAGCTCTCCCAAGCCGACCGCTTCCGGCCAAACGTCACCCTCAGCTCTCAGGTGGTTGTGCATTCTGTGGACTTCAGGGTCAGAGCTCCACAAAGATGGAACCTTACAAATAAGGACTGTGCTAAGTACTGAGAGGCAGAGTGGGGGTGGCCAACTTTTCCTGTAAGCAGTCAGAGGGGAAACATTTTCTATTTTGTCAGCATAAGGTCTCTATGACAACAGCTCACCTCAGCCACAGACAGTACATATGTGAATGGGCAGGGCTGCCTTCCAATAAAACTTTATTTACAAAACCAGATGGAGGGCCTGATTTGGCCCACATAGTAGAGTTTGAAGTTTGCAGACCTGGTTTTAGTACCACATGTCAGCCTGGCTTCACCTCCACTAGCTGTATGCCCTCAAAGAATGGCTGCCTCCCTCAGCTTCTGCCTTCTCATCTGCAAATGGCATATAATCCCCACCATGCAGCTCTGTGAAGAGGAGGACTGAGATAACATCTGTGAGATAGTCAGCACCCCTGCTTCGTGCAGAGCAAATCGGTGGTTTTGCTCTGGCTGCTGTTGTGTGTGTTTTTGGCTTTTGGTTGCTGGTATCACCATCAGGTACAATTAAAAATGCAGCCCAATCTAGGAGCCAGTAGCCCTGGAGAAAAACAAAATGTTCACCAGGGCTGAGTCAGGAAAGGCGATGTTTTCTTTCCAACTGTGTTTTTCGTTAGCTCTGTCTGAATCTGCTTCTAATTCCTAAAGGACCTGGGCCATTTAAGCGGATTTGATTGGTATTAATTATTAAAAACAATTATTTATTAATAAATAAGAATTCTAAGAATGCCTTGCACCACTTGCTCCATGCTTTATATTGTCTTTTATTTTTGCTTTATTCTTTTCAAAAGGCTTTTAAACTGGGGCACAAAGTGTACCAGGAGGCAGTGAAGATTCAGGGAGGTGGTGGGAAGACATCTTCCTAGAGTGTCAACTGTGCCTGATTTGGGGGGGAAACAACATTATTTTTTATTAAAACCAGCTTGAATATATTATGGAGCAGAATATAGAATGTGTGTGGGTTTTTTTTTGTCAAGAGAAAGTATGAGACTTCAAAGATATTTCAAGTTTGAGATCCACCACTTTGGGCTGTGCCCCAGATGGCTGTGATGTAGGAGAACAGTTCTGTCTTTCTGCACAGCCCCCTGCAAAGTGTGCAGAGAAGGATTCTTGCAAATTCTGCAGATGAAGAAACTGTGCAGGGAAGTTGAATACCTTGCTCAAAGTCAACCCAGAACTCAGCTGCAGAAGGAGTCCTTAAATCTATGACTTCTGTGGCCTCCCTGGTGGCACAAGGGGTTGAGCACCACACTATGAATCATCTGCAGCCACTGCAGCATGAGTTTGATCCCCGGCCAGGGAGGGGACCCACACAGTATAGCATACCTCGCCTGCCTTGCCTGCTGCTCCCCTCAGCAGTGTGTTTCAGTCCATCTGCCTATTCTGCTCCCCACTCTGTCTCTGCTGAATCCTCTCACTTCCTGCACCTCTGACCTGTACCCCAGTTCTTGTATGCATAAATAAGTCTTTTTAAAAAATCTATGGCCCTGGCTCTCAGATCCCTGACCACACATGTGTATACTGAGTGAGGCACCCATGAGGCAGGGCAAGGACGAGGCAGGTGCCAGAGCAGGCAGCAGGGCTGGGGGTAGGAGATACAGCAGTGATTAAATGAAGGGAGGTCCAGATAGACATAAATCTCTCAGCTTCCACAGGCTATGGGCCAAGTAACTGAGTCACACCTAACCCCCTCTGCACCTCCATAACAATCAGGTCCTTTTGCCTCCCTGCCTCAGTTTCCCCATGGCTCTCCCCTAGACTGTAAGCTCTGCAGCTCACTATCTTTGCTCAGGCAGGTCTCCTCACCCAGAAGGACCGATTCTGCTGTCCCAGCCAGAAAAGGCCCCGCCTGCCCATGCCCCGCCCCGCCACTCGGTCTGCCGCTGCACCTCTCCCAGCCACCAGGAGGACTGTGGCCCCCGCCTTCACCCTTTCACCCGTGGGCTCCATGCAGTGGACTATTTTCCCCACAAAGGCTACACTGGCCCCATCTTGCACACAGTGTGTCTTCAATCAGTCAATACAGTGAGCCCTGAGGCCGAAGCCTGCCTTGCTCAGTGTGTATGACCCCAGCAACACGCCTGGCTCTCCCCGACAGTCGCCGCGCCCCTGCAAAGCCAAAGCAGGACACCTCAGACTCCGGGGGAGGGCGGAAGCCCCTGTCGAGAGCAGCCCAAGGCAGACTCTGAGTAGGGGCTCTGACGCCTTGCTCCTCCTCCTCACCCCCCCCCCACTGTGGGTGAGCCAAGTCCCAGCAGACTTTCACCTATGAAAGACTGAATTTCGACAGAGCTGCGGTGGGCTGTCTCTGGCGGGGGCAGGGAGCCCCTGGCCGTGGTGCTTTGGTGGGTGGGGCTGGACTGCCTTTAACGCTGGCCTCCAAATGAAACACCATGGTGGGGACCCTTGACCCAATTTCTGCCTGCAGCCCTCACTCCCAGCTCAGCAGCGTCCCTGCCATTCTGCCCAGCTTCCAGGGGATCTATTTATAGCAGCCGTCATTAACTCTCCATTGGCAGTCCCGGGAGCCTCACCTCCTCCCGCAGAAGTTGACTTCACAGGGTTTTCTGAGAGTTCTTTGTAAGATTAGTTAACATGTACAGGAAAGCCCCAAGGTCATGTTCCACGCTTGGCACCCTTCACTTCAGATTTGAGAAATCCCCTAAAACTCTCATTAGCGAAGGCTGCCTCACACCTATGAAACTTTAAAAATACCTGGCTAATCAGCCACTTTGCACACCTCCACGCGGGCAGAGAGCCTCGGCTTTCCTCCCCACCCCTTCTCCTGGCACCACATTCCTGCAGACGGAAGCTGTCAAAATCTGACTTCCTATGGTATATAAAATAAATGAAGGCCGCTGCTCATGTGAAACCAGCATTATCACTTACGAGAAACTGGGGGAGAGAAGCAGCAAGGGAAGCAGGGCAGTGGCGCTCCGGAAGACCTCCTGGTTCTGGTTGATTTGGGGCTACAGAACAGACGGCTGGAATTTAAAGGGATATTGGCCATAATAATAGGAAGATGAAATCACCACTTACTAAATGTCTACCACACGCCACGCTCCATGAGAACTACTCAACCACATTATCCCTGAGTTCACAAAAATCCTGAAAAGTGAAGCTGAGTTTACATCGGGAGAGTGAGGCCAGAGGCTGAAGAGGCATTTTCAGACCGCAGAGGCGGTGGTGGTCCAGCCTGGATTTGCCCCTTCTGGAAAATCCCTGCTCACACCGATTTTCCGAGTCCACAGAAGCAAATCCCTGTGGGGATAGGTCCTGCTGCCCAGCCGCCACCCCGGGAGTGCACAGAGATCTCTACACAACAGCAGCCGCAGAAGTGTTTGGGGTGTTTGTTGGACGTAGATCTCAGAGCCCACCTAAAGCACTCTTTCTGCAGCTGTGAGGATGCCTTGGGCACCTGCCCCGGCCGAGCACCCAGAGGCCAGTCCATGCTTAGAGACAGTCAAGGAAGGCTGTGAGCTCCCAGCATGTCCTCACACAAAGGAGGTGCTCCCCTCTCCACGGCCTCTCCAGAAGCATCAGGATGCAGAGAAAGTAACTCCTCCCACAGGGAAATGAATCAGTCTGTTCCAGAAGGAGCCCAACTGAATCATGGAAGCGAAGGTAAGTGCCCTTCAAGATGACAATTTCCACGACCCACACAGTCGGTCTCTTGGGGGTGACACATGGCAGCGGACCCCATCTGCAAGGTGAAAACAAGGTTCCAGTTTCTGAGCAGGAAGAATGGAGAGAAGCAGGTCATGGAAGTAGGAGGGAGCCTGCTGGGTTGGGCCAAAGAAGGGACTGAGGGAAATCATCAGCTGTGGAGCAGAGCCAGGAGAAAGAAGTATGTGCTGTCACCCAACCAAGGAACGAAGCAACAGCGGTTCATCCGTTCTGGATTTCCTGCCAAGAGGCATGTGACCGGGAAGGAGATGTGACCCAGACAGACAGCTGTGGGCTGGAGATGACTGGCCATTTAGTGCAGAAATCACGAGAAACCTCCATCTGGGGAGCCCATTGTGGTTCTGAAGCAGCCACCCAGGCCAGCGCTGCAGGGGACACAGGATACTGTGTTGCTCCTTAAGGAGCGCATAGTGGGCGAGGGACAAACATGCAGGCAGACAGCATGGCTGGTGGGGTGAGCACTGCTCTCCAAGAACATGCAAGAGGATGATGACTGCAGAGAGGAGGAGCCGATAACCCAGCAAAGGCAAATCAAGAAGGCTTCCTGGAGGTGGTGATGTCTGAGCTGCTGCTTGTTCGATTGGAGTTAGGCTGTGAGAATGAAGAGAGACAAATCCCAAGTGCCCCCCCCAAAATGGTAGAAATGAGACTTTCATGAACTTCTAACCTCATTCAAAATTGACTTGGGTACTGACATAAGATGAACAAACAGTGCGTGTTTGGGGAAGAGAAGGTAGGAGGAGAACTGACTCAGTGGATCCACGGGGGAGGAAATGGAGAGAGTCAAGTAATTCACACACTGCAACGGGAATAATGCCCAGCCACGCGGATGGCAGCGCTCAGCGTGAGCACAGGCCGCGGAGAGCGCGCACAGGCCGCGGAGAGCGCGCACAGGCCGCGGAGAGCGAGCACAGGCCGCGGAGAGCGCTCTCGCAGCGGGGCACAGAGCGGGGGCAGGACTGGTTTTCTGCGGGTGGACATGGCGGAGAGCACACGGGGTGGCCACTGAGATGTGGGTGCGTGTAACCAGCCCCTGCTGCCCCCCGGCTGTGCAGCCCTGGGGCGCGGCTGGTGGACGAAGGTAGCCAGAGAGGCACACGCAGTCAGCCGGTCACAAGCAGGCCCTCTGAGGAGAGCCGCCCTGGGTCGAGGCCTCCTCGCGCACAGAAGATGCTGCAGGTGAGGTGCACTCGTGTCTGTGGCCGTGCTGAGTTAGGTAGGCTATGGCATTTGAGCAAAACCATCTTCCTCTCCCTGTCTGGCTGTCTGAGCCCTCAGCGTGTCCGCCTATCCCTCCATGACCCTGAGGGGGGTAACTCCCACGAACCGCATCTGCCCTAACTGGCAGCCCTGTGGTGAAGGCAGCCGGGTCCACCACACTGGACGAGAACAGCAGGCCTTGGGAGACCATCGCTTCCTTTTAACAGATTCCTCAGTGTGCGCTGAGCCACATGCAGAAAACACCAGCAGGACCTTAACCAGAGGCACCTAGAACCCTTGCAATTTTTAATGTGTTTTGGGCACCCGCGGCATGTACACTCCCCCACTGAGAATGGCTCCGTCGCACCCACACCGCTGCACACGCAGACACGCGGATCTGGGCAGACGCCGAGCAGCGCGCGGTGCTGGCCGCCTGGCCTGCCTGTACTCGGGCTCCTGTCCAAGGTGCGTCCTCCCCTCTGCGGTGGCGCCGTGACAGCACCTTAGCCAGGCCAGGTCTGTTCTTTATGCCTCAGCACTTGAGCAGGAGCCGGCGCACTGTGGCACGGAGTGCGCGTCTCCACCATTGCCCGGCGGCGCGCGTTGGACAAGGGTCCCAGGGAAGGGTGCACAGAGATGCCGTTTTAGCCAGAGCTCGGCAGTGACCTGGGGCGCTGCTTCCGTGGGGCAGCCCGGGACAAGTAGACACAATTGAAATGCAAAGGCTTGCTTTGCGCTGGCTTCAGCAGACGGGCTTTGTGTGCGCTGGTACCACAGCCACGCGGCGTCTGCCATTCGCCCACCGGGTGTTTGCAAAAAATGGAGTCCTTCCCATTCTGCAAATGGCCCGCAGATACATTAAATACCGCACTTCACGTGGACATCTGGACCCCGGACCCTGCCAGCAGAGCCCAGGCTCTCAGCTCCGGCTGGGGGAGGGCGCCCTCAACCGTGGAGTCGGCACGGGCCGCGCGCGCCAGGCGGGGCCTCTGCTGCACGAGCGACGCGCGCATTCGCCCATTCCAGCTGTGCCCAGCTGCCGTCCGCCCTCGGACCGACGTGGACAGAAGCCACCCGCTGTGTGCCAGTGGCATCTGCCAACGTCCTGATTACCTGAGTCTCCCACTCGGGCCCTTTCGTGGGGCGCCGACCCAGGTAAGATTCCTAGGCAGCTAGGGCCAGCTGAGAGCTCCTGGGGTTCGTATTTCGTGGAAGGAGAGGACAGCACGGCGATGCCTGGTCGGGCTAGCACACCGTGGGGTGCAAACAAGAAACACCCTGTCCGGGCGAGCTCAGGCGTCATCTCCAGCCCTCCCCTCCCCACCACGCAGATGATGAGATCCGGGATCAGGTGCGCTCGGGATGAGTCACCCTGAAGAGCTCAGGTCGAGGTCTCACTTCCTGTCCTTCCCCTTTTGTGTGCTGAGCTCTCCCGGCCACCCCTGTGAAGCAGCCGCAGGAAAAAGCTGGAGCGTTTGAGTGCGCCACCTAGTGGCCACAGAGATCGCAGCGCACGCTCCTGTTCGCCCGAACTGGGTCCCTCCACCGCTGCTCAGGACTCGCTGTGGCGCCTGAGCTCCCAGCCCAGCCCAGCGTGGGCTTCCCAAGTCTCCGTTCAAATAGAAGTGTTCACCAAAGGAAAAGGAAAGCAGGAAGGAGGCCTGGAAGCTGCGGCCACTTGACCTCATGCTATTTCCCCCAGCAGAAGGGAAAAAGGAGGCATGGTGTTTTGAGGACACGTGCAAAGATAATATCTAAGCATGCACGCACGCCCAAACATGCGTCAGAAGCCACAGAGGCAAAGACTGCAATAGCAAGTAAGTTTCCATCTTTCCTCCCAGGCCAATACATTTTACTTTTTGTGCACAAATGACCCAACAGGCTGTATCACTCAAGAAAGATTTTGAGTACCTACTACGTGCCTAGAACTGTGCTAGAAATATGCACATACATCACTCATTTTGCACACCCAACTCCGATTCCTAGGGACTTTATATGTAACAGTCCAAGTTGGACGCAAGACCAGAAACCTCGCTGCAACTGGTATTTCTCAAACTGTCTCTGCAGAAGGACTTGCATTTAAGAACACTTTATGCATCCATAGAGCAAGATATTATTTTTAAAAAAGAGTTTCTAGGAGAATAAAAGTAAATGTCTGATAGGAGAATAAAAGTAAATGTCTGATATGCCAGCCAAAAAGTATTGAATTATTTTGCTATTAGATTTAATAACATGTTTATATGTTACATATAACATATAAAATTGCTATGGCCAATTCCCATGATTTTCTCAGTGCTTACTCTCACGTGAGCTCAGAGCAGTAACGAGGCACAGACCAGACTCGGTCCTCAGACCACATACTGAAGAGAGCTGATCCACACAACCCTTGCCAAGCAACACCCCATTTCTGAACATCTTCCATGGTGGGGACTAACTGCCTCACAAGACAGCTGAACCCATTGTTAAGCTCTAATGAGCAGAGACCACAATGTGTTGCTCTGTGTTCATTGGCCAGAATTCTCCCCTTCCCAGATCCAACCAGACCCGCTTCCCTTTCCAGTGACAGCTTTTCAGAGAGAGGAGGGGAACTGCTCTGTGATCCAGTTCTGATGGCTGCTCTCCTGGCCCCCACATTCAGGTCTGCAATAGCCACCAGAAGTCCAGTTTTCAGGAGACACTGCAGAGAGAGTAATAATGGAAGGCTTCACCCACTGACTGGCCTCTCTGCCCCTGAATCCTCCAGAGGAGGAGGGAAGAGCACGCTGTGGTTCAGTATGCTCATATTGCTTAGCCGCATCTATAGTGGGTAAGGGCATCTTGGAGTTCAAAGGCACACAGCTAGGAGTCTCCTTCTCATTGGCTTTATTCCCATTCTGTTGATGGAAAGTGAAAGGTCGGTGGTTGCTGATTGCACAGGGGTGTTCAAAATGTTCTACCATTTCCTTGCATAAATTTGAAGGCCAGCACTCTATGTTCCTGCTCCATGTGGATGATCAGTTATGAACACACCCATGGATTCATGTTCAACTTTAAAGAAGGAGTGGAGGACCTGTCCAGGATTCAAGCTGAAGCCAGATGCTCCAAGACAGCTCTCCTGCAACTCTTCCATGGAGCTTCTTGGCCCTGGACCTTGCTAGTGGCAAAATCTTGCTTGAATCCTCACGTGCTCAGTCTCTTGCTCACTCTTTACTCAAAATCCCATGCCTTAATGTGCTCCTTGGGGGGGAAGGAACTAAAAGAATATACTTCACAGAGTGGCCATGAAAATTTGAAAATTAAGTGAGATCTAAAATGGCACATTCTGAGTTGCTCTTAACCTTGATTTTGATAGTTTTCCATTGGCTCATAACTTCCCAGAGACTTTGAGAATGTGTCTGATTGGGAAGGGCATGGATGTTCCTGGAAATACTCATCAAGTCCATGAAATACACGTCTACCCCTAGGAAAATTTAAAAGGTTTGACTCTGGTGTGATCGCAAGAAGCAGAAAAGGAGACTGCACTTCCTGGCTGCAGGGGTGTGTTTCCGGCCTGTCTTTCCCGGTGATGGGCATCGTGGTGGCTGACGGTTGCTCAGACTTATGGTCACAGCATCACTTTCTCAACCCACGTGGATGTCTGCACCAGCCAAGACACCCAAGCAGCTTCCGTGTGTGTTTTCCTAAACATGGCTCCTCTTTCTGCAGTTGATGCTGTTCTTTGGTTATTTCAGTGTTGAATCTTATGTCTTCCTAGTCAATTTGATCTTGACTTGGCCCACTGCTTCCAAATATAATTAGTATTGAATAGAGATGTCATCTATTGAAGTGTTTTACACACATCATGTTTATTTGGTTCCTTTTATTACCATAAAACTCTTTCTTACGTTAAATCCAAGAACTTTTAGAGACGACGGTGGAAGAAGAGGAGGGGGCAGGATGTGGTCTACTTGCCTTGCCCAGAACCACCGAAAGTACTTGACAAGACCCCTAAAAGAAAATTGTGATGGTGCTCCTTTGAGCCTATCATTTACTAGTGGAGAAACTGAGGCCAAGAGAGCAGAGGACAGTTGTCCAAAATGATGCAACTAACTAACAGAGTGTCTGGCTCTTTCATCTCCATTCGGGAAATGGGAATTTCACCTTTCCCTGGGCCAGCCTCTTAAATGTCAGGATCTATCAGCTTTAGAGATTTTTCTATGAACTTGGGGTCAGAACCAGACTCTCAAAGGTTGAGTCCTTAATCAAATGATAGAGTTGATCCCTTGCAGGTCAAGTGGATCCCATAAAACGAGCTCACGCATCATCAACTACCTACCCAATCCTGGGTTTGTGCGATGCTGGTCCTCTCAGTGGGATTTGGTTAGAGAGAAAGGGTTTGAGTTGGGAAATCAGTACAGGGTGGGGAGCATATCTTCTTGGGTATGTCTTACACATTAAGGTCTTCTGACTCTCGAAACACCCCCACATCACCGAACCCCAAACTGAGACTCCGAGCTGAGTGCCCAGGTCCCTGTTTGCTCACACCCAGCTCCCACATTGAGGTCTTCCTGCTTGTGTTTCCTGGAACGTAGCAGAGTTGTCTGGAGACAGGAGTAACCTTGCGAGCTGCAGCTCAGAGAACCCCAGATCTCGGGTCATGGGAACCCAGGCAGGGACGCACACGCCATGTCGCCAGCACTCCACAATGTGGAGACCAGGAAGGAAGACACAAGCTGGAAGGATTATTCTTAGCAAGAAAGTTGGAGCTGAGCAAGCACTACCCATCATCAGGGTCTTTGTTTTTCTCAAAATAATAATGGTTCTCTGCCCACACTCCACCCAGCTGTCTGCAGTGATAAATGATGGGGCTTTCTTTAAATTTCCTTTCTGCTCGGCATGAGGACCGGCCAGAGTGGACATGTGCTCGACGCGGATAAATGGCTTTGGCAAGCCCTCCAGATTATCCACGTGGCAACAGATGGTCCAGCTCAGAGCTTTTGTTGTGCTAATGTGGGCACTTGCTGCTACCTGAGCAGTTATCATTTCACAAACAATGATGCTGCCACCATGCTGTGGATAAATTGTCCTTTAGACTTTGCACAGCCCACCTTGGGCGTTGACAGCTTCGTGACGGGAGGAAGTGAGCCCCAGTCACTCAGCTGAGGTGGCAGCCAGAGAGGAAAACTTGGTGGGATGGAGAGAGCAAGCGTGGAGCTGGTGGAGCTGGTGGCTATCGGCGAACACCTGGTGTTGGGCATCTAACCTGAACCAGGTTTCCACTTCGCCAAAGGATCCAGAGTAAAGGCCGAGTGGCCCCTCGGGATCTGCACTTTTACATCTTATTCCCTTTGCAGAAACTATAACAATGATAGGCGGAGAGGGAGATTTGTGCAGGCAGCTGCTATGTCCAAAGTGCCGTCATAGCGTTGTTCTTAATTAATGTTGTTGACACCTGTCATCGGAGTAGGCGCGCACCCTTAGCGAGGGGCTTCCTAAATGCCAGGCCCTCTGGAACTGAGCAGGGATATGCTGATAAATCAGACTCTGAAGGATCTGTAGCGTTCGCCCATTTCTATGGTTTAAATATTTGCACCCTTATCCATTTCGGTCTCCCAACAACTGAACAACTGCTCGTATAAATTCTGAATATTTAACAGTCAGCCTCCGTGAGTCGGTGCAAGCCAATTCCAGCACGTCACTGGAACAGAGGGACAAAAAGACTCTGTGCCCAAGATCATAAGTGGTGCAGGGACAGAGCTGAGAGGTCCATCGATGGACACCTCTATTCCTGGAAGAACCAGGTCCGCCGAGCGTCTCCGTGTCCATAAGTCCACTGCCCCCTTCAATCCACATTTCTCAGAGACTTCATGGGACACAGTGACTTTTTCTCCCAGGAGACCTGGGACTTCCAGGAGCCGGGGACCTGGCCGGGCCATGCCCTCCATGGCGGTGAGACCACAGTTCCGACCTGGCTTGTGTGATCCGCAGCCGGAGTTCTGGCCCGGAGCCCTTTGCCCTGGTGCAAGCCAACGACAAGCTCAAAGCTGGAATGAACATGTTTCCACATCTCCATTCTTCCTTGGGTGGAGGATCCCCAGTAACCAAGATGACAAATACACCAAAAAAACCCGCATCCATTTCAGACACAGGTAATCACAGGTGACCTTTGGAAGGCAGCAGCTTACAGCGTTCCCCAAATCATAGCTCAGGAGTCATGTACAGGGCCTCCAGCCCGCTTGGTTAGAAATTACCCCGTGTTGGGCTGTTGCTGTTACTCAGAATCTTGAAAGGGCTTCAGTGGAAGCCAAAGAACGTTTCCAAAAAATAGTCTCAATAAAATATCTTGTTTCCTCCCTAAAAAATTCCAGAAAGTTCTATGAAGTCACTAGTACCAGCAGACTGAGCTGCTGGGACCCACCGACAACCCCTCTGAATGTGGGGCCCCCTCTGTGACCAGGGGCAGGACAGCAAAGTCCACACAGGTGAGTCCAGGGCCCACTGAAGCTTGTTGCCAGTGGCGACCAGTCTCTGTCTCTGAGCCAGAACGAGCTCCTGTGGCCTAGCTGGCCAACGCCAAATGAACCAATGAACGAATGAAGAGGACTCCTTAACAGGAGTCAAAAAATAGATCGGAAACTGAACATTGGATGCACTGATATAGAAATGCATACCTAATTTGTAAGAATCTTTTGGGGAGAAGGAAGAGTGATTTTCAATTGTGTTTATAATGCAAACATTATTTTGCTTGTGCTAATGCAATTATGTTTATACTGAAATGACACATGTAAAACCAAACCACTATATAATCTATGTTTGATTCTCTGTAATCCGTTCACACCAAGGGCACTGTGAGCTGAGAGTCTTCTTTGGCAACGTCTTTACATGCATCAAAAATGCCTGTCGATACAGTGTTAGATCTGAAAGGGCTACTCCAGTCTCCAAATTCTGATTATCTGAATCTTGTTTAATTCTCTGAGGAAAGGAAAAATTCCCCCAAACATCAGGCTCATGGTTTAGGTTGGTTCATTCGTTTTGCTCCTTCTCTCCATCCCATTCTCTATACCAGAGGGTGCATTTCTTTAAACATCAAATCTGCAACAGAAATAATGAACTTCCAGGGCCTCCCTGGTGGCGCAAGGGGTTAAAGCACTACACTATGAAGCATCTGCAGCCGCTGCAGCACAAGTTTGATCCCTAGTCAGGGAGGGGACCCATGTGATGCAGCAGACCTCTCCTGCCTTGCCCACTGTTCCCTTCAGCGGTGTGTTTCAGTCAATCTGCCTGTTTTGTTCCCTCCTGTCTCTGGTGAGTCCTCTCACCACACCCACATGCCTCTGGCCTGTACCCCAGTTCCTGTATGCATAAATAAATCTTTAAAAAAGAAATACTGAACTTCCTCCAGCCTCTGTGTACAGAGTTCCTGTGACAGTGACTCGCAGTGAGGGAAGGGTATGGGGGAGGAGGGAGCCCCTTGCAGACAGGTCCAGTTGATGACGCCACCATATCAGTGCCCCCAGAGAGCAGCAGGCTGAACGCTGGCTGGTGAGTGACTGCTGCGCTCACCAGTCCTGCTCTTAGTTAACACCCTCCCATGCCGGGGATAAATCTCAGGGACCAGAGGGAACACAATCGGGCTTTGCTCCTCTGGCCCCGTCTGGCCCCCCCACATCACTTAGAAAAGTGCAGGTTGGGATTTGTGTGTTTGCCTGGTCCTTTGGCCATGCATGTATCCTTCGACTCCATGACACATTTTCTTCTGCATGTCCCATCTTCAGACTGACCATATTCTCAGAGCCCAGTCCAAAGAAGATGGAAACCACGAGACACATGTCTATTGGTTCTCTCGATCAATGCCCATGTGGATGGCCAGCGGGTCACATATAGTTCCTACTGGCAACGGAAGCAAGAGGGAACAGAACCAACACCTGTTAGGAACCTACAGTGTGCCCAAATCTGTACACTGTTGTACAAAGGCTAGAGAATGGCATGGCGGTGTGAATCCACCTGGCTTGGCACAATGCCCAGCCCAGATCCCAGCTCCTCGCCTTGCAGTGGGGAGCCTCGGGCAAATGATTTGATCTTTTCACCTCTAAAATGGCCATCATACTCATCTCTACCCCACAGGATGTTTCTCAGTGGGATGAAATTGACCCAACATGCAATCAACCAGTTTTTAAGTAAAATTAAGTGGTAGTTATTACATTAAGAATGTTATGCATCATCACCTCTATCTACTTCCAAAATATGTAGTCATTCCCAATAAAAACCCTGGACCCATTAAACAGTCACTCCCTATTTCCCCCTGCTCCAGCCCCTGGCAATCACCAATTAGCTTCCTCCCTCTAGGGATTTACTGATTCTGGATGATTTTCATATAAATGGAATCACACAATAGATGACTTGTTTGGTTTAGCTCCTTTCGCACACATTGCATTGATGTTCACACACATTGCAGCACTTATCAGTAATCCATTCCCTTTTTGTGGCTGAGTAATATTCCATTATATGGATAAACCACGTTTTCTTTAAGTCTTCACCCATTGGTGTATATTTGAGCTTTGCCATCTTTGATTTGTGTCTATTTGAATACTTTTTAATTATCTTGGCTGCATACAATCAATTCTCATTATTTGGTGCTCATTATGTATTCTATAAAGCCACATCAAATACTGAATTGGCAAAACTAAACCCCCATCCTAAGGGAAATATATATACATCACAGGTCATAATCTTAGATCCTAAGATCAACTTATCCTGGAAGATTCTATTTTCTTTATTTTACAAAAGAGAAAATGAGGTTCAGAGGTGCTAAGTGACTTGGTCAAGACCACCCACCAACACCACGCAACTGGTCCCAGAACTGGAGCCTCTTGCTCAGTACAAACTACCCCCATGTCTCCATCCTCCCACCCTCCAACAGAAAAAATCAACAAGGCTCTGCGGCCTCAGCCTAGAGCTGGGAATATTCAAGCAGGAAGCTCTAAAGTTATGCCACTATGCAGGTTTGCACAAATCACCCCCAAACTAGGGTTACAAAAAAAAAATTGACAAATCGACAAATTTGTAAATACAGAATCCATGCATCATATTAATTAGCTGTACCTAGGCATAGAATCCCAGGTCAGATGGAAGAACCACTTCTCCCATGACAACTCTGCCCATTTACAACCTCCTGGATTGTTGAGACAGGCAAATCTGCTAATGCTATAGGGCGTCAGGGGAAAAGGGCTGTCTCATTCATTAAATAGGTGGCTCTTCCAGGGTTGGTGCCACTCTTGTAGGGGAGTTCAGCTGGAACAGGGAAAGTGAGGGCACCAGGGACCTAACACAAAAGGGAAAATAGGAAATCCCCTCCCATGTGAACACTGCACTCACCAGAGGGGGCCTCTTCATTTGTTTTTACATTTATACCCACTCACTCACCATCTCTGCAAGAATGGAGTCTCCCATCTGTTTAAAAACTCGTCATTTCCTCTGTAGTGCACCAATGCAAGTTCACAGAAACTCAGATAAGAGTCACCTATAATCCCACACTATACTTTCTGTTGCCCTTCCTTTCTCTGTTTCATGCAATTAACATCATCAGAGATGTGCAATTTTATAGCCTGCATTTTCCACTTAGGATTCTATTTGCATATAATTCTGTGACATTTGAATTCTCCCAAGTCCTGACTTCCAAACGCTGGCTGGCATCGCCCCATTATTTAAGTATTCTGGATATCCCTTCCAAATTTCACTTACTATAGACACCACGATCATAAAAATCTTTGCACGCGAAGATGCATATAAACCATGATCATTTCCAACAACCTGATCAAAAAGGAACTACTGAATCAAAGATATATTTTTGACATATGTATGTACCATGAGTTCCTCAGGGCATTTTTTTCTTTTGAATTTTTCTAAAAGTTTTTCACTTTAACTCATGAGTCTAGACCCGGCTTTTCCCCCCAAGCTTTATTTCAGCTTGCCACTCCACATTCACCAGCGATATGACCTGATGAATGCCGCTCTTCCTGGCTGGAATATAAACTCCACAAGGGTAAGACGCAGGCCCATTCGTTTTTATGGTTTCATGATTTATCAGTCCATGATGTCTACAGATCTACAGCCCAAGGAGTCTGGCGCTCGGCAAGTGCTCCGGAAAGTCCAAAGGTGTGAGTGCATAAATGTCCCCGCGGATGCTGATGCGTCTCACTCCCATGACCGCTGCATGAAAATATATGTTTATAAGCTCCAGCCTCGTCAACCGGGCTTCCCAAACAGCAGGAATTAGAAAAATAAAGTTTTCACTTTAATCGATGGAAAGTGCAGTCCTGTTACTTTATTTGGCATTTTTTAATTGCTAGGAACACTAAATTTTTTCCTAGTCTCGGTCATCGTTTTACTTCATGTTCTTTGTCTAATTTACTGACACAAAATCAGTCCACCCCTTCTGAGTTCCCTGTACCGAGCCCCTGCTCTTGCTTCGGACTTTACCGGCCTCCAGTGAAGTTCTCTTTTAGGCCCTCGCTGCAGACACATGCTGCCGGCACAGGGAGGGACCAGCCTCTTTCCTTCTCAGACGCCCACTGGGCTCGAGCTCAGCTCGAGGAGCACCGTCTGGGTGGCCACTGACGCGCCAGGGGAGACTCCGGCACAGACAGCTGCAGAAGCAAGCTGTGGGCAGCTCACTTGGAACTGAGCTCAAACCCCAGCTGCACGATGGCACACCCTGTGCCTTCGGGCTTTCTTCCTCATTTGTAGGATGCAGAATGATAATAGCCTTGTGATTATTCTGAGGAGTAAATGAAATAAGATAGAAAAAGGAAGAGAGAGTGAGAGAAGGGAAGGAGGGAGGAAGGAGGAAGGGAAAAAAAAGGAGGGGGAAGGAAG
>JAGFMF010011768.1:1990358-2136776 GCA_019455555.1 Galemys pyrenaicus
GGGAAGGGGGAGGGAGGGGGAAGGGGGAGGAAGTAGGGAGGGAGGAGAAGGTGTGGCAGGAGGGCTGGGGCGTGTTCCTTCCCATGTAAGGGCAGCTGGGCACTTTCTGAACACTGGTTGAGTGGCTTCCTCACGCCGGGGAAGGTCACTAATCCATCACTCGTGTCTTCCTTCGTAAGCTGTTATGAGCAGTTTTAACAGTCTGTTCTCTGTTGGAAGCTGATGGAAGAACTCTCCTTATCTCCAACATCTGAACTTGTAGGAAGTCCGTAAGAAGGCACAACACCCTTCACCATCACTCGCAATAAAGCCTAACTAGAAAGCGCGCGGAAACTTCGTGCGCCACGAGTCTCTGCCCACCGAGGAGCCAGGGGTGGGCCCAGAGCAATTCCCCACATTGAGGAGGGAGCACACTGCAGGGTCTGCGCCCACATTGCAGGGGGAAGCCCCAGTGCTGGCCCCCCAAGCCCCACCAGGAGCTGGCCGTGCTTGGGGAGAAAGGGTCGAGATGATAAGCTTGGGATTTGTTTTTTCCTTTCTTCTGGCTTCCTAAGTAACATGCTGTGAGGACAGTCCCCTTAATGGCAGCAGAAGGCCTGGCAGTGTGGAGCCTTTTATAAATGACATTTGTCCAATAGTCTGATTTACCGAGCATGATTGAAAACAACAATCAGCCACAAGTGATACCCAAGGAAAAAAAAAACCCACAACAACAAAAGCATTAAGAAACGAGACAGCTTTCCAAGGCCATGAAAACTTATCCAAAAGGAAATATTTCACTCAAATATTTACAAAATTGCCGGTGCAATTCAGCCTTCTCAGCAGCAACGACTTTTATGTCCTAAAGAGAGTTTGTATCTAGAGGTAATTGTGTTCTGCAGCAGTTCGCAAGCCTGGGCATTTACACTGGCAATTCCAGATTTATAGGAATAGAAAAAATTTCCGTGCATGATATACTGTACAAATTGTATGTAATAACCACAATAAAAAATTTCATTAGGCCTGCTATCACCAGCCACCAATCCCCTGGGGAGAATTTATGTGCAAACTTCAGTTCCTTTTACCATCTGGGATGTTCTTGGAGGATGGTCGCCCCAGTTCCTGGGGGAAGGCAAGGGGGCAGGCACGGCTTCTCGTCCTCTGCCTTTGGGACACACATTTTAGAAAAAGACGGGATTTGCCACTGGGGCAGCGGAAATCTGCAGAAGCCGGGCAGTGGGCTTGGGAACAGCCCCCATCCGCCCGAGATCGCTTCAGCAGCTGTCCTTAAATTTTTAGGCTCTCGGATCTGCACACTAAGTCCTGTTGCATATTTTATGCAGCCCATCACAGAGACATGGATGCAGATTTCCATAGTTATAGGAGAGGAGGCAGAAATGGAAAAGACAAATTGGGTCATCTTAGAGTTTGCAGCTGTGAAATCCATTTCAAAATTGCAGCCTTGCAGCCCGCAAAGCTTCCCCGCAGCCACGGAGATGTAATCGTGGCATGGCCCAGGAGCGGTGCCTGTGCGGGCCAGCACTGCCGGGCGGGAGCACGTGGCCTCATCGCACTTCTTCTTTCAGACCGGAGCTTCGGTGCTCGTGGTACAAGCAGCCACGACCTGGATCTCACCTTGGTGAGGGGCTCAGAAATGCCCACCCTCCCATCACTCTGCAGAACCTGAGTCCCTCTCCGAGGAGAAAGCCCCCTTCCTGATCGCCCTCTGCAGGAGCTGGGGCGCCCAGTGGGCTGGCACATGCTTGGGGGTAGCCGTACCCTGTGCTCTGCCTGTCTCATGCTGCAGGCAAGGCTCTGAGTGTAACCCATGGAGCCCCAAGAGCAGGGAGAACACAAGAAGGAACTGGGGGCTTTAGAAAGCATTTGGGGTGTCACCCCTCCAGTTCCATGCTGATCAGTGCCTCAATCCCATTTGCTCAGGTCTACCCCAGGAGCCAGTTCCTCAGCTCCCCACCTTTGACACAGGACTGACCGTGCCCAGAGAACTGCAAGAGGCAGAGAGAGTGGATCCACTTCAAAAATCAGGGCCACGGTGTTACGGGGCTAAAAGACTTGCCTCGAGGCGAATGTTTATGTCCCACGCCTAGCTGGACGGCAGGGGAGACACAAGGCAGAGTCTCCAAAGCCTAATGGTTAAGATGCTTCCAGACATATGCTGACTAAAATTAGAAATCACATGTGATTATTTATAGCTTTTATTTACACAGCACTACTTTGCGCCAGGCGCTATCTTGGGAACATTGCATCTTTTTCACTCTTAATCCTCACACCTTCATGAGGTGGTTCTTATCTCCATTTTGCAAATGACTGAGCTAAGACTGGGCACACTTGTCAAAGGTCATGGAGCCAGAAAGGCAGGGACAGAGGCTGAGTGAGGGACCCACCCCGTCCTGTCACCTCGGGCTGAATTGCATGCCATCTGTACAAAATGTTCCCATTCTCATGGGATCAGGGAGATTTCAAACCAGCATCTCCTTTTAAGGAGAGCTGAGAAGGGTGGCCAGGAATTCCTCCTATTGAACTGAGGAACAGGGGAAGAAAAGTTAGGGAAGGTGCCTGCAGCCTGTCTGAAGCTGCTGTGCAGCATCATGCAAGTCACTTAGTTTCTCTGGGTCTGACTTTGTCTGTCAGAGGCAGTCAACAAAAGCCTCCACCGGGAACTGTTACCTGATGATAGCTGTACTTCTTTTTTTAATCACAGTGCAAGGAGAGCAAACTGTCTTTTCTTCAGAAAGCTACTAATTATGAAGAATCAAGAGCCTCCTGGCTTTGGGAAAGGAGACTAGTATCTAAAGATGCAGCCTGAACAGAAAATTGCATTTCCACAAGAGCCCTGAAATAGGACATGTCGGTGCAGAGAATCAGAGGCGAATGTGGTTTTGTCAAAAGCTCAACCAAATGGGAGGCTGATGACCCAGGGTCTGGGTACACTGGGAGTGTAATGAGAGGCCCTTCTGCCATGCAGCCCTGGGTTCACTTCTGCAACCAGTAACTTAGCACCTAGCGCCTGCAAGGATCAGGGTTTGACACTATGAGGAAAAGAAAAGGAACATGAGGCGCCACTTCCCCTCCCCAGTGTAATGGGGACCCAATTCTGGCAAGGGAGGACAAACACACGCAGTCACCAAAGCCCGAGACAGCCTGAACACAACCGAGGAGAAGCCTAGGAGTTGCGGGTGTGCAGACCGGGGCCTGGGGCCCAGTGGAGAGGGCGTGACTCCGACATAAAGCTGGAAATACGGTTGGCCCAGGCCCTGACAGGTGCTCAGATCAGGCTGAGAAAATGGAACTTTGTTCGGTACGTGAATATGGTTGAAGAGCTGAGGTGTTTCATCCAGTGTGTTTAGAAAGAATATTAGTTCAGAATGTTCAACTGCAAATCACAAGAAATTCAACAAAAATGTCTTAAAAGGGAAGTCACCAGAAAGCACTGATGTCCCGAGGCTGAGCCCTCAGTAATGCACCAGGAGTCTGTGCCTCTCCGTATTTCAGCTGCTGCTTCTTTGGGGACGCTTTAGTCTCAGAGGGCAGCTTCCAAGTGCTGATAAATGCAGCCATTGACACCTCTGCACTATGTCTTACCTGCCAAATGAATTTCTCAGTGTAAAGGGGGAGCTTCTTCCTTATCAGGGAATTGATTCTCATTTCCCTGGCTGGGATCGTTTGACTGTTTTTGAACTAGTAATTGAAGAGGCACAAAGAGGGTTTTGTTTGCACAGGATGGGGCTAAGTTATTACCTCTAAAGGAGAGGGCTAGGTAGTCAGTGGAGTAAGGCTTGGTTCTATTAAAGGAGAATAAATAAAAGGGAGTGTATTAGTTAGAATGGGTGGGTTATGCTGCTGTAACAAATAACCCTCAAGCCTCAGTAGCTTAACACAGCAAAAGCTTACTTCTCATCACCCATGTCCACGCTGTGGGTGGGCTGAGATGGCCCTACCTTGTGCTGCTCCAGCTGAATGAGACAGCACCTCCAAAGACTGCTGAACTAGGAGTGATGGACGGTGCATTTCACACATGTCCCCAACAACTTTTACTTGGAGCCCTCACATATCAGTTCCATTTTATTGTTCCCAACACAAATCACATGGCTATATCTAACTTCTTAGTGAGAAAACTGTACCCTCCATGTCCCTGAAAAGGAGAAATACTGGAAATATCTGGACAAAAAGCAATAAAATATCTAACACAGGTAAATGAAGACAGCATAAGTCTATTGCAGGTAGATAACAGATTTCTTATGTTCACACCAGCATCATTCACAGTAATCAGGACACAGAATCAACCTGAATGCCCATCTGCGGGTGAGTGGAGGAACCAGGTGTGGCATATACACTCAATGGAACACCATTCAGCTATTTAAAATGATGAAATCTTACCTTTTGTGACAACATAGATAGAACTTGAAGTGATTATGCTTAGGTGAGATAATTATTATGCTCAGGGCATGAAAGACAATGGTGGATGGTTTCATTTGTATGTGGATAATAAACAGCCAAAGAGAAAAAAAAACTGGCAAAATACAACATAAATTGTTCTTAGAACCTAGAAAAAAATGGCAGTTCCTGGGGGAAAAGAGGAGGATGGTCCAAGGATGGAGATCTCGCATGGCAGTGCAAAGGCACCAGAACCCTGGCGGTGGGTGAGTGACATGTGATACGTACTGAGATGTGAAGCCATACTCCCCAAATCTATGCAGTTTTATATAAACAAATGGGAAATCAATAAAATTTGATTTAAAAAAAGACAATGGGTTATAGTGATGTATCAAAGCTAGCATCACACTTCTGAAAATAACTGGTCTGTAAATGCATTTGTATATGAGAAAGCAAAGGGAGAGGGAGGGTAGAAGGGAAGGGGGGAGAGAGAAAGAGAGAGAGAGGTTGTATTGATTAAATCATTCCTCACTGAGCTAATACTGCTCTTGACTATATTAGATTATTTATAACATAGGAATTTGTCAGATTATTAGAACTCTTTGGCAACCCTTATTTCAGACAATAAATGTTATAGCAATTCAGAGAGATTGTTATGGCAATAATTCATTGTTCAAGGATCAATTAACTAGGAAAAATAATAATAGCAAGAATGATGGCTTATTTCTCTTTCTTAAAAATAAGAAATCATCTGATTTGTTTTGAAAATTTTCTGTTCTCTCCTCCAACTGAAACTACTTTAAGTAAGGCAGTGTCTGCCACTCTTTATCCAACCAACTGTAGTCAAAGGGGGAATGGAAAGCTGACCTGGAGGATTATGAAATTCAACCACATAACACATTGTAATAGTGAATAAGTGAATTTTGTAATAATGAATAAGACTGCCTTGTCTTAACCTGCTTATGAGCCTATTATGTAATGCATACATGGTGGCGTTAAATTTGGAAATAATACTCATCCCTGCTTAATCCATTGTTGGAAATGAACACTTGTCCAATTACCCTTTTGTCAGTTCAAGTATCCTGGGGTCTTCACCACTTCCTGTCAGCCCAGTTTCACTTGTTGTCAATACTCTTGCTCCTTCCTGCCATGGTCCATATTACTGTCCATCAAGGCCAACAGTTTCCTGTCAGACTCCTATGCTTCCTCCATGTCCCACACCAAGTTTTAGCAGGACCCATTGGGAAGTTTCAAAATGGCACCCCACTCTTGCCATTCTTTACTGCCATCTGCTGGAAATTGCTGTAGAAACTACACAAACCTACTATGACCTTGGGGGGAACTGGGACCCCAGAGTCAGGCTGCACTTCACTGCTCAACCACAAGCATGGACGCCTGAGGCTATCCCGGACCTACTTCTGGTAGGACGGGAGAGTGGTCCCACCGGAAGGAATCTGCACTCTGCACTGCTTCACAGCACAACCACTATGAGGCCTGTCTGGGGCCCCAACCCGACATCTAACTCACCTACCAGGTGGACCTTGGACTTCAAATCCAGTTGGTCTGTGGTGATTTCTTCTGAGAGCTCAGCTTCTGGTCGGGTGGCAGTTCCCTGTCCTGTGACCCTGTGAATGAATGATTTAGTGAATGAATGTCAGAGTAGTGAGTCCCACTGAGCTGGTATGTAGTGTGTGTGCATCTGAGAGAAGAGTAGGCAGGGCTGGGGGTTCAAAACCCCACAAATATTTCAGCTTCATTTCTTGGTGGGCCAACATTCTCCTGTTCTTTTCAATCTCCACTGCCATTTTATCTGTGATTCCTTAACTTGTTTTCTTGAGTTCCAGCCTCTCCACCGAATTCCTGAGCCCACTAACGACTGCCTTGGTCAGCACCAGCTAGACCTCAGAGCTGGTGGCCGTGTGCTGCTCCTGCCTGTCACCAGCCAGCACTGTTCCCCCAACAATCTGACGTTGCCGTACCCCAGAAGTGCTAACATTGTACCTTTGGGAGAAAAGAGAGCCCAAGGGAACCTAGCATTGGCATCAGTAAAAAGGTGAGGTTTTGTGCGCCATGGCTGGAAGGCGAGGTCAGTTCTCTCCACCCCAGAGCCTGGATTGGGCAGAAGAAATAAAAGCAACTAAACACCATTGAGGGCTGACTTTTTCTTTAACTGACATATACCATGATGTTAGTTTCAGGAGTACACACAGCACTGGATATTCATAACCCTGCAAAACGATCACACGATAAGTCTACTATCCATTGCTGTAAAAAGTCACAAATCTGTTTTCACGTGTGATAAGAACTTTGAAGAAACGTTCAAGTATGTAAGACGGCGTTATAACTGTGGTCTCCAGGACATCTATTTTATAACGGGGAGCTGGTATCTTTGCCTGTGCTGACATCCCTCCATCTGCCTTCCTTCTGGCAACAACCATTCTGTTTTCTGGGCCTACTGAGCCCTGATTCTTTGTAATTTACAACAAGCCTGTGAGGTATAATCGCCGTTTCCATTTTATGGAGAAAAAAATGGACGGTGAAGGAGGCTGAATGAGCTACTGGAGTTTATAAACGGGCAGTACCAAGTCTCAAGCCTAAAATGTTCTGACCCAAATCCTCATCTGTTAACCTACAGAAATAAAAGGCTTGAGAACTGACTTATCCAGGATCTGAAATCCCATAGCACCTCCAGCATACCCACTTCTCCCTCTTTGTTGGAAACAGGATAAAACTGGAAAAGGTCGACTATTCTAATATAGAGTATGCCGAAATGCTGTATCCTCTTTGCAAAGATAAGCTGTACATTTGCACATAAAGAAGATATACAGAAAATAAAGATAAGTTAAGGGAAACCCTGTAAATCCTGATGAAGGATGCTGTGTTGGTGGAAATCTTGCTTCCTCCTTTGCAGCCTTCTTCAAGGCTGAATAACGTTCCATTGCATGGACACCACATTTGCCTTATCCATTTATCTGTTAATGGACATTTAGGCTGTTTCCATATTTTGGCTCTTGTGAATAGTGCTGCAGTGAACATGGAGGTGCAGATATCCCTGCAAGATACTGATTTTAATTCCTTTGGCTATTCACAATGGGTTTGCTGAATCTGGAGGACATTATACTAAGTGGAATAAGCCTGATATAGAAGGGCAATATGGCATGTTCTCACATGTGGAATCTAAAATAGTCCAGTTCCTAGAAGCAGAGAGTAGAGGGGTGTTTCCAGGTGCTGGGAAGAGCGAGTGATGGGTAGACATTGGTCAAAGGGGTCACAATACTGTCAGTACACTCGAAATCTGCTACGAGAGCAGACTGTACGTGTACTCAACACACACGCGTAGTCTGTGAGGCGATGGCTGTTAGCGAGCCTGATTGTTGTGATTGTTGTACAGCGTGTAAACTTAACAAGTGTTTCTTTCCAAATATACACAATTAGAAAAAAACAAAGCCAGTGTGCTCATTTATTCTTTTATATTTAAATGTCTATTTCTTTCAGAGAAGGAAGAGACTCACCCTTTGCTTCATAATGAAGAGGAGAAAAGTTGTGATGGGGTGTTAGCATGAGGGGCACTTTCTGTCCCAAGAAAGATAATCAGTGGGATGAAAACACCCTCACTCTGACCCAGTAGATTCTAGGTTGTTCCCGTCAGGCTTTTACTCTGGACAAAGCCCGTGCTATGCACCCAGCATCAAGCCAGCCATGCCTGATCCAACGTTGGGGCTGCTTAGAGATTTGTCTAGTCCTTCCCCCAGGAAGGCAAAGTGACTCATCAATGCTCAGGCTTGTTTTGGTTGGGAATAAGGGAAGTTTGGCCCACCTCGTGCTGTCTCTCTTCTACAATAACTGACTCTTTACACTTTGAATAATATATATATAATCAACTCCCCAAATTGGGATGCGTCCCTCATGACAATCAACTCCCCAAATTGGGATGCATCCCTAATGACAACAGACCTTAAAACAGCTATACTCTTTAAACTAAATTACTTGGGCCTCCCTGGTGGTACAAGGGGTTGAGCACCGCATTTTGGGGCTTCCACAGTCACTGCAGTGTGAGTTTAATTCCCTCCCACGTGGGAGGGGACCCACATGGCACAGCAGACCTCTCCTGTCTCTGTGCTGCTCCCCTTAGCAGTATATTTCAGCTTATGTGCCTGTCCTGCTCCACACTCCATCTTTGGTGAATCTTCTCATCCCTCCATGCCTCTAGCCTGTACCCCAGCTCTTGTATGCATAAGTAAATAAAATCTTTTAAAAACTAAACTACTTCTTCAAAGATATTTAGCAAATAATTTATTCTAAGAAACATGGAGTCTTTGGCCAGTTTTTCTAAGCTCTTAGGAACTGACTTTGGAATGGAAAGGGGAAATGAAATAGAAAAACTTGCAGAGCTCAGAATCTGAAAACTGGCATTTGGGTCCTGTCTTTGGCATTTGCTGAATGAATATCCCTGGGGCAGTGATTTGGCCTGTCCCTGTTGCGGGTTCAGCACCAGAGGGCATGTTACCAGGTATCTCCGCATACTCAGCCAGCTGACTGCTGGTTCTGGCGTGAGACAGTCTAACTCCAGACTTTAATATCCAGAAACTTTGCTTCAACCTTTCCTGTCTCTGCCTTTTAACAGGAGCCGTGAGAGGTGATGAATAGCTAACTCACAGCCTGCATGCACGAGGGGGACCCTTTCTGGCCCTTGTTCACTCACCGTTTGCCTCTCGTCATAAACACTCTGCTAGAAAAACCCAACTAGAAAATTAGAGAAAATCACAGCCCTTTTAGTCTTTTGTTTTCAGTTGCTCTCAAATATGAAACCAGATTTTCATGCACAAAAGAAGGGACAGAGATTCCAGCAAAGTCCTAACATTTCAAAGAAGTCATCAAAAGGGATGTTGTCTGGCCTGATAGGACCGGTGTTTATATTTGATTGCTTATTGCTTGTCTGTTTATTGAAAGATAGTCTTAGGACTCTTGTATCTCTGGGCTGCTTGAGTCACTTCCAGCCCTTTCCTGTCTGTCAGGAGAAGCAAAGTAGATTCTTCACTCCCTATCAACACCAAAAGCTGGAGGCCTCCTACCTAGGTCAGCCATTTGATTTTCTATAAATAACTCTGCTCTAACTCTTTAAACATCCCCCTTCTATGTTCTACTGAGCAAGGAGAAGGAGGAGAGAAAAGAGAGAAGGAGTCTGAGAAAAAATATGTGGAGAGTCTACTTCTTGTTTCCAATGGTACCCTGTAGAATAAATGAATTAATCAGGCTTTTTAATGACATTAGCCTCTGAGGCCGTAATCATGTTAATGCAGAAGGTGCTTGGGAGTGTGGGCAAGGGGCACACGTGCCTGATGGTAGATACCTGGAGCAGGGGTGGGGGCGTGTGTAAGTGAGCACACCTGAGCCTGGAGACCAGGGCTACAAGGTTGGCTACAAGCAGACAAGCGGTATGTCGGTGTGTGGACAGAATTGGTGAGACCACGAGATGATGCGACAGAGAGAAGGTCAGAGAGATCCTAGAGAAGGAGCACAGAGATGCTCTGGGGGCTGGCAGGCTTGGTTGCCTCCCACGCCGCCCGGCTCCCTTGCCCCGCCAGCCTGCGGGCTTGTAACATACCCCCATGGGACCACTGACCCCCAGTTACTCCATTTGAACA
This sequence comes from Galemys pyrenaicus, assembly GCA_019455555.1. Lineage (NCBI taxonomy): Eukaryota > Metazoa > Chordata > Mammalia > Eulipotyphla > Talpidae > Galemys > Galemys pyrenaicus. Next base: position 2,000,378 of record JAGFMF010011768.1, read on the forward strand.
CAATCCTCTTTCAAGCTGTCTTAACACAACAGTTTAATGCTTCCTTACATCACACAGTCCAGCAGGGTTTCTGACGGGTCCTCTCCTGTGGGTGACTCTCCTCCATGTGGTAACACAGGGAGCCAGGATCTCTCCACATCTTGTTCTCAGCCCTCCAGGTCCTTGGTGTTCTAAATAAAATGGAGGCACACATGGAAGAAGCATCACTTCTGCCCTCCTTTCATTGGCCATAACTCAGTCACATGACCCTGCCTAACTGCAAAGGACACTGGGAAATGTAGTTCTGCTGTGTGTCCAGGAGGAAATAAATGGTTGGTGGACAATAGCTAGACTCTGCCACCTTCCTTTTGTACTAGGGCATTTAGCTTGCTCAGTGGAGGTCGTTCCTGTCAATCAGTGCCAGTTTGTCCCTGACAATATGAACACAAGAGAAACTCCGTGACTTATGTGGTCAAGATGTTCCTGGAGCAATTTCCCCATCAGAACACAGTCAGTCTATAGTGCTGCTCGCCTTTCAGTTCTTTGGCCACACTAGTCTCAGAGCTTCTGTATCTACCATTCCTTACAATGCCTCTCCCTCCTGGCTCCACGTCCTTCAGGTCCCAGCTACCGTACCACCCCCTCAGAGTGGCCAAGCTTACCATGGCATCTAGCGAGGCCCCATTTGCCACTAGTTTTGTTTTGGGAAGTAATTGAATGATCTCTGAACTCCCTTTTAGCAAACCAGTCCATTTTTTCCTGAATTATATAGTGATGTTTTCTTTCAGATTTTACTTTTAAAATATTATGCGTGACTAGGTGGAGAGAGGGAAAACACAGGTGCAGATAAACAATTCTTGATTATCATCAGAATCAGCTGAGGAAACTTGTAAACCTAAATCTCCAGTGGCTTCCCAAACCTCTGAAATTAGAACTCCAGAGCCCTCTCAAGGAAGGTTTATTTTTTTTAAATCCCTCCAAATTGCCTCCTGTCCAGATCTTGAGTTTGGGAAACTTCCTATTGAGATAACCACTCTCATAACGCTACTGAGTTATCACTGAAGCCCCTTCTCAGCCAGAGACTCCAGTGTGCAAAACAGTCTACATGGAAGAGTACCCGGGGACTGCAGGAAGGCCACCTCCATTCCAACAATGTGGAAAGTGAATTTATCTTTGGGATTTCTCAGGGATCTTTAGTATAGGGGCACTTCCAGCTGAAAATAGTAGAAACTTGGATGAGACTGACTTCAAGAGCACAGAAGCATGCTATTTCCCATGACAGGAAGTGTCAGGGTTGAAGAGGCCAGCAGTCAGCCAGGCCCTAGACCCAGGTCCTTCTGCAAAGTCTCTGCTTCCCCCTCACAGCGTCCCTCATCACAGGCTGGTGGAAGGAGGCCTCTGCCAGCCCAGCAGCACTCTCCGATGGGGCCACTCCTGTGCTTCTCTTAGGGGAGAGGAAGATTTAGGTCCCCCCAGCAAGCATACTTCCCAACATCTGGTCTGTTTGAATCAGACCACCTGGCTTTCCCTAAAGCAACCATTTGAAAGGGACAGGGAGACCCCAAACTACCCTAGACCAAAGTGGGCTTATTCCGCCTGGAGCTGTGTGCAAAGAGGAGAGGGCGATGCCCAGGCGAAACTGGTCTCTAGCAGCAATAGAGAAAGGGGGTGATGTTGTCCCCCAGACTCTGAGCTGAGAGAGCAGTTACAACTACCACTGCGGTCGTCCAAGGGAAGAAGAGTGTGAGGAGATCGTTACACTTAAAACAAAATAAAAGCTGGCAATAATTTCTCAGGCTCCAGATGCTCTTTATTACATAATGGGGATCATAAAAGGCCTTAATGGGTACGATTCTCACAGAATTTCCACTCCCTCTCAGGAACAGGCCTGGGGAGATACTGAGATCGGGATGATGAGCAGGAGACGAGAGGCGCCATGGAAAGAGCTGGTGCAGTGACTTCCCAGCTGAGCTCTAGAGGGGAGATGATCCCAAGGAGGGCTGGTCTGGGAAAGACCAATCTCCTGGCTAAAAGCAGCCACACTGAATGAGGGTCCTGCAGGGGTGAGGCCCCGTGGCTCCTTCCTTTATCTCCATCCACCTGCTGTTCCATTTACTTACGACATCATTAATTCACTGACTTCCACGGGCTCCACTTAGCTAATGGTTGTTCAAGGTCCTGGAAACATCCAGATAAATAAGACTGTACTGAGCTCGCTCTCTCTACACACACACACACACACACACACACACAGAGCTCCCGCCCCCACTCCCTCTCCATTTTCTCTTTTCTTCTCCTTTTCACACCTGAAAATGGTAACGGTCACAATGACGCCAACCCCCTTAGGTTGTTGAGGATCAGATGAGACAATGATACAAGCACCAAGTGCAGACAGAAGCACAGCACCAGCTCGCTGGTGTTATGTTGAGAAGTGTGATGATTATGATCATATATATAGTGTATACTGCATCATATTATGTGATTATTATGCTTATTATATTAATGATCATTAAGTCATGTTCTTGGACCTCAGGGAGCTCACAATCTAAATCAAATAATACAATCTCAATCGAATATTACAATATAAATCCCTTATATAAATTGACTGTTACGAGAAAACTTGCACAACTAGACTACGTGAAATCACAGTCAATAGCACACCTCCTATGGAGGATGAACTCTGTTATTTAAAACATAAGTAAAAGTTGCCATTTCTAGAGCAACTATTATCTGCCTATCTCTGTGAAAGGGATTCACAGTGATGCAGCATTTACTCCTCAGGCACCAGTGGTCATAGCCTTAGAGAAGGTTCTGGGTGTCTGTTTACTGCCTGTCTGACCACCAAGTCTCGAGCTCCTTGCAGGTGGAAGCCGTGTCCAGCGTCTCCTACTGCAGTAGCCATGGGCAGTTTCTAGAAATCAGCAGGCGCTTTCGTTTCCCAGAGCTGCCATCACTTACTGCCAGGGTTCCCTTCCCTAGACCTGCACTGGTCTCCGCACCCTCCCCTCTTCTTACAAGGACGCCAGTCACTGCCATCGCGGGATCGAGGTCCCACCCTAGAGCCAGGGCTTTACCATCTTAAGATCCTTAGCTAACTGCATCTGCAAGGACCCTGTTTCAAACGAGGTCATATTTTGAGGTACTGCATGGACCTGTATTGGGGGGACATCAGTTCACTACAATAGATGTGAACAAGTAGCAATGGTTATGCCTGGTGCCTGGTCCCTGGGAAGTGTCAGATCCCACATGGGAACTTCTTGGTGCAGCAGGGTCTTTCCTTTAAAGCATGTGTCTGATTGTGACTCACACAGACCGCTCTGCGGTGCCTGTGTTGCTGCCCGACGAGGTGCGACTGTGCCACTCACCGTTTCATCCCCAGAACTCACCACAGTGCCCTCACAGAGCAGACACACAACCGACACCAGCCGAGTCAGTGGATGGATGGATGGATGGATGAGCAGCTGCTGAAAGAAACACGCTGTAGGTGGTCTCCACCCCGAGGTGGCTGGTCCCACCAGGGCCAAGAGGCCCTCACTGCGCAGCGAGCCTGTGTCCGTGGTTCAGCTGGCCCTCCCTGGAAATGGTTGAGTTTGTTTAATCATATTATACAGTGTGCGTGTTTTACATGATCAATATATGTCACCCTAAGTGAACATGTCACCAGCCTAATGGCTTCTGCAGGGAAGTTTATTGGGGTTGGCATTCTCCTTTCAGATGCCTGCTCCAGAGAAGGCAGTGACAACAGGCCCAGAACCCTCAGTGCCACTTGCCTCTCTGGTCCGAAATGAAATATGACATGCAAGTGGCTTCCAGTAATTGTGCTAATTGACTGGAGAGAGTCCATGATCACGTCGTTAGCTCCTCTCTAGGCAACAGCTCATGACTGTGGCCCCCTCTGGAGACCACCGGCTTCAGGTGAAGGGACAACCAGGATGGTTTGCTGCTTCCCCATGGTGCCCAGCTTTTCCCATCTTAATGCCTGAAAAGTCAAGGCTGTGGTAAGGAGACGTGGGTACCAGCTCTAGCCTGGTCATCTGCTGAGATGTGATCAGTGGTCAACTCTTTTCTGTAGCATCTCTGATCTCCAGCCCCCGGGGTTGGGGTGTAGGGGGGTGGAGACACCCTTTTCTACTGTGATGGTTCATTCTGTGTCAACCTCACTGGGAGATGGGGTTTCCAGATTAAACATCACACACCTGTGAGGGTATTTCTGGGAAAGATTACCCTCCAATTGGTATACTCGGTCAAGTAGATCACCCTCCCCAAGTCAGGGGACACCTTCCAATCTATTGAGGAAGGAAGAATTCACCCCTCTTTCTGCCTCATTGATTGAGCTGGAACATCTTATTTATTTCCTCTTCTCCAACCCTCGATGAGGCTTTATTCATTAGCTCCCCTGGTTTCCAGAACATTGTATTCAGGCTGAGCTCCAGAATTCTTCCCTAACTTACAGATAGCAGGAGATTTTATGCACACACACACATCCTTTTGGTTCTATTTCTCAGAAATTCCCTGACAAATATACCCACTTGTCTTGCACGGTGCCTGAGAAGATCCAGGTGTGTGACTACACACATCCTGAGGAAGCCGGCTGCCATGCTGCACAGACAAGGGACCAGGGTTCTTGAGGGACAGAGGGCTTTGTCCAACTGACTCTAGGAAACCGAAATACCAGTAGCTCATCAGTGAGCTTGCAAGGAGGTCCCCCGCAGAGCAAGCTTCACCTGAGACTGTGACCTCCGCCAATCCCAGATACACATTGAGCGGCCCCAAGATGAGGAGAGCAGCTAACAGATGCCCAGATTCATGGCCCCATAGGTAACTACACTACTGCCTGCAGTGCTGCTCAGCCGGCCCTTTTGTTATGATCCACGAGACGCTACTCATCCTCCACCACGTCACCTGTGGGCGGTCACGCCAACGAGCTGGCCACCTAACTCCTCAGTCTTTCCTTCTCCAAAATGGGGGAGGTGGGGGTAATTACAATGGAAGCTACCATGCAGTATTATTGGGGAACAAAATGAAAGGAAGAGAAAGGAAGTCCTCAGCACAGGAAACAAAAGTGTTAAAAATACGACTAGGAGCAACGCACTACTGCCTTCAATTTCTGCCCCACGGTAGTGTTGAAACAGAGCTGGGAGTAAGAAACGAAATGGACACGAGGCAAGCGGAATCTAGAGGGGTGTCTTTGTTTTGTGAGCAGGACAGTGATGAGTGGCTTAAGACAGAGAGTCAGAATCACCCCGACATTCAGCGAAGTCGTTTGGAGGACATCAGGGTCTGTTAATAGAACATCTGTAATGTAGTCAAGGACTCGTCTACTTACTCTTCCTAAAGCTCTCAGCAGGGTTGTACTTTTCCTTAGGAAGGAACTAAAACGAGCTGGTAAATAGATAGAATCATACATATCATGACCCACAGGATATTGTTATTGGCCGTGCTCAGCCACAATCACTGAGGACAGGAAACTTCTCAGGTGCTAAGGTCTTAGCCCACGGAGGGCGCAGCAGACTCGGTGGGTCTCTGCTGACGACGCTGGCTAACAGCTCAGCTTGTGTATCTCCTGGAAAGGTTGAGATTCCTTGGTCAGTATGTCTCAGCTGAAATAAAGTTCTACCATCCCCAATTTTTTAAGCAGAACGTGTGGATTTTTCAGGTTTGCTAGGGGTTGAGAGGCTCTACCCCTCAGCTCCCAACTATATTATGCTGGTGGCTGGAAGTAACAGACCTGAGAGTAGACCCCTGGGTTTGAACATAGCCAGGCTACTGTTGGTATGAACATGGACAAGTATCTCAGACCCTCTGCGTCTGTTTCCTCATCTGAAAAACCGATGAGATTCCCTCCCACATGGTGGTTTTGAGAATAAAATGCATCCACTTATCCAGAAAGTGCTTAGTGCAATGACTGATGTGCAGGAGGATGAATAATTATTCTGCTTCATTTTGTTTATATTATTGAACCATGAACATAAAATGAAGAACATTTGAAAAATGCTCTCAAGGTCAGTATTTCACAAATTGTGATTTGCAGAAAAACTGTCATCAGACAGGATTAGGAGAGAAGAGAGGGAAGGCTAGATGGAAGGGTGGAGGAAGGAAAAGAGGAAGAAAGTTGGTTCCTCAGTGAAATAAGTTTAGATAAGGAGAATGATAACGTAAGCTGTGTTTTCATAATTTACTTCACACAGAACTCTTTTTCCACCGCCTAGAATTTTTATTAATATCTTACAGAAAACTGTTTTCAGGAACATAATTTAGAAAATCATTCCTGTAGGATTATCAGAGCTCAATCAGACTTTCTAAAACTAGCATTTCTGATCATACAACCAGAATTGTCAGGAGAAAACTATCTGTGATTTGATTTATTCTCTTTCCCTACTCCTTACCAGTCCCCTGAAAACCACCTAAATTGGGGGCGGGAGGGAGTCACCAAATAATCTATTTTTGTTTTACATCCCCACTGGCCCTGCCTCTTCGAGACTGAGTTTTCACTTCCATGCTTATGTTCACTGAGTCTAATATCACTTCCACATCAGGCATTTGCCCAGGATTCTGAGAGCATCACCGGATGCAACCACCTGCCTGGATCCTTTGTGGGGCAATAAAACCTAAAGCAGCTGAGTCCCCAGGACTTTGTGCTCATGGGTGTCTAGTACCCTGGATTGTACACACTGACCCGGCAGCTTGGTCTACAAGGTCCACATACTTATATCTCTGGACCTAGGAGGTAGTAACCAGTGGCTCAGAATGAAGCTTGCTCGTGCATGAAGATGGACATTGCTTCTCCATCCAGCTCTCTTATCTCCACAATAAATCTGGAAACCTCCACCTGTCAGCTGGTTGCTGCAATCACCATTGCCAATAGGAGTCAGAATGACCTAACATGCAGGAGGGACCATGACTGAACCCAAGAAATTTCCCTGCTGCATTCTCAGCTTCCTTTTTTCCCCTGAAGCTTTCATCTCCTCATCTTCTGATCTACCCTGTGTTATTCCCTCATTCCTCTCTCAGCTGACAGTCAGCTAATCCTCTAAAGTGTTAAGTTGCTCACTTGAGTGTAAAGTGATAAAAAGATGCTAACTAAACAGACTAAGCATTATCAGGGAATTGTGCATTTTAGATAGGTTTCCTCAAAACAGATAAGCCCTAAATCTCCAATAAAGCCGTGATGTGGCAAGGGAGGCTGAGAGAAAAGAAGGAAGAGTTGAAATTCTGGTTCTGCCCATTTTCTCATCCTTGTATCCATTTCTCCACCAATTATGTATGGAGAGCATGCTCTGACCAGGCACCATGTAAGGTGCTAAGAAGAGAGTGGTGAACAAAACATCCAGCCACCAATCCTACCATCACGGACCTTATGAAGCTAAAAAAAAAATCACCGTATGATTATAAATTGTAACAAAGGCTATGATGGAAAAGAACTGGGTACCTTAATAGAGAATATGCAGCCTGACCTAATTCAGCTGGGAGGTTCAGGTGAGTTCTCTAAGGAGCTAACATTTAAGTCGAGACACAAAGCATGAGAAATGAAGACTTACACAGAAGCAGCGAGGAGAGGAGCATCCAAGCAAAACAATGTTTTTTTCATAGGGACAGAGGACAGAAAGTACTTGGCTTGCTTGAGGAAAAACCAGTGGTGATGGAGTGTAATACAGAGAGGGCCAAGGTGAGGCCAGTGTGTACATCAGTTATCTTTGATACAAAAATGCCAGTAGCAACCAACCACCAACTTTGTGGTATGCAATAAAGTCTATTGCTCATGCACCAGGGAACAGCTGGGGTTAGCACCAAGTTCTGGTCTGTGTACCTCTCCACGCCAGCATCTCAGCCCAGACGTGCACTCATGGCAACAAAGCATGAGTCTGCATGAAAATATGGGATACCCCTTGAGGCAGGAACTCAGAACTGCTACACCAGCCACTATTAGCCAAAAAAGTTATGTGTGTTATCGGAGTTAGTGTGCAGGTGGCTACTGTAAAGTACCTGGTTAAGGATCTGAATCCTAGGTGGGATGGAAAATGGGACCATTTTTTTTCCAATCTTCCACCATCAGAGAAACAGAAGCCAGTTCAATTAGGTCCTTGAAGATCATATATGTGTGGTTTTGAGTTAATTTTAAGTACTGTGGAAGTTACCACACTGATCATTTATTGATCCTGTGATCTTGGGCAAATCACATGTCCTCTTGAATATGTTTCTTCATCTGCAAAGTGATTTTGCAGAGGGAGTGAGGAAGGCCTTGGATCTGGAGTAAGATAATCAAACACTTGGCCCTTATAATATTTATGTGCATAAGTGAGCTGATGTTAGATACCACAGAGGATGATTGCAAGAATTAATGTGAAAATGCTTGGTAAACTGTGAAGTCCTCTGTACTGATCATTTCAGTACTATGTATGTCAGTGCTGCAGAGTCAGTAACAGGAATATTATTTCATAGGCAAGGAAGCTGAAGCTCGGGAATGTTCTGTAACTCCCATCTGTTACACAGCTAGGAAGGAGTGGAGCCAGTAGTGGAATGCTCATCCATCTGATTCCAAAGCCCCAGCCTCCAATTAGCTATAAATTAAATAAGTTGCTTCCCCAGTATGAGGAACTGGCTGTGGTAGCACCTTTAACGGAGATTACTGGCTTTGCAGGATGGGATGGTCATGATTTAGACCTTTCCCAGTGGCCGCTGAGCTCAGCAATAGTTCCTTATCCCAGGCAGGCCACTGGCCAGCAGCTAATACACCAGGGGCCATCCTAGTTGATTGGTTCATCAATAACCCATTATCCCTGCCACTGTAAATATCGCAGAAGGAATGTGACTTTCGGGGAGAAATGCCCAGACACACCCAGCCAGGCTGGATTCCTGGGAAGGAAAGAAACATCTCCTTTTCTGACTTTTCCTGGGAAAATGTTACCAAATCCTCCTCCAGTCCCTGACCGGGAAGAATAGGCTGAAACAGTCTGTAGACCAGGACCTTCCTTGAGGAAGGTGCCATACCTGCCATCCAGAAGTACGAGATGAAAACCAGGGTGTATCCAAATGATGGTTTCAGCCTCTGTAGGGAAAATGGAAAACTGATCAGACTTTGCCGTCCTCGCGCCATTGATGTCAATGATAGACACCTGCGGTCCTGCACGCATGCCTGATGGCAGGCACCTTAAGTAGGGTGCGGGCATGCGCAAGTGGGTGTGCCTGGGCTGAGACACGGGACCTATAAGGGTGCATCACAAGTAGAAAAAGAGAGAAAGAGAAAGGCAAAAGAAGCAGCAATAGTAGCAGAGGCACGAGAGGCTAGAGAGCCCAGAGAGTGAAGATGCACCGGGGGCTAAGAGGTCTGCCAGCCTCCTGGCCCCCTGGTCCTCTGGCCCCCCTATCTGCCATGTACCTGGTCACCTCTGATATAATGATGTAATAAAATCCTGAAAAAGCCACCAAGGTTTCCAAGACTCCTTGACCCATCTGCTCAGAATCATTGAGAACTTGCTCCATGCCTTGCTGGCACTACAGCCTCCTAGACTATAGCTAGAAAGGAGGGGGGATGAGAACACCCAGAAGTCAGCTTGTCTAAGCAGCTGGCCCTCAAGACAGGTCCCCTAGAGGTTCTAGTTCAGCTCTAGAGGAAAGCCCAGAGATGTACACTTTGTTTGGACCCAGGGATGCCAAGCTGTGATGCAGAGGCAGAGTTGGGGGATGCAGTGCTCATTTAACAAATGCAGCTTCAGCTCCCCTGAGCCAGACCTCCTGTAAGTGCTGAGAAAGATACAATAAGACACAGCTCCTGACCTCAAGGATCTCACAGATCAGTCGGAAAGACAAACACGCTGACTGACGTATAGCTATGGTGATATGTGAGGAGTGATCCAAGCTTACCCAGCTTTTTGACATCCCTAAGACACCCTGACTGTGCAAGAAAGACTGCCCAGTGGTACTCTCCTTCATCTACTACTCCCCAAACCACTCAGCTTCATTGTCCTTCATAACTGTCCTCACACCAGCTTTATTCTCCCCTGGTTCTATGGTTCTGACCTGTCTCACCTTTATAGCAACTTGGAAATTCCCACCCCAGAGTGTCTCTCTGGTCAATTGGCATAGACCTTGTGCCATTTCATCCCACCTCCATAGTCCCTATTGGAACAGAAAATTAAAATGGAAGGCAGTTATCCAAAAATAGTCATGTGTGTTTTCATATCAAGTGTGCCCATCCCAAATTTAGGATGAAAAGAAGAGAGGGAAAGAGCAAAGGACAGGAGAAGGAGAACTCAACATCAACATGCTTCATGGAATGTCAGACCACCTGAGAGACAGGATTCTCACTAAAAGATTTTAGGGAAGGGATAGAAGTAGGGAAGATATAAATGTCACATACAAAGAAATACGTTTAATGGTATTAGACAACCACCCAACAGAAATTTCTAATGAAGAGGATCATACATGCGTGTCACCAGACTTTTGAATAAAAATTATTTTCAATTTAACTTTCTATACCTAGCCAAACTATCAATTAAATGAAAAGTAAAACTTTTTTTCCAGATGTGCAAGTATGAAAATCAAAACCTATTCAATATACCCTTATTCAAGAAACTACCCAAAGAATGACTTTAATAAAATGGGATAGCAAAGAGAAATACATACAATGCAATACACAAGAGATTTAGCACAGGACTAAGGAAGAAAAAAGACAATGATAGCTGTGTCCCAAGCTGAGAGACCAAAAAAGAAGAAAAGTACTACTAATGGACATTTTTGTGTGTTTATGTGTGTGTATTTGGTAGAACTGTTTATTGTTGGCATATTGGTTGGAAGTATATTTCAAGAAGTATACTAATCACTGAAATCACATATCTCATTGACTATCTTAGAAAATGTGATTATTACACTTTCAAAAGTAGTGTTATCTATATAATTTTTGACTTAATTATTATATGTTGTTAATTTAGGGTTATAATTATATAGTTATTCTATTTTATAATTTGAAATTATTGTAATTATTATAAATTAATTATACTTTATATAATTATTATAAACTACACATACCTCAATGATGAGAGCATCTGAATGGATTCCTACAAACATCTAAAGATATTGAGTAAAAATAGAGCAACTAGGTCAACATGAATATTAGCTTGAAGGCCAAGAGAGAGGCATCCAGTGAAACTGATGAGCAATGAGACAGGCATGTGACTCACTCAAGAGAGACACACAATGGGAAAGTGAAGACAGAATAAATGAACTGGTTTCTCATATGAGTCCAAATCACAAACACCAGAAAGATAACTCAGACCATGACTTCTGCCTGTACCGCGGCAACACAGGTCAGCTCTGGCTCTCCAGGAGAGTAACAACAGGGACTCAGACAGTGAAAATGGGTGGTTCTTATCAGGAAATCCAGAATTTCTGTCCACAAGGGGTCTCCTGGTGGGGACAGGTCCACAGAAAGAAATGCAAGGGCAGATGTAGAAGCAAGTTGAACTTCACCCAAGAGAAGGGCCAACTTGCTTTCCCCAAAGATCCTGACTGGCAACTGAAGGAGTCTCATAGGGAAAGGAAGGCAGCCAGCCAGCTGGGAAGAGCTGGAATGGTATTTTTGGCATATGGAAGTACAGATTCAAGTAAGCTTGCTCAGAGAACAGTAGAGACAGGAGACAGCGGACAAACTGTAGACAGAAGGAAAACGATCTCCATTATCCACCTCCCTAACGGTAACTGTTAACGTGGGTGCCAATCTTACTGTGTCAGGCGTTATGCTTGGCACTCACATTATTTTATGCAATAGTCGCCTCTGTATTAATTACTTATGACCACTCACAGGTGGAGAAAATGTGACGCAGAGGCAGCAAACAGCTTACGTACCAGGAAGGAAAGACAAAACAGGATGAGCTAGTCAGGAGAGCAGGGATTTGAACATGGGATTTCAGGAAGGACTATTGTGGCCCCGACACCACTCTCACGAGCAGTCTATGTGTGTGTGGTCCTGTGCGGCATTCTGTCAACTTGATATTTGTTAATTAGCGTGCAAGTTAATGTCATCGTGTTTCCTGATACAGGGAAAAGACAGGGACGTGGCGGGGGTGGACATGGCTGTGGGTTTCACAAATGCAGCCTGGATCGGAGCTTCCAGACAGATCTGGCATGGTGAGAAGTAAAGCGGATAGATTGACTTTCTGAGCCGTTGAAGCTGGGGAAAGTTCAATAAGTCAGCTGTCAGTGTAGGGTCCCTTGCAGGCTCAGGAATTTCAATTTCAAAGTACAAGAGATTGAAGTCTTGAAACAGGAGATCATCAAACACTAATGACTCCCGAGTTCTGCTGGGGGCGTGGAAGCAGGTGAGAAACTGGCTTTCGCAAAGGTACGTGGGGCGGAGAGCACTCCACACACTGGATTAATTCAGTCCGAGTTGAGAGGAGGGGAGGGGGCCGCATGGATGCCCGGGCCACCTGGGAGCAGCAGGGAGAGATTTCAAAGGCACTAAAGAGCCTCTTGCTCACTCCTGCTCTCACCTCCCTGCGCACCGGCCAAACAGGTGAATCTGCAGGGAGAAGGCAGGGTGACAGTGGACAGGTGACCTGCCTGGGAACAGAGGTCAAGCTGGCTGGGAAAGAACAAAGCTTTCTCTCGTGAGATGAGGTCCACACATCTACGCTCTACCCGGTGCAGGCGTGAGGTCTCGATGTTCTGAAGATCAGGGGAGCGCTCTTCCTGATCCCCTCCATGCCCACCGCCCCCACGCAGGTTAATAGCAAGCCTTTGCCTTTCAAGCAGACCGCAGTTCATTCCACGCGGTGTGATGTTTCTGAGATGTGCTTGCAGTTGCCAGGGATTCGTTCTTTGTTACTGTTGAGTGGGCATAAAAGAGGACACCATGCCTGATTTACTGAGATGTGTCCGTGAGCTGGCGAGATGAAGTTACAGGGTAGAAATCACAAAAGCAGTTCTCCTGTTGGGGAGAATAAAGAAGGTGGCTGGGGCTGGGGGAGGATGATGGAGCTTTCTGGGCTGATGACAGTTTTCCTATGTGGATCCAGGTGGCGGTGCCGAAGGTAACACATACGCAGAGGTGCATAATGCATCTCCATGCACAATTTCCATATGTGCATCGACGCCATAGAAATTTTCACTTCATGAAAAGTGTCCTGCTTTGAGCTATAAGTTATATGGCTGCTTTGTTCAAAAGAGACAGTTTTCAACCGGAATGCTGAGCAGACCTCATGCTTTCCAGCTGTTTGTTCAGCCCAGAAGTTGTCCCCCCGCCGCCCCCGCATCTTACAGGCTGTGCAGAGCCCTGGGACCACAGGCTGGGTCTCAGTTCAACTGCCAGTCCTGGGTCTTACCTCCAAGCTATTTAAATGAGAGTTATATAAATGATCGTGTGTAATGCCTTCTAGCTCGACCCAAGACTCATGGAGAGGATCTTTACAGTTCCTCCTTTAGGGCAAAGCACCTGATGCTATAAACTCTCTCCTTACTGTGTCCACCTAATCTTATTTTCCTAAATGCTGAGAGGCTACGGGAGCCTATTCAGCCTCAGGCTCCAGGTCTGAGAGTGACGTGCTGTCAGGCCCTGTATGTGGACTGGCTGTGTATGAAATGCCATGTAACAGCCACAGGATGAGCTGAGCGCTCCCCAGAGCTCAGTCACACGTGACTGCAGAAACATGTGTAATGACAGGATTTTATGGAAGTTCTGGTCTCTTGAGGGTTAAAGAAAATGCCGGCCCTTCCATTCTACTTCTCCTCCCTGCCCTTCTATCTGGAGGCAGGTGGTACCACCATCCCTGAAAGTTCAGGGGGACCTAGGAACTGGGGTGAAACAGATCTACTGCCAATAAGAGAAAAGACACTGACAGCTTCCCCAAGCTTTGAAACCTCCGCACCTAATCAACCACAGAGGGAAAAAAAGGATTAGGGACTTTTCAATCCAAGGAGAGAAATGGCCAGAGAAAGAGGCTGCAGACCAGGAAAGGGTGGGTAGAAATGAGGCCCAACCAAGAGGCTGAAAGGAGGAAGAGAGCAGCAGACTGAAAGCAAAGCCAAACGACTGCCTCCATTGCGGGATGGGAGTCCACCCAGCTAGTTCAGAGAGCCGACCTTAGACATTGGCAAAACTCAGTTTTCATCACCAGTTCTGATGACATTTCCTTTAACCGCCAGATTCCACAAGGAGATACACCCGCAGGGGAAATGGTCTCCACAGTAAGGAGCCCAGATAAGGAGCTGAGGCAAAGGCTTCAAGGTTCTTTTTCCTGCTATGCAAATATTCCCCATAGCACTAACGAGATAAATATATTTCTGTGATAAACCAAGTTTTCCCAGGTACAGATTTATTGGGGCAGGTTTCTAGTCACTCTTTGCCTCTCAGTTGGACACATGGTGGCTGATGTTTTAAAGCCATTTTTCTCCAGTAGAAAAGCCAGTGTTTGTTGTGCAAAATCCAAGGGATTTTGGATCCAAAGGAGGGTAAGAGGGGGTGGTTCGGCGCTTGTCTGTGTCCACAAATCAGAGGGAATGGAAAGAGCATGCCACAGTCTCATGGAGATTAATGAACGAGGCGATGTCACTTTGGTCTATTCCCAGCCCGGGTAACTAGAGACACGAGGCCAGCGCAGGATCACCTGACTAGGTTGCCGCACGTGGGCCTGATAATCAGTGGCACAGAAACCAAAACTGATGTCACCAGCTTTGAGAGAAGAACCGGTTTAATGCAAAGGCACACGGCAGGATTCTCACATCAGTGTCCCCGAGGATGGGACTATTCATGGGGTTGAGGAACAACTGGAGAAAATGCAAATTGGCAGAGTCTGATTGGTTCTTGCTGATAAATCATAAGGTATCTCAAGTTGGGGTACAGAGCACCTTTGCTTTGACTGGTGTCCATCTAACCATGAGTCAGCCTTCTCAGTTCTGTCTTCCATGGTGATTTTTTGGAGGTTATCTCGAGGACAGCAAACACTCTAGCTCTGGAGTAAGAACACAGATTTTGCATGAGTCACAAACCCGGTGACTCATGGCTTTGTGACTTCCCGCTCTTAGCCTCAGCATCCCCATCCACTGAGCGGAGATAACCTTGCTCCCCAGTCAGGACTTTGTAAATGTAAAGCCGATGCCGCTCTAAGCACAGCGCCAGCGTGGTGGCAAATGTGTGCTCCCTCACCCGGGGTGGGGGGGGGGGGCTGGTTGAGGGGGAGGGCTGGTTTCTTGTAACTGCTGCGACAATGGCCACAAATGTCATGACTTAACACAGCACAAATGTGTCACTTGAGGTCTGAAGTGAGAAGTCTGCAATGCATTTCACTTGCCGGAAATCAAAGTGTGGGCAAGGCTGTTTTTCTGCTGGAAGCTCCGGGGGACAATCCCTTTGTCTTTTCCAGCAGCGAGGGGCTCCCTGCATTCTTTGGCTCCTGACTCCTTTCACCTTCAGGGTCAACAGTAGGGTGGCCTCTTCACGTCCCTCCTTCCACTGTCCCCCTCCACTTCCACCTTCACCCTCCCTCCCCTCAACCTTGGACCTCCTCTCCCTCCTTTCCGGGCCCAGTGATGACACCAGACTGGCCCCCTGGTGAATCCAAAATCATCTTCCATCTCAAGACCCTTAACTTCATCACGTCTGCAGAGTCCCTTCCAGGGATTAGGACGTGAGCCATCTCACGCCCGCATCACTGAACCCACCGTGGCTGTTAGTGTTTCCCTCAGCACATTGGCTGTCCATGCAACTTTCCTCAAGAAACCGGTTCCATATGGAAGGGTTATCTTTTCAAAGTACTGTTATTTTTAAATTGTGTTTCTATCTTTAAGTCATTTATAGTGTGTATTGCATTTTAGTCTATGCATGCACCACCCCAAAGAGACCCATGTACCTCCAGCGGTGTGTGTGCGACATTTGGGGGAGCACTGGTCTTCACTGCGGCTCTTTGTGATGGGCAGTGGGGTTCTTGGCCCACACCCTTGCAGCTCAGACCCCTTCCCCTTAATTTGATGATGCTATAGAAGAGGGTGGTTGTGAAGATGTGGAAATAAAGGGATGGAGGCAGGAAAGGCAGCAGAGAGAGGCAGCCAGAAATTTCAGGTCCAAGAGAGACTTCTTGTCAAAAACCAATAATTTGGTCACAAACAATTTGAAGAGCCACATTTCACCTGATCGCTTAGTTGGCCTAAAGGAGTTTCTAATAAAGGACTGTAATAACACTTCACAGTCGTCCTCTCCACGTGGAGCTTGGGGAAGAGAAAATGAACTCCGCCAGAAAGTTCCCCTGAAGTACACTCTCCCTTTCTATTTCCAGCCTTTGCACAGGTCCCTCTTCTAGAGACAACTCCCCAAGGCCAATCTCAAACCAGACGAAAGCAATTGCATCTTGCTGGGTCCATTTTTCCCCTTTTGGGTTACATCCCTCCCTTATTTTCATATTTCTGTTCAGAGCCATAAGTGGGTCATCTAACCTTTTTCAAAGAGAAGAAAAAGCTGTACCATGGACAGGAACTGAACATAAAGGCAACCAGAGGTTTTGAATCTGGAGAATAAACAGACGTGTCACTTTCTTTAAGGAAGACTTAAGCATTCCTTGTCCCATAAAGGGTCAGGTAGCAAACACTTTAGATTTACAGTCAGAGGGTCTGTGCATGGCTTCTGGACCCAGGCGTGGAGCCTGAAATCAGCGTGGATGATACACCAGCTCATGAGTGTGGTTGTGTTAATACAGAAGCTTATTTACAAAACCAGGACGACCGTAGGCTCGTCCTGCATTCCCCGGCTTGCCACCTACACTTTAACTTTTTCCAGACTTGCAGTGAGAAGAGGAGAGCAGATGAGACCCAAGCTGGAGAGAAAATGGGGCATCAGTGACCTCCCCCAGAGCCACAGAAGAGAACAAAAACAGTGGCCAATGTCATTGTTTCCTCTGCTGCTCAGGGCTGGCTCCAGGCAAAATGACAGAGCTGGAGCATCTTCCTTCTGCCTCGCATTACAGCTTGCCAGATCGCTCCATGCTCCCCGATGCTCTTGGGGTTTTCTGTCCAGAGCCTTGGAGTTTGTTTCTACCCTGTACAGTGAAGACCCTCTCTCTCAGCTGGCCACTTGGCCACACCGTGGGAGCCAGCTGGCTCCTAGGGACCAGGTCTCCTTGTTCTGGGTGATGGGTTTTCCAGCAAGGCAGTTACACCATTATGGAAAGAATTGGGACTTTGGGCAAGTAGGGGACAGCAGGACAGGCGGACACCTCTAGCTCTTTTATTTGATCAGCTCCTTAACATAGGGACCACAACCTTCTCACCAATCTAAGCTCCCAGTGTCTTAAAACTGAAGTCATCTCTTTTCAAAAAACACTAGTGGGCCCGCCCTGGTGGCGCAGTGGGTTAAGCAACGCACTATGAAGCAAACTGCAGCCACTGCAGCATGAGTTCGATCCCTGCCGCCGGCCAGGAAGGTGACCCACATGGCGTAGCAGACCTCTCCTGCCTCGTCCACTGCTCCCCTCAGMAGTGTGTTTCTGTCAATCTGCCTGTTCTGTGTCCTGCTCTGTCTGGTGGATTCTCTCACCACCCCCACATCTCTGGCCTGTACCCCAGTGCTTGTATGCATAAATAAATCTTTAAAAAAAAAAAGTTTAAAAAAAAAAAAACACTAGTGAGCTGTCACCATCATCATGTTAACGAGGAAGGTCAATGTTACCGCCCACTATCTTAACATGATTATTCCTCCCTCCCCACCCCAAATCTCTCTACAGTCAATATAACCCTAATTTTAAAAAACTGAATCATCCTCATATTTGACAAAGTGGTCCTACTCCTATGAAATATGAATAGACCAATATTTGCCAGAGTAAGGGAAACATACTAGGTGTCAAGAACTGGGATAAACTTTTTATTGAATCTAAAATGCCACCACTTGTAAGACACAGACTACTTTACATGTCATAAAGTGGGAGAAAAGGTGCAGATACTACCTTGATAGTAATATGTTTTGGAATCTTAGATCTAGCAATATGTGGGGGCGGGAAGTACATCTCTGAATCAATGATATATAATAAAAGCAGTGTGAAAGACAAATAAAATTAGATCCTGAATCCCCACTCTATAAAGAGTTATATTCTGAATGGATAAAGGCATATAAGCAAAAAGAAAATCTTTAAAATATTTTGTATGACAAAAAAATAAAATACCAAAAGAAAAGTTAAAAGACAAGCCACAGCTGGGAGATGATATTTGCAACACATAAAACTGAGAGTGGCTCCGTCTCCAGAATATAAAGAAGTCCTACAGATCAATAAGAAAAGATGAACAACTCAACATGAGAAGCAGCAATTCACAGAGGATGAATCCTGAGTGGCCAGTAAATTTGTGTAAAGCAGCTCATCCTGCTAGATAAGCAGAAAAATGCAGATGAAAACAAGATACCACCCATCAGAGTGCCAAGATAACATCAAGGGGCACAAAAGATGCGTAGAAACACAGTCCCGGTAGCACACAGAAATATAAACTATACCCCACTTTGCAGACAATCTGGCAACACCCAGCAGACTTGAAGATGTTCATTTTTCTACATCCCAGCATCTAGTGCCCTTGAACACACACATTTGGAATCAGATAAAAGGATGTTTGATTTTAGGATTGTCTAAATGGTGACAAGTTGGAATCAACCTAGCTGTTCACCAATAGACAAATTTAAAAATTTGTTCTATTCTAATAATGGCATACTATACAGCTGTCAAAAAGGAATGGACACAACCGATACAATGTTGAATGGTTGTGCAACAATGTGAATAAATGAATACTGAACTGTACACTTAAAAATGGCTACATTGGAAATTGTGTGTGTGTATTTTACTACAACAGAGAAATTTAAAGAAACTAAATGATCCTTGGAGAAATGTCTGAAAAAGAAAACAAGAGATGAGATAGAGCATCCTGCAGTACCAGAAAATAAGGAAATGCTCAAAAATATAAAAGGATGAAACCACATCTAAGGGACATAGAAGTCAACTGAAACTAGCTCCCCAAAGTGAACAGTTTGGACAACAAAACAAACAACATGGTACTGGAATGTAATTCAAGCTATAAAATAAATAGCCGAGACTATAATGATGTACAGTAATGTGTCAAATCATAATAGGGACATTTTCACAGAAGTGTTAGGTGAGTTTAATGACTAATAATGACCAAGGTTATTTTATTTTTCATTTGAACCATGTGCCTTGGTGATGTAGCTGATGTTTACTGGGGAGGGCAAGAGAGGAGAGGGATCCAGAGGAACAGAGAGAAAAAGCTCTCTCCAGGGATCAAAAATAGCAATGATGAAGGTTATATAGCAGTCTTGTACTATCTTTTCTGCTCTTTTATAAATCTAAAATCACCCCAAAGTTAAAAATAATAATAATAATATTTTAAAATAGCATAAACAAGCTGAAAGGGAATAAATCCATTATAATTCCATTGACCTAACTATCTAAACACTCAAAATGTCATTTATTATTCACGGGTGTCCCCCCCACAGTGGGTCTAAAAGTCGTCCCTGATGAGAACCTCTCCCACCAGCAGCTCTGGCCACCTCAAATGCCAACAAAAGGGGCTTTGGTGTAGAAGAGATAAAAAGATTTGTCTTAAGCGGGAGAGAGGGAGAACAAGCAGGGCAGAGGGAGACAGTCCGGCACTACACCAGAGCAAAGTGGCGCTGCAGGCACAGTGCAGCAAGAGCCTCCATCTGGCGCCGAGGTCTGCCGAACCCCGGGGCAAGGTCTACCCAAGTCGCCACCACCAGGTGAGCCGTGCATGGTGAGGAGCTGCCGCTGCGGCTGCTGAGCTCAGGAGCTACCCCGCTGCAGGGGGATGGGGGATGGGGGGTAGGGGATGGGGGATGGGGGCTGCCGGCCCAGGCCCTGGACAGCTGCCTCAACAGCAGCTCCAACAACAGAAAGAGAACAGACAAGTCCATGGACTTCCCGGCCTTTTAGAGACCCACATAATGGCAGTTCATCCCCACGCTCCTGCCAGCAGCCCCCTCTCGCAGGCCTCGGGGTGGCGCTGAAGCCATGGTCTGCGCCGGCATCCTCGCTTCCAGCTTGGGTGGATTCTGGACGTGGTGGGCTGGGTGAGAGGAGTAGAGAGCAGTCCCCTCATACTGGCTGGAAAAGGACCCGGTTTGTGTCCAGCTACCGTCATGGTCCGAGGTCCGGGGGAGCAGAGCTTGGCTCTCCCACACCCACTCGCCCACTCAAGAAGTGAAAACACAAAAATGAAATGACATGAAGAGGGAGGGTACAAATCAACTTTAGGATATGACTGCCTGTGGGGGGGAAGAGGGAATTGAAATGAGGTATAAAAGTACCTTTTTAAAAATGTGTTAATGGCTGTCAAAATGTGTTTAATAGGTGTAGGAGTGTTTATTGTTTTATTCTCTGTATTTTTCTGAATACATGTGAATTTTAAAAGCCAAAAAGAAAATGAACAAGCTCCAGAATCTAGAGGTCTTAATCGTGAACCTGCTAAAGTCACGTAGTCACCTTTGAATATTCAGCACCCTCATCAGTGAAGCCAGGAAATAATGAAGCCCTGTGGCAATGTCACTGTGTGGACTGCATGAGATGGCACAGGCAAAGCAATGAGATGGCACAGGCAACGCGATGAGATGGCACAGGCAAAGCGATGAGATGGCACAGGCAAAGCAATGAGATGGCACAGGCAAAGGCTAGCATGCTGGTATATACTAGCTAGCATTGCTATTTTTGATCCTCAGCAACCTTGAAGTATTTTGATTCCTGGAGTGAGCTTTTTCTCTCTCTTCCTCCCGATCTCCTCTCCTCTCTTGCCCCCCCCAACCCCCAGTAAACAGTCTCGACCACAGTTTTTAGAGGGCACTTATCTCTGCCTTCATTTCACAACGGTGTGTTGAACTACTTCTCCATGCAAAACAACATGCTGGGTTTGGAGCAGACACGATAATGGGGCATTGGCTATACGCCTGCGGGCCTGAAAGAGACCTGCAAGGGAGCAGAAACACAGACCAGGGCTCTGCACCCACCTTTAGGGGAAAGGGGTGCTTCTCCCAGGCTGAGTTTGAGCCACGAGCAGAGGAAACACCCAGAACTTTGGGGCCTGTCCTTCGGGGATGGGTGACAGGCAACAGCCAGATGGTGAGAGCTCTCTCCCAGCTGAAATAGTCTTAACTTTAGCCTGAGGGCAAGGGTGTGGCTGAATTGGGAAGAGTCTTGAATCCATTATGGCTCTAGGCTGGGAGGTTGGCAGCTATTTTAGTAGTTTCCTGATCAGGGACAAGACATATTTCTCTGCCTGATCCCCCCTTCAGCACCTTTCCAGGCGGCTTGCGCGAGAGGTGGCAGAATGCACACGGCTCCACAGACACCCTGTGGACACTGGGTGCTCAGACCTCTGGCAAGGACCAGAGGGAGGGCAGGCCTGGCTTCAGCGTGAGGAGTTGCGTCCTCTCCAGCCCCGCAGATTCTGGAAGAAGGAAGCTCCATGAAGACGGACCATCCATTCCAGGGGGCCAGACATTGATGGGACGCAGGCTGAAGAGGATGCAGCCTGGGATCACGGGCATGAACAGCTCCCCTCACGGAGTGAGGTCCGCCACGCCGCCTGCCCCAGCTAAGCGCTCTCATTTCTAACAGGCCGGAGAGAGCAGGGGCTTGGTGTGCAGAGAAGACGCCTCTTCTTCCCTATGGAATGCAGTCAGCTACGGAAGTGTCAGCCTTGGGCATCTGGGGGACTCTTTACAGAAGCCACAGAGCCCCCGGCCCGCTTCTGGCTCCCTCTGCACCCTCCTGCACGGTCCCCACACACCAGGGATGGGAACGCAGCCCCCACACTCCGGCTTCCATGAACAGTGCGGAGCTAGTCTGCTGCTTTGCAGCCAAAGGAGTCTCCAGACGGCCCTGGGTGAGGGTGGGGGTCTGCAAATCGAAGCTGCCACCCCCTTCCCCACCAGGCTCCCTCTGCTTCTGTGCACGAAGTAAACTATACTCCCTGCCTTAGGCTCTTGCCCCCTGATTTCCTCTGCCATCAGCACCGCATCCAGGTTTTTCTCCAGAGCTCTCTCCCACCTTTGTTTTTTATATCTCTTTTTAAAAAACTATTCTTTGATTATGGTTATTTTATCTGGGGTCACTGCTCAGTCAACTGTTAAATAAATTGCAAATTCTACAAAACACAGCCAGCAGAGCCATTTCTAACTGTAATGCTACAACTTGGAGCAAAATTACATCTGGCTACAATACAATTCATATGCATAAATTATACTGCCTCTGATTATCTTAAAGAAAATTCAGCCATTAAACTTATTTTATAGGCATAGAACCAGGGGGAGTGCCAGAAAGAATCCGTATATCCTCAAAGTCACGAGGAAAGCAGAAAGAAACAAGACATAACCGCAAACCTCATCTGCCTGCCATCCCACCTAACGGGCCTGTGTCTCCCGATGCTCCATCACCACCACCACTGGCACACAACACAGTGGGGGCAGGAAGCAGGGCAGGGGGGGGCGCGGTGGCACCAGACTGCTTGGGGTTGGGACAGATGGCGGTGCTTGCCTGCTCCACACTTGCCCACAGAGGGGAAAGTCCCTCCGTGTCCGTCCACGGGAAGCTCAGATTTAGCACCGACACCAATCCAAGCCTTGCCCAGGAGGATGGACAAGACGACTCTCGGAGCTGATGTGGAGCATCTCTGCAATAAGACTCTGAAGCGGGGTGTTCTGGCTTCTTCTGCAGAGCTGCCTTTTCCAGTGACATTGTTTTCACGGGAACCAGAAAAATCAGATTAAATAGTTGCATGCTTATTGCTGAGTGCTTATTACGGGCCAAGCATGCACCACGTAACCAGAAGAACTCATGGGGGTAGGAGTTTCTATCATCTGCCTCTTACACACGAGCCAACTGAGGCAGAGAAATTAAGTGACTTTCTCAGGGAAGTGGGGGAGCTGGGACTCGAACCCAGGGGGGCTGATTCTGCACGCGCCTGTAACCACCACACCGTTCTGCTTCTGTTATTAGGGCATTGAGGATGCTGCGCTGCCACCTCAGCTGAGTTTAGACTCCGCTCACCCTCCATCCTGGGTGCTTTCTTCCTGGGATCTCAGGTTGGGCCAGAGGTGGGCACTGAGCTTCAACTGAACCAATCAGATCATGTCTGCAGGAAATTTGGGTGACACCTGCACCCTAGTCAGTTGGCAGGACGGTCCCCTCGAGACCATGATGATGGGCCAGTATGGAAATGCAAACTGCGCACCCTCCAGGAAAGGAGAAGCAAGCAGGTGAAGCAGATACGAAATGACCATGAGGGTGCGGGGTCCCAGTGTAGCTTCTCAGTTCCCGGAACCTGCAGTCCCTAGGGCAACATCCTGGCACTTCCTGCCCTTGAATTCTGCCCAGGGAAACCCCCTCCCTGCCTCTCAGTGGCCCATGCCTGCTTCTCTGATGCTCCCTCCCTGGGCTTCATAAGGCAAGTGCCCCCTGAGTAAGTGCTTGCTGCGTGCCAAGAGTCGTGCTAAGTACTCAGTGGTGTTGCTTCTCTTCGCAGAAAACTCTCCACGCTTGAGTTCTGTCGTTCTTCCCATTTCCAGGACGAGGATGTTTGGGGGGCTGACCTCACCTGGCTTCACACGATGGCAGGGCCTGAACTTGCACCAGGTGGGAGACACCGAAGTCTTGGCTCTTAGTCTCTCGGCTTCCCACCCTTCCACCTGCCCCTCCCTGTCTCCCGGTCGGGGCTTTGCAGAAGGACCCGCTGTCCTTTTGTGCTGTCTGCCTCCCGTACCCACCGCCCGTGTCCCCTACCACCCCGCCCTCCATCTCCATCTCTCCCCGACTCTTGCAGGATATTAAAGATGATAAATCTAAGTTGAAATCATGCATTTCGGGGTGAGACAGTAGACTTTATGCTTTTTTGTACAGACAGACGTGACAATTCATAAACTCTGACACTGCTCTGATGGAGTGAAATCAGGCCTTTGCAAACCGCCCCGTGGCAGACAGCTTATCACCCCTGCCTCTGACCTCTGGTTTGTGATTTAGGAGGAAATTGGGTCGGGAGGGGGAGCCCTCGAGTGGGTGATTAGAAAAACTCTCTCTCGAATTCTGTAAGCAGAGGATTAGATCCTATCAGCCCTCTTCCACCTCCTCTCATCCTGCACTCCAGGGAGTGCGTCTTGGGTGAGGGAGGCTAAGGCTGTCAATTTGTTAGTTGAAAACAGTTTTAAAATCCATTTCTCCCGTGAAATGTGTCAACCACAGAGAAGTTTCTCTCTGCTTTGACGTTGCTCTCTGTCATTTAAGCTGGCAATGGAAGGTGCTCGGTGGGGGTGCGCGTTCCTCCGAGGGGTGCATGCAGAAGGGCCTGTGGGTCCCCGCCTTTCTCTGCTCGAGCCCGCTGGGGCCCCACCCCACCCTGGCCATGGCACCCGCTTTGTGCCACGCGCCCGAGTGGGGCGATGTTCTGTGCGGACCTGACTGGGCTAGGGGGCACCCAGAGAGCCCGTCCACTGTCATTGCCGGGGTGTCTTGGGGGGCTTTCCCGCAGGGATCAGGCCTTCCGTCAGCAGACTGAGAAAGGTCTTCTGCATAAAGGATGAGGCCCCTCCCGCGCAGTGAGGACCCGCAGCAGCGGTGGGCGGTGTGCGTGCTGCTGAGCTGCCTCCGCGTTTGTCCTGCCCGGCGTCTGTCCATGGCCTGCGGACGCAGACGTCAGTGCACGGCCGCTTCCGGTGCCCAGCTGCGGCCTGTGGGGCTCCTCAGCCTCATCTGAGCCGTTTCCCAGAATGAACTTCCTGCTACCCACCAGCCCCACCCCTCCTGGCTCTGTGTCCCTGGGGACCCAACTAAAAGCGTATTTCTGAAGATACTTACGCATCCCAACCATCTAAGGGGCTCCTTGGACAGGCGTAGGTATCTCACGAAGGGAGTCATTGAAGGGCCGGCTGAGAGCCCAGCGTCAGGGCCAAACAGCCGTGTGTCCCTCACAGTCCTGGCTGCCTCAGCCGGGGCCGTCCGCGGCGGCTGCAGCAGCTCGAGTGTGCTCTCCACCTGCCCGTGACTTCCGTCCAGGCACTCGGCCACCCTCGGTGTCTGCTTCTCTCAGAGCTCCTCCGAGTCCATGGAGAAGCAGTTCTGAAGGCTTCCCGTTGGCCTCTTTCTCTTTCCCTCCATTTCCCATGGTCACTAGGAAGTGACCTCCCCTCCAGGAAGGTCCTTGCCAAGGACGAGGTCTTCACATCCCTGGGGGGATCTGCCCCAGGCCGGCTGCGCCCTGGGCCAGCCCTCCTGCATAACCTCGTGCTGCCAGCGCTCAGCGGCTTTGCGTGTGCGCGGCAGGCACTGAGCTCGTCCCCCTTTGTGAGGATGAAGACACTGAGGCTCAGAGGGGGTGGAACCTCTGTCCAAAGTCTCTGTCTCAGTCCAGCCGCTGGCCCGAGAAGACAGTGCCTGCCCCACACACCCTGTCCCCACACCGAAGCAGAGAGGGCCCCACGGTGCAGGGAGCCAAGGGCAGGAGCGTCCCCTGGCGCTGGGCAGGTGCCCCCGCCCCACAGACCACAGATGGGCAGACCGGCGCTCGAGGCCACAGGTGCAGAGGTTTCCACCATCGCCCCAGGCCTTCCCCGCCTCTACCACTCTGTCTGCAGTGCGGCAAGGCTTCAGGCCTTTGGTTTCCAGACTGATCTCCGGGCTAAGGCAGACGCCTGGTGGGAACAATCGCTCTGGGCAGTTTGCCTCAGAACTTGCGAGGTAAAGCTGGAGAGACGGGACTTAGGGAAAGGGAGAGACCGGCCAGCGGACGGAGCGGCCGAGCCCAGCTCTGCAAGGGCCGGGGCGTGGGAGCGCACAGAGGCACAGGGGTCCTTGGCCTCAGGCAGCACACCGGCAGGAGCCAGCAGGGCCTCCAGCAGGGCGGAACCACCTGCCTCCCGGGCACTCTGCCATGCCGGGCAGAGCGGGGTGCAGGCCCTCCCAGCACTCACTGTGCCCACCTCAGCTGGGCGCCTCTCCTCCCCCCGAGATCTGGCAAGCTTTCAACACAGCAAAAGAGCATCAGAGTCTTGTTCTGTCTTTCACCTGGCCCTCCTCTCTTTCTGCCAGAGCCAAAGATACAGAGATCCTTCTAGCCCACCTCAGCTGCTTCCATGTTGGTCCTTCCAGCCCACCTCAGCTGCTTCCATGGCCTTTCCACTTCCACGTCCCTCACCCTAAAGAATTTCATGCACAGAAACCAGGGGAGTCTTCCTACGACCCTCCCTACTTAGAGTGTCTGTGGTTCCCCACCAACCTCAGAATAGAGCCCTGGTCCTTTAAGATGGCTCAGCCTTCATTTTCACTCGGCCCCATCTCCAGACCCATCCCTCCTTTCTAACCCCACCTGGATGGGAAGCCCCAGGCCCAGCGGAACTGGACGTAGTTCCCTTCTGTCTGGAACAACCAAGCACACTTCCTGCCCTCCAGCTTTGTCCACGTGCCCATATACTTCCTTTCTCTGTCCACTCCTAGGCACCCCTACGGTATCAGCAATTACAGGTCACCTCCTCCAGGAAGGCCTCCTGAAAATCCTGTCCATCCCTAAAACTGGACTGGTTGCACCTCTCGGAGCAACCGAAAACACTGCATTTCCTTCAGTTAAAGTAGCCAGCAGCGTGCAGGGCTATTCACATTTGACTTATCCATCTCTGCCGATGAAAAGCAGGAACTGACGCCATGTCCCTCACCATTTTATCTGGTACAACCATTCACTGTCCTTGGTCACTTGACAATGATTTAGGGCTTACTGTGAGTCAGCAAATGCCATAGGTACAAGGAATGTAGGACTGAGGGGGACAGATGTGGTTTCAGGAGGCTGTCAACAAATATCTGTCGAGTGAATACACCCAAGTCTCACTAAATGTGCAATTTTTCCACGGTCACATGCCCTGTCTATGTAGAATCACAATTAAGATCCAAATCTGCTGCTTTTTAATACCTGCTCTGCTCTAGGTTCTGTAATTCAGAAACACATCAAATTTATTTGAACTCTAACTAAGAGATCAATCTGAATGGAGATGATACTTGTGGGGAAGGCGCGAGCGGGGCGATAAAGCTGAATGCACGGCATCACGGCCAGACTGCAGGAGTCAGCCGGGGTCTGTGTGCGCCCTGCGTGCAGCTGGGAAGCACTAAAGGATGCTGCAAATGAGTTTCCAAAAGCCCCACTCCGCGTCACGGAGCTGCCCTGATGATTGAGCCCCAGAACCTAGCCGTATCCCCCGAAGAAATGTGAGAACAGTCAAACAAGGAACAGAACATCTGGCTGGTCATCAGCACTCTGTGGACACATCGTTTTTCACCTTTAACGGAAGATGCTGGACTGAGCCATCTGCCCCTAGATAAGTGGCTCCTTCTGGGCAGGAGAGTTTTATCCAGAGGTCTCAGTGCCTGCAGACTGGCCAGATTCCACGCTCTGCAGCCTCCTCAGCCACATGCACGCCAGAAGGTAGACACGGGCTTGCCCCTCGCTCTGAAGGCTGAAACCACAGGTCAGAGAATGCATTGGCAACATAGATGTGTCTTGATTAGCAGGAGGTAGCATGCATGTGTGTGCACATACGGGTGCATGTGTGTGTGTGCATGTGTACCATGCTGTGGGAGCTCAGAAATCCAGGCTGAGGAACCGTGTGAATTTCTGTACATAAATCTAATCAGATGCTTCACGGGATCTGTTTTCAGCATTGTCCTCAACAGTCCTAGTCTTCAGCCAAAAGTTAGTGCCCCAGAAAGGACAGAGGTGGTGTGGGGAGGCATGGAATGAGTGCAGGTTTAGAAAAGGCGGTGCTAGGTCCCTCACGTTCTTTCTTCCCCTCAGCAAGGTGCTGGGATGCGGGTGTTTATGCACAGGCAAGGGCTCCTTCGGAGATCCTGAGAAAGAAAAAGTCAGCTCTTTCCCCTCTGAATCTGAGCAAGGGCAGGCTGCCCCAGGCCTGCTGACAGCTGCGAATCAGCCTACATTAGAATGGAGCGAGGAGAGGCTCGGGTTGCAGGTGCCACGGGTCAGTGTCTAAATCACCTGGCCCTGTAGCTTGAACTTCCCCTCGGCTCGCGGTTAGGTGACATGATAAATGGCTGTGATGCTTAAGCCAGCCGGAGGACTCTGTTACTTGCCACTCAAAGCACCCTTCCATGCAGGACATGAGTAGCATGAAATGATCGGATCGTCTGACCTTTATCAAGACCAGGGTTTCTGCGCCCTGGCAGTATTGAGATTATAGGCTGGGCGTTTCTTTGCTGTGGGCTCGGTCTGCACTGCAGGACGCCAACAGCATCGCTGGCCTCTACCCACTAGATGCCAGTAGAATCCCTCCCCCCGCTTGGGACCATCCAGGGTGTCTCCCTCCATCTATTGCCAAATGGCCTTGGGGGTAAAACTGTCCCCCATGAAGGACCTCTGATCGAGACCCAACTTGTCGACCTTCATTAGTTCTATCCTCTAGAGCAATAAAATCCTTAATCAATCAGGCGACAACAAGCACAGCTAGGCCACTGGGTCTGTCTGTGCTCAGTAAGGCAAGTTCACAATGATGACTCCTGGTCTCAGCGGGAGCCTGATCATCATCAAAGAAAGATGCAATTATGTCACTTGGTCTGCGGAAGCTGAACGTGGTTACGGGCTTGGAATCATTTTACAAATTGCAAGACATTTGGTGAGCTACAAAGTGCTTTGTAATGATAAGAGGGCTTTATAAAATGCCAAATACTTTTGAAATGATAAAGTGACTTCTACAAAGGAATGTGTAAACCATAAGGGCTTTATAAGTGGTAAGGTAGCCTGGAAGGGGTAGAGCGCCTTAGAAACTAGGAAATCTATTGTCAACTCTGCTTGTAAACTAAAAAGTGTTTTTGCGAAATGGGTAGTGCTCTGTAAACTACAAAAACAATTTAGGATGGAAGCACTTTCAACTGATGTGACACAAATGGAAAATTAATCCAGACATTTTTAGAAAGATTTTCATTTTCAAAGTAAAATGCCCTTTTTCTTCTAGCATCAGAAAGACCAAAAAACAAAACAAAACCCAAAAAACCTCCTTCCCCAAAGCATGCTTTTTGTTGTTGCGTTTATTTCTGAATGAAGAGCAGATGAGTCATAATCCAGCTACTGGAAGATTCAAGAGTTAGGTATTTGCAGTTTCATTTGGAAAAGCGCCTGCTATAGAACTTACTAGAACATGGGGTTGATAAACAAGAATCAATCGGCCTTCAGCAAGAGCAGCATGCTCCGAATCTCTGAAGATAAATATTTGGATGATAATTCTTGTTTGGATTTTGAAAACAGCTCCCAGGACTCCACAGCATCTTCCAGTCTCAGCATGTAGGGGGCGGGGTGGGGAGGGAGAAAGGAGGGATGCTCCATGGTGAGCTGCAGCAACTACGCCTTGGGGACCTGGCATTGTCAAGAAGAACCACACACACACACACACACACACACATCACCACTAAAACACCAGGCAAGGCTGGCTGAGTGCTTGTGCAGCCTCAGTTAATTATTGGAGCAAACCAGGAGCATGGGGGGTGCAGGTGGAAGGATCGCTGGGACATGCCCAGCTCGGTGCATTTCTAAGTATAGTCCCTGAAGCCCAGGAGTTCTAGCGAGTGACTGGGGTCCCCAGGGGCATGAAGGAGAAGCTTCTGCTGTGCCTGGAGCATCCCCTTTAACCTGCTCCACATAGACACGACTCCCACGAAAGTGTCAGGTATCAAGCATCTGGCAGAAACACATGCAAAGAAAAAGTTGCTTGTCCAAACCAGCCATTTTACAGATGGGATGTCAGTGAGGCCCAGAGCTGTCACCTGCGGCCCAAAGGCGCTGGGGTGGTGTGGGCAGCACAGCAGGGGTCAGGAACCTCGCCTCTCGGGTGTGGCTGCCATGGCTTGGGGGGCCCGCCTTGGATGGAAGCAGTGAGGCGCCGCCTCTCCTTGTCCTCACCAGCAGACGGGTCTTTGTAGCAGCCAGGTCCTCTTTCCTGCTGGCCCCGTCAGTGTTGGGAGCAAATTTGTCTAGGACATGTGCAAGGACCCACAGAAATGTTCAGAATCTCTAATGGAGGGTCCAGAGTGGGGGTGCCTTTGCTAAGACGCAGTACAGAGACCACGGGAACTTTGTATCCAGGGAGAGAAATAAGAACAGCCTCAGCTGTGCAGCCTTTTGGGGTCGGCACCCCCACCACACTCCCGACCTATTTGTGGGCTCTGCACCCCTCTCCCTTGGCCCCCCACCAGCTCGTCCATCCGTGGAGTCTGCGCCCTCCATCCGGCCAACCGTTTCCATCTTGCCTCTGTCATGCAGGCCAGAAGACGTTTTGAATGGGACTACTGTCTTCTCAACCAACCCAGTGACAGATATGAAGGAATAATATAAATTCTCTAGCCATTTCTTGGCATTTATTTCAGTGTAAGTGTATTTTTTCCCAAGTCTAAAGCCCAACAGTAATTTATCAAGAGACAAATCATTTTTTCTTGGCAGTGAAGTCTGCAAAATTCCCATTTTTAAAGCCTTAAATCTCCCTATTTTGACAGGAGTAAGAAAGCATTAGAAGCTTTGATTTAGCTGGATCATACAAAATAGTTTCTCATAATTATCCTTTTGGATGATATATGCATGTCTTTCTCCCCTTCTTATTAAACCCGAGGTCTCCATTTTTCACCCAGCTGTATTACTAAATTAAATTGCCTTTTGTTGTATTCAAGTTAAGCACTTTGCCGAAAGCTTTTCTTGTTCAGGAAAATAACATTTTCCCAATATGTGCCCATGTTTTACTGTTTGAATTTACTGTTCACAATTGTTTAGTTTGTGGGGTAATTTGAGGATATTGTTGGTTTTAATAGGAATAATGAATCATTGTAATTTAGTATAGTATCTTGAAGTACAGTATCGCGAGGTGGAAAGGGGATACTGAAGACCCATCACCCAGAGAAAATGATTTTTCCCACTGCAAAAGCAGATGGGGAAAAGGTTAGCAAAAGTTACTGGGAGACATCAACAGCTGTGAAGATGTTCCATGGTCTCCCCTGCCTTTTCTCTAGTGAAAAACAAGCCTCAAACAGGATGGATCCGGGCTGAACTTGCCGGAACAGCTCCTGCGCCAGCTCTCAGGGTCATCCTTAAGAGACCTTCCCCTTCTGCCTCCATGCAACAAGTCATGTTCGGGGCTGAAGTCTGCAGCATGTGAATTCAAAAGTCCTGAGTGCAGGTGTGGACACTGCTGCTTGAACGTCTCACTCCTCAGGCCCTCAGCCGGCCAGCCCACCACCCACTGGGAGGGGAGCTAGCCCACCTGCCCCCAGGGGCCATTCACATTTAAATGGCAGCCATGAAAATTCTGAACCTCCACATCAAATAAAGTCTCTGCTAGAAGCCTCAGTTTGAGCACCTGTAAGAAGCAGCTAAACCAGATGGCTTCCTTGTCTTCTCCAGAAGACTTGAGGGGAGGGAGCTGATTCCTTCGGGAATCTATTCTGGTGCTCCACCTCCACCAGCACTGAGAACGAGTGGTGGATCCTCTTAGAATAGTGAAAATGGATCACCGGTCTCCTTCAGGAGGGTAGAAAGAGTAGCTGGATATTGTTAATCATTCGCTTTGCTTTTTTCTGTTGAAATCGGATCTACCCAGTCTCAAGTCCTGGCTCTCTGGTTTACCGCCTGGTGAAACCGGATTACTCAAGCTGCTGAGTTTGAACTGCTCTGTCTTAAAAGAATTTTGTAAGATTGCCCCCCATGGAGGGGGGTGAGTTGAAATTAAACTATCAACCCATGTAAAGTACAAGATCTTCATCCCACAAGAGCTTTTATTTTGTGCTTGTCCATAGTAAATCTGCACGGCTTCAAGGTCAGAGCTGTGGGCTTGGTGTGTACAACCCCAGTCCCAGCTAGCAGTGGCCACAATCGCTGTTTGTGTGATGACCGCCACCAATGGAGAGTTCACCTGTACATGGTAATGACCCTGACAGGTCAAGAGGTGGGGGCAACTGAGATAGAGCCACTGAAGTCCCCAGCCGAAAACCGTCCACTTGTTCATGAAGAGGTTGACAAATAGATATTAGAGCGAGGCAAGAATAGATAAAAGCCTCATTGTGCCAAGAGGCCAACCCCAAATAATAACAGGTGGCCCCTCAGAAGCAGAGGAGCCAAAGGAAGCCACACCAGGGAGCTCTCAGAGCCTTCTCCTGAGGGCGCATCGCTGCCAGCCACTATGCTGGGAAGTTGTCCACACTCCCCAGGGAGAGGGGGGCTCTGCACCCCAGACACTGTCACCCTCATGCGGGTTTCCCAAAGCTCCTCTCCACGGCTCATCTCCCCAGCTGACGCAGCTTGTACTGCCCTCTGGAATCCTCCAGTAAGACATATCGGGGTTGTGTGTGCTCCGCGTGTGCGCGAGCCCTCTCTCCACATGGAGGGGCTGGCACCCTCCTGCGGCAGAAGCCAATGGAATGGGATTTAGAAGTTAAAGGAGCCCTATCGACCTGGGTTGACGCATTCAAGTGGCCAAGACAGCTCAGCGTCCTGACTCCACTGAAAATGGCGCCTGCCTCAGACCCGGGTGAGGACTGAATGACCCAGCAGCTACGACG
Source organism: Galemys pyrenaicus (assembly GCA_019455555.1). Classification (NCBI taxonomy): domain Eukaryota; kingdom Metazoa; phylum Chordata; class Mammalia; order Eulipotyphla; family Talpidae; genus Galemys; species Galemys pyrenaicus. Next base: position 2,032,930 of record JAGFMF010011768.1, read on the forward strand.
CACTTATCTGGCGGAATGCCTGGGATGTCTCGGTGGATGATCACTGTTAACGTGGGGAGCGGAGGCATGTGGCAATTCCCAATGGACGCTGGAGCCCCAAAGACCGAATCTGGAGCTCAATAATGTCATGAGACAAAGTAGCGACTTAGCATCATTACTTTTAAAATATTGAAAAAGTGAGGATAGTCTGCTTCCCAGTGGCTTTTGCAGAGTAAATATGGTGAGACAAAACACATGTTTACAGTGGGGTCATCTAGAGACTCTCTGACACCTTCGTCCTGCCCAGCAGGCGAAGTAGATTAAGACAGCCAAGGCAGGCCAGACCAGGGCTGAGTCACCTACCCAGAGGATGAACCCCGAGGGCAAAGGTGACCACAGCCTGGGGGTCTGCAGGTGGAAGGCAACAGGGGGCTTCAGCACACAGCAACACAGGAAATCAGGGATCTGTACTTCCATATAAGGAAGTTAGAAAAAGAAGAAATTAAATGCAAAATAACTAGAAGGTAAGAAAAACTGAGCATCAACCATAAAATAAAAACATGAAGAAAATAAACAGCGCTTCAGATGGATCTTTTGCTGTGGTTTAAATGTTTTACGGAGATAACTTTGGTTTATATCATTTTTAGTGTCTTGAAAGTTTAGGGTACCCCCCATGAGGTGTAGTTACCTTCCGCACCCACGACCACAGCCCCCAGTGTCCACTACCAAGGTCCCCTGGGCTCCCTCTCCTCTGGGTGCCTCAGTTCTCTGGTCAGCTTCTGGGGCTAGTTCTCGGTCTGTCTTTATCTGACCCTTTGTTTTCTCTAAATTTCAAATATAAGTGACACCATCGGTATTTGTCTTTTTAATTATTGTGCCCAGCACTATCCATTCTTTTAAAAAGACTAATAACATTGATAAACTCCTCATGAGAATAATCAAGAAACAGAAAACACAAATGATCAATATGAGGAACGAAAGAGAAAATGGGGCCCAGCACCTATATATTAAAAGTGGGGTAAAGGAATGTCTTTTTACTTTTTTCAGGAATGTCTTCATGTCCATAAGTTTAACATTTTAGATATGAACACATTTCTCAAAAGATACAAATAACCAAAACGGTCTTAAGGAGAACTTTTTAAAATTGCATGGTACTTTGCCTGTTGCAAATGTTGAATCTGTAATCTCAATGGTCTTCACAGAAGTGAAATTCTAGGCCCAGGTGATTTCACTGGTGAATTATTTCAAATATTTAATGAAAAAATAATACTTGTCCTACAAAAAATATTTTCAGAATGTAAAGAAGGCATATTTTCAGAATACAAAGGAGGGACTATTTTTCTCCTCCCATGAGGTACACATATATCTAGTACCAAAATTCTCTAAAGACACTAGCAAAACAGGAAAAACATACAAACCAATATTTTTCACAAACATATAGTTAAAAATTTCTAACTAAATGTTAAATCCAACAAAATTTAAAGGTATAACTTATTTTGATCAGGTGAGGTTAATCCCAGGAATCCAATGTTTATTTGACTAGTGAAAAATAATTAATGAAAGTATATAAACTACCGAGAAGATTGAAGAAAGCATGTAACAAAACTCATGCTCCATTTAGGGAGAAAATATTCTCAGCAAACTGGAACTAAAAGGGAATTTCTTCTGTTTGGTAACAGACATCTATAAAAACAAATAGTAGCCACAAAAGATTTCCTTAGCACCAACACCATTATTAATGTTGAAATATTGAACTTTTTTTCCTACTCATTTCACAAGATGTTTCTATACAGTGCAAGAACACATGGAAGAAATAGAAACATTAAGATTGGAAAGAACAGAATAAAAACATTTTTACTTTCAATGGTATGACTATTTATAAGGAATGCCTAAGGAATTTACCAAAACTAAAAGTAATAAGATGTAAACTCTATGATCTCACAAAATTCTAAACTAAAATGCAAGTTTATATTTCACAGGGAGCCAATAAGTATTTGCAAACTATTTTTAAATTCTATGTTTTAGTAACATCAAAACTGAGCCTCAACTTTTATCTTAGCCCATGCATAAGAATTAATTTGAAATGACTCATAAACACACACATAAAAATTTCTGGAAGAAAACAAAGGAGAGTATCTTTAGAACCGAATGAGAGAAGGAGAGATAAAGACTTCTTAGAGACAACATGAAAAGTATGAATCAGAAAAGAAAAAAAAATCAGTTGGGCTTCATTAAAATTTAAAGCTTGCATTCATCCAAAAGCACTATAAAAATATGAAGCAGCAAGCCAACAACTTTGAGAAAATATTTGCAACACTGCATCTGAAAAAGGGCTTGCATCCATTGTATGGAAAGAATCCCTAAAACTTCATAATAAAAAAGCAAGTAACAGAATTTCCTAGTGGACACAAGACTTGAATAGGCACAACTATAAGGAATTATAAGGAAAGTTGAGTGTTTTAGTCATCAAGAAAATGCAAATCAATTTATTGAAATATCATCCCTTGGCTACCACAGTCATAAGATTATACTAAGTGTGGGTGTGGATACATATTCTTCATAGAGAATTCACATACATTACTGGCTGAAGTGACCACATTATAAAAATGTCCACTTTTTTCTACAGTTAAATATAAATATACCCCATGGCTCAACAATTTTGCAGTCCTTGGTATTTATCCAAGATAAATGAAAACATGTCTTCAAAAAATGACTTGTACTGAAGTTCTTCATAGCAGCTTTTTCCCCCAATGATCAAAAATTGAAAACGATCCAAATGCCCATCAATCAATGAATGGATAGACATGTTGTGGGACAAGTAATTTTGAGACTTAAGATATACAAAGATACATAGACTTATGTAATACAAATGATATATATATATATATATAACAACTTTGATGAATCTCAAAAACATCATGTTGAGTGTAAGTACAGATACTATATAATTTTATTATATGAATTCTAGAACAGTCAAAGTAAACTGTGCTGGTTAAAATCATCTCAGTGGTTTTCAGAAGGAGGTAGAATTACTGCAAAAAGGCATGAGGGAATTCTACTGAGCAATGGGTCTGTCCTCTATCCTCACTGGGATAGTGGATACACAGGTGTACACATTAGTCAAAAATTACTGGGCAATAAACTTAAAGGCATTTTTATTGCATACAATGCATGCCTAAATTTTTTAAAAGGAAATAAAAGCAATAGGAAATCTAACTAACAAGTGCAATCAACACAATGTAAGACTAGGTATACATATTTTAAAGAAAATCAAATTAATCCCTAAGATGATTTATTTTGACTTCACTCAGCAGTTTACTTTGTTTTAGAACTCATATAATATAATAAAGATATAGTATCTGTACTTTCATTCAGGTGATAGGTTTTTGAGATTCATGGAAGTAGTTATATAAACTAGTAGTCTACTCATTTGTATTATTATATAAGTCTATGTATTTTAACTCTCAAAAATATTTATCCCACAATATGTCTGCTCATTCACTGATTGACAGGCATTTGGATTGTTTTCAATTCTTGAAGCCAAACTCATCACATGAAACAGATACTTTATGTCAACCAAAATCATACAATCATGAACCTCTATGCACCTAGCAATGTGATTTCAAAATCATAAAGTCAAAATAAAGATAAAAACAAGGTGAATGGGGCAAATTCACAAATTATGGAGGAAGATCCTAACTTGCTTCTCTCATACATTTTCAGCTCAAACGGACAAAAAGTAAAGCCATAAATGATTTGAATAACATAACTTACCCATCAGCACCAAGAAATAGAAGGCACAGCACACAAGATCTCTGGGAGACAGATAGTGATGGGGGAAGGCAGGCACCCCCTTAAGGATGGACCACCCAGCAGCCTCTAGCATAAAATGGCATCTGCTTCTGTGAATCCTGAGCATCCATTGCAAGCACATAGGTGTGTGCACACAACATACCCACAAGCAGTGCATGCACCCAGGTATACACACACACACATACATTGTACTATATACTGTATACTATGTAGTAGTCACAGAGTATTATATTTGACATATAAAGCATTTTGCTGTACAACTATGATTACCAAAATTTCCCATATAAAAGGTAGAAAAACAGAGTAAAATAAAGTGGTACAAAGACCTATTCATTTTAAAACAACACCAGATCCTGTGGAAGTTGAGGTCATTACAATGTTCCCTTTAGAGATGTGAATTTCACTTCTGCTCCATAATATAAAGCACTGAGGGCCTCCCTGGTGGCGCAGTGGTTAAGCAATGCACTCTGAAGCAAACCGTAGCCACAGCAGCACGAGTTCGATCCCTGATTCCGGCCAGGGAGGGGACCCACATGGCGCAGCAGACCTCTCCTCCTGTGCCTGCTGCTCCCCTCAGCAGTGTACTTCTGTTGATCAGCCTGTTCTGCTCCCCGCTCTCTGTGGTGAATCCTCTCACCCCTCCACACCTCTGGCCTGTACCCCAGCTCTTGTATGCATAAATAAATAAATCTTTAAAAAAAATAAAGCACTGATTAAACAATATCTATAAAGTTATATTCTAAAAGGTTGCCTCCCTTCTCTAATTACTCATGCTCTGGGAATATGTATGTACTTATTCTGGAGATTTGCACGATCTCAGTTAATCTGCCTGCTGGTCACCATGGACACCCAGCACCAGCGTGGTCAAGATAAAATGCAGAGAGAACTTCAGCCAGCCCAGCCCTGCTCAGTCCTGGCCAAGGTCCCCAGGCAGGCTTCTATGTGCACACCATGAAACATGTGAGTTCGCTAGTGCAGGACCTGGCTCACAGTGAAATCATGGCCCTACTCATCCTAAAAGGGGTATCCAAGAAGTCATTTGTGGGTGTGCACAACAGCGTCATTGTTTTCAAGGAAACAGTCTTCAGAACTCTCAGGAAACCCAGCCCTGGCTCTCCCCAGCCCTGACCTTGGTTGGGAATCCCAGTCTTCCCCATCTCACAACAGCCCGAACTCAGATCAGTATGTGACCAACTCTTGGCATTGTCTATGAACACAGTTGTGTACAGACATGTAGTTTCATCTGCTGGGGATACAGAAGTGTGTGTACATGCATGAAGTGTGAATTCATGTGTAGTGTGTGAGCTCACTGTGTATATGCACATGTATGCATGTGAGTGTAATGGGTTTTGTATGTGTGTAGATGGTCTGTGTGCATGGCAGCATGCATGTGTGTCCATGTGATTAGTGTACATGTGCATGTGTGCCCAATGGTGTACACTATACATGTGTGTGTGCTTTGTGCATGTGTGGTATTCCTTGCATGCATGTGGTCTGTGGTTGTGGTACAGGTGCGCATGTAATGCACATGGCTCATGTGTATTGTGTACATGGTGTGTGTGCATGTGTATTCACGCTGTCTTATGTACCTGTATGCATGCAGTGCATGTGATGTGTGCAGTGTGTATGTGTGTGTACCTAGGTGCATGCAGTGCTTGTGGGTATGTTGTGTGCACACACATGTGTTTGCAATGGATGCTCAGGATTCACAGAAGCAAGTGCCCTCCTATGCTAGAGGCTGCTGGGTGATCCATTCCTGATGGGGTGCCTGCCTTGCCCCCATCACTATCTATCTCCTAGGGATCTCATGTGCTGTGCCCTCCGTTTCCTGATGCTGACAGATAAGTCCCCCAGGAGCATCCTTTACAGCCTCCGGAACAGCAGCAGAGGAATCTGCACCAAACTGCAGGAAAAATGGACTCCTCTCAACACGCCAGAGGTTTCCGCAAGCTGATAAGCTGACACTCGGGGGTGTTGACTTAAAAATCAGCAGATTTTTCTATTTCCCGATGTGTTTGGGCTTTATCAATGTCTCCTCACCCCTTTGTTCTTGATGTTTCATTACGCTGGCGATCAGTTCTGACAGCCTAAACAGAACTTGATCCGGACAGTTTATTCTTTAAATGAATGATCCTCACATCTTCTGACATCCTTCTCGCTCTCCCTGAGATGTGCTCTTCAGCATCTGGCAGAGCCGGTTGTAGCTGCCAGGACTTTCTTAATTCAATAATCAAAACAGGTGCCAAAGAAGTCAATCCAGGACTGCTAATTTTCAGGTCCTGCTCTTCTCTTCCACCTACCTAATTGTTTGGAAATGAATGTCATCTCTGCTCCACAGATTAAAGGCTACAGACCTATGTGTGGAGGGGGAGGGAGGGAAGGAAAAAACCCACAATTTGATGCTCAGAAGGAATATTTTAAAACCCTTTCATGAAACAAAGCTTGACTTTATTCTGTCCTCTGTTTAGGCAGACTCAGAGGGAAAGTCCATGATTATCAGAGAACACTGAAAGAATCATCTGCATTAGAATTACCAGAAAACATTTTAAGTTATATAATTCCAGGTCCCAACACAAGTGTGCTGATTCAAAACTCGGGATGAGAGAGTGAAATTGTGCATATTTAACCAGCCCTGTGGGTGAGTCTGTGCCCAGTAGAATTTGAGGTCAACTGATCTAAAGAGTTTTACCCCAAGAAACAAACAAACAAAACAAACATCAAACCAGGGTCACTTACAAAAGGCAATTCAATTTAGTCTCCCCCCTTCTCTCCCCTTTGAGGAATGTAAAACAGTCAAGTGAGTTGCTTTAAAATTAGAATTGGGGGCCATAAAACTTTATTCAGTAAGGACAATAAATCCTGAAAAATAAATTCCAGTTTTATTTTATGTCCAGTTAGGGAGTGAAAGAGAACTGGAAGAGAAATAGGAAAGAGGGAAAGAAAAGAAAGAAAGAACATAGAGGAATGAGCTTTTTAAAAGTAATTTAATATGACAGGCACTGATCTAAACATTTACATGAGTTTTATGCAAGGAAGAGAGAGAATGATGGAGAGGGGAGTGGGAAGGGAGGAGGGGAGAGAGAGAGAGAGAGAGAGGACTAGAAAGAAAAGATATGCTAAACATAGAGACACAGAAAAATGCAGAGAAAAACAGAAATACAAACAGAGAAGAACAATACAGCAATAACCCTCCCCCCAGAGAGAAAGAGAGAGAAACCAAGAACCGCAGAGATCAGAGAGAATGACAGTCCCGAGAACTACGGCCACAGCCAGCCAAGGCTGCCGTCACGGCGGAACAAAGATGGGCCGGCTGACACACACTGAGGTCCTGGAGACTGCAAGCCCAAGACCAAGGTGTCCACAGGGCTGGTTTCTTCCTCTCCCCTTGTCCCTCCCCTGCCATTGTCCCCTGCATCTTCTCTCCATCTTCCCTCTGTACTTATGTCCGAATTTCTCTAGGTATGAGACCCCCAGCCGTACTGGATTAGAACCAGCATTAATGACCTCATACTAACTCAGCAGCCTCTATTAAGATGCAAGCTCTAGTGTTGGGGCAGCCTGGGGTAGCTGAACTTTGCCCCCTGGGATTCTTGGGGCCAGTGAGATAACCGACACCATTCAGGCTAGAGGAGGTGACCCTGGGCAGTGGTGGTGACGGGCGCTGGGGGAGAGGACGAGATGAGCAGTCATCTGGAAGCCTTTTAGAAAGGAATGATGGGGACCTCCCTGGTGGCTCAGCAAGTTGAGCGTCGCACTGTGGACTTCTGTGGCCACTGCAGTGCGAGTTCCATCCCCGGCCAGGGAGGGGACACACAGGGTGCAGCAGACCTCTCCTGCCTCCACTGCTCCCCTCTGCAGTGTATTTCGGTCGATCTGCCTGTTTCTGCTCCCCACTCTGTCTCTGGTGAATCTTCTTACCCCTCCACCTCTGGCCTGTACCCAAGCTCTTGTATGCATAAATAAATAAAGTCTTAAAATAAAGAAATAAAAACTATATGCTCAAAAAAAAAGGAGTGATGGCTGTGGGCTTGCTCCTTCTTGTCAGCGCTGCTGTACATGGCAGCCGCCATGTTGAGTGGTGGGCTTCACCCCTCCTGGCAGATCTCTGCCACAGCTGCCCCTGGAGCTGCAGTCCTACCTTGTACCATCAGTTAGTGCCTAGACCTTCTCCTTCTCCCCTGCTGGTTAGAATAAATCGCTCATTTTTCTCTGTTGCTGCACCACAGGCTCTTTTTTTTGCATTTGGGGTGGTGGGTGGCCAGAGCCAGTAAGAGAGACTCTGACCTAGGGATGGTTTTTCAATCTTTTACTGTTAATATACAGTCACATTCTGAGCTACCGTGGCATTATAACTTCAGCACATGAGCTGGGACAGATGCAATTTAGTTCACGACAAATATTAAGAGACAGAGGTAAGCAAAGAGCGAAGGAAGAGTTACTTGCTCAGAGAGGGTGGGATGAAAAGGGAGGCAGACTAAAAGAATTCTTTGATTCTGAACACTATTTGGGATCCTATTGTTTCGTTTGTGTGAGCAACAAATTTCAAAGTTTTGTGTAAAACATATAAAATGTATTCAGCTACCTAATCATTTGTTGCTCATAAATTTCCATTCACTCTCATAAAACTCTGAGCATCCACAACTCTATGATTCCAATCTATGCTCCCCAGTTTAACTTACCAGGGAAAACTTCCTTAGACAGCAAATTGTGTATAAGGAAGACATCCCTGACCCCTAGTGGCAACTCACCTGAATTGCAAGCATAGTATTTCAAGGGAATCATCTAACTATAAACTCCAAAATTTAATAACCAATTGATTTAGAAATTTAGCTGCAAGCTAGTCTTAAAGCACCCCCACTACTTTGGAAATGCCTCCAAGTTGTAATATGTTCAATGATTTATAGGTGATATTCTGTAATACCTATATTATGAATATTTAGAATACTCTGCTATACTGTATAATAGAGCCATTGACATCACATCATTAATCCTCCAGGGTAGAGAAAAATTAAAGCTGCACTATTTTCCATTTCCTGGAGTTGGAGGAAAATTAGCAGTAACTGAAAACCTAAGGAACCCTGCCAATTCCCACACGCCTGAGTTAGAATGCAGGATGGAAGACATCCTAACAATATCTGTTAAGGAAGTATAGTACAATAACTCTCAAATGTTAGTGTGCACAAAGAATCTCCTAGAAATGCAAATCCCCATTGAGTTAAACATTTCATTTATTCATAAAATATAAAACAGTACAATAACTCTCAAATGTTAGTGTGCACAAAGAATCTCCTAGAAATGCAGATCCCCATTGAGTTAAACATTTCATTTATTCATAAAATATAAAACAGCATCACATGAAGACCTTAATGCTAGACAGACTCAAAAACCTCATGCACAAAATTTTCCAAGACCAGAATCCAGGTGTAAGTCTGTCTGTCTGTCTCTCTCTCTCTCTCTCTCACACACACACAAGCACACACACACACTGCAGCCACTGCCTGGATCTCGAGGCGAGATGCCTCCTCAGTCATTTTTCACTATTGCCCATGATTTATTTTCTTTGTATCCGTTGGAATGCAACAAGCAACCTTTGGGATCCTCTGCAATCTTCATGTTGGACTATAAAGTAATAAATTCATTTTGCTTAGAACTCCTGTGCTTCTATTTTTCTTCTCTTCAAGCAATAGTGCACAAGTGGACTTATACTCAATGGTCCTCCTCCCAATCATGGATTTCAGAATGATGGGTAAGAGCTTTCAAAGAAATCTCATGACCCTAGGGGTTTGAGTTAAGGTGTTTAAAGAAAACAGTCTTTAGAAAAGCTGTAGATTGGTGGTATTGTCAAGAAAATTCGCCTGTGACACACCGCCCTTCTCTTGACCTGGAACAGCTCTTGACCCTGCCAGTGTTATTACCCTGCTACTACTGTTGCTGCTACTATAGGAATAGCTCGTAATAGTAATAGCCATCATCGTCTCAAAAATAATAGTATGAATATGTACTTCCTATATGCCAGGCACTGTGCCGTTGCTCTCTCTATTCTATAATTTGATTATATAACTAAATGGGAGCCTTGGAGCTGGGGCTCCTTGCCCATAGGACACAGGGCCAAGGCAGGGAGCATCAGGCCCCAGTCCAGTTTTACCCAAGTCCAGGAGCAGTGCCCACCCATCACTGCCTGGAATTCCCAGCACTGAGTGTCAGGAGCCCTCTTTCACATTACAAATTGAACAGAACCTCATTTAGCAGTCGTTGCATTTTTAGGGTCTATTGATTGAAAAGAATATATCGTCACAGAAAGCTACTGTGAATTCTGCAAATGTTTAAATGACTTTGTATTTTGCTAATCATAGCAGCATCTGCTTATGGATCCACGTGGCATATCTTGCTGGAGCTAAACCAACACTGAAATAACGTGTGGTGACAGATGACTCCCAGGAAATGTTTTCATCATACCAAGGCCCCCGAGACTACTGCCCTCACTTTGAAAGGGGCTAAAGGATACCACAGCCAGAGGTGGACTTCAGCATTCAAGTAACCCAATTCTCAACTAACCCAGGGCCCCTGGAGAAAAAAGGTCCCACTTGGATGGGTTGTCTCCAGAAGCTAGTTTCCTAATACTTCATTTGGCGGTGCCAAGGTAGAGGAGGTAATCCCCCCTCTGGGTTCTGCTTAGGCTGGATGAGTCATCACAACAGCATCAGGCCAGCAAAGGAAAAATCAGTTTAATGACATATGGAGGGGAATCCCCAAAGAAAACGGAGTGGCCATTTCTCCTGTGTTTGACGACCAGGAGCACCAAGGACAGAGAAATAGGGGCTTCACATCTTCACATGGCAAGGTGAAGACCAGGCCCACCACAGCAGCCCTGCAGCCCGAGGGCCAAATCCAGCTCGGCCACCACCATTTTACTGGACCCAGTCATGCCCATTCATTCACAAATTGCCTTGGCGTTTTCCCACTACAAGGGCAGAGCTGAGGAGCTAAGACACAGACCCCATTGCTTGCAACACTGAAAATATTTCCTGTTTGGGCATGTACATTAAGTTCGCTGACCAAGAACATAAGGTGCTTTGGGAAACTTGCCTTTGTCCATTCCCTCTAAAATGTTCTCAGGCTGTGATGCATTAGTTACTTTCCGCACAGGAACTTGGATATTCCAGAACAGTTAGGAGGGAAAGGACAGAATAAAAGTCAACTTTCTGAGAATGGAATGGGGGATTCTGGTAGCACAGAATCCCCTGCAGGGAACTTTGAGGGTCTTAAGTCCCTCAGGGAGAAAGCTCTGTCACCTGTGCCTCAGGTCTGTGGTTTCATCACTGTGCGAGTAAAGGCATTTTATACACTCAATCAGTTGTAGCACCAAAATGATAATCCCTGAAGTTTATGCAATGAAAGTACTCTTAAAAAGGAAGCAACAGGCCCAAAATGGATTCATCAATACCAAACCTCTTCGACTTAATGCCCAACCTAATTGGAGTTTCAGCTTCTCCACAAAGAGAGAAATGGAATTCTCTCCCCAACCAGTGCAAATACAAAAGCCCCTGCCTTCCCCAAAAGGAAGGTGACTTTGTCTGAAATACTCTTGCTGATTCTGAAAACTTCTGTGTTGTCCAGCTCCTACTAATCTAACCAAGCCAATTATATCTCTAGATGTAGTCCACTGAATTTTGTTTTTTTTAACAGAACCTTATGTAGAAGAAGAAAAATAGACCCTCTGCCCGCCCCAGCAGAAGGAAGGAGGAGACTCTTTTTCCCCAGAAACAGTCTGTTAAAATCATCTGTCTTCCACCTAGACAAGGGCCTTTTCTGTTTTAACACTAATTCCAGAACTTACAAATAAGCCTGGCACACAGTAGGCACTCAAAATATACTTGTTAACTGAGTAAGTGAAAGAGGACAAGTGTTAACGAACTCCCTCCCTCAAGGGGCTGGCAAGAGCATCTTACAGGATAATGCTTAGTGAACCGTTATGTAGATAAAACACAAATTATGATTTTATCCCAGTGCCCATCTGAGAAATGACTATTCCTACCAAACAAACAACAAAAAAACCTGAACCAAAATATTTGCTGGTTCTTAAATATGACAATACAAATACTGCTCATCTGCTATTTGTTTCCTTCCAAAGCTGCAGAGAATTCTGGAACGACAAGTCCTGAATATATATTCACAGAGTCGTCATTACACACACACACATCCCCAAACATATTCAGACTTTAGCCCACACAATTATACTAAATCCCCTTCTTGTTATCCCTAAGTGTGGAGGAGCTAATTGATGGCAGAAAAACTCCCCCAACCTGAGCACAAATGTATCTGTCCTTACATGTAACCTGATTTATAGCCTGGGAGGAGATGCATGTGGGATGAAGGGGAAGTTTTTTGTGTAAGGATGAGGTTTCTGTGTTTATTTGCAGGAGCTTCTAGAACGAATCACGTTCTTCCTCCTCCCACCAGGCTTTGCATGTGAAGAGAGCCAGACCAGGCCTCCCCAAGATGTGTTGCTTTGTCCCATGAATCACTTCGAGCTGAGGTCAGTCAAGACCCTACAGATCCCCTTCATGATACAGAAGAATGTAGATTGGGTTCTTATCCAAAATTAGAGTTTTTACCAGAAACTGCTTTTCTATCTGGGAAACCTAGCTATACAGCAAGGCAAACATCTAATTGCAAAAACATCTGTCCCTTCTCATGTGAATGACCTTCTCCTCTTCACATAAGGCCTTCTCTCTCCTTGAAGCCCCAGTTTTCCCATTCCGTACATCAGGGTATCTATACCCCCATTTTGCCTCATTGTCTTTGGAATATTTTTGTCTCTATAGACTCCCCATACATATTAAATTCAGTTTGGTTTATTCCTCTTACAAACCTGTCTAATGTTAATTGGACTGCTCAGCCAGCCTGAGAAGAACCCAGAGAGGTATAGGGAAATGCCTTCCCCCCACATGTCTCCTCTGTTTGGCTCACCCATCCTCATCCGTGCTCACTTCATCCAATTCTTGCTCATCCTGTTGCATTTGAGCTAAAGCTTCAGTCATCAGAAATCCCATCAATAGTCTGATTTGGGTCCCTCTTATACATAATTTACCTGCTTACTATGCTCCAAAATAGGAATGAATAATCCACATATCCAAAACATGGGTGGAGTCTCTCTGTCCCACCTCGGGAATTTATCTAAATTTGCATGGGTGACTAAAATCATGTTGCGTGAGAGCTTAAAAGTTCTCCCCGCACTCACTGAGGGTTCTAGAGATGACTCGTGTTTCTCTTTGCTTCTCCCATGCATTCTAGTGAAGACTGACAGCTGTTCTGTTCTGCCTCCTTCCTACAGAAACCAAATGCCCCTCCTCAGCTGACACTACCACGTCTCATGCACGTTGCTGGTGTGAGCTGTGGGGCAGGCACAGGGGAGCCTGCTTACACCCACTTCTGTTAACGGCGACAAGTGAATTCATCTAACTGTCCCACCCTCTCCTCAGCCCGCTCCTGTTTCGGCATTTTCGGGCATTCTTCCCTTAAAGGAAGGACAAATTCCTCTCTGCCCCAAACTAGAGTCACTATCAAGGAAATCTTCTCTGTAAACATAGTGCTCATTAATTTTTTAAGTCAAAAAATCCCTTTCAGAGTTTGCTGTGCCCTGAGGTCGTGATGGTGTTGCCAGAAAGTGGTGAGCAAGGCTGATGTGTCTACCCATGAAAGAGATAATTGTCTCTCCAGGGCGGTTGGGAAGATTGTGCCTCGCACAGTCTCCCCAAGCCTCATGTCAACACCAAACACCTGAAGTTATCATCCCGCTGACTTGCCAACACCTCAAATCTGCACGGGGTGAGCTAACTAACCTCACTTAGCCTCTCAGTTTCGGACTCTGACCTCACTTCCGGTCACCACCTAAGGTGCTGGGACTGAGGACAATGTGTGTGTGATGGGGGCAAGAGGTCTCCACACCACCAAGTGATTCTTAGAGTCCAGCTGGATGTCCTAGAAGACAACTCAACTCTGACACCATCTACCTGGAGGTGGCATCAGCTCCGGGTTCAGGACGGGCTGCTGAAATTTCAGATGCCACCCCCAAGTGCAGGTGGCGAGCTGTGACTCCAGAGACATGCGAAGAGCAGCAGCTCCCAGGACTTCCCCCTGGGGGTGGATTACTGTGCTAGAGCCGCTTGCAGAACTCGGGAGCATTTACTTGCCAGATCATAGGCTTATCTTGAAGGATCTGACTCGGGGACAGCAGACGGGAGCTGCATAGGACATAGGACAGGTGTGGGGAAGGGGGTGCTTCATGCCCTCTCCCCAAATCTCCACCTGACCCTCGGGGATTCCTGAGCGATTTGCTCTCCCTGGAGGTTGGAAAGTGGGGCTGAGAGTCCCGGCCCCCTAACCACAGGTCTCTCCTGATGACCTGTCTCCACCCTTAGGTGCTTCTAAAATAACACCTCAGCAGAGGCTCCCATTACTCTTATCACTGGAAATTTCAAGGATTTTAGGAGCTCTGCGCCACAAAAGACATGTAAACAAAAGTACAGTTCTTATCCTGAGCCACGATGCTATAGCCTCAGTTTCTGCATTTGCCGAACAGAGATGGGAATGTCAACTTTGGAGGACTCTGCCCCATTTCCTCCTCCCAGCGCACACGTCACGCTCTATCTCCACAAAAGTGCTTGCAGTGGCGTAACCTGGCACAGGGCAGGCAGGCCGGGGGTTTGGGGACCAGAGTCAGCAGCAACCAAGCCCCCCAGCCCCAGCGAGTGCCAACACTCTTTCTCTGGGCTCTCTGGCGTTCTCTCATGGTCTGACCTCTTCTTTAATCACACCACTTGTCCCCCTACAGCTGCCCCACCCCGCTATCTCCCTCCCCCGAGTGACACTGCCCTTAGATCCCTGACCTCTAGGCTCAGGGGTGCACGCCCCTCCTCCAGGTGTCCACTGTCAAGCACACATGCCCGCACCCACGCTCCCAAGCACCCCCTGCATTAGCACAATCGAGGCCGCAGGTGATGGCCACAGAGGCCGGTGGTGTAAAAGCCAGATTAAGTCCTTTGCCCCATAATGCTAAAAGCATGAAGCAGGAAACAGCAGCCAGAACCACGAAGTACTGTGCACCAAGCTGGACCTGGTTGTCTTTCCTTGCAAATGCTTTGACTCGGGGAACAGAGTGCACGTACTCAGCCCCAGGAACCCGGGGGATATCTGAAAAGACAAGGACCCCAGGGTGCTCGTCCTTAGGAGAAAGAGACCATTGCAGATAGCAGAGCGCCCGCCCTCCGCTCCCCCGGCACGTGCTTTGCGCAGCTGGCCGCGGCAGCGTCCCCGTCAGAATGCACTCACCATCGCTGAGTCTGAGGACTTCAACCTTCAGTTCGGGGCCACAGCTCGGTCCTCCCACATTGCTCGTGGGCCACAAGGGTCTGTGTACAAGAAGGCCACGGTGGCCGCGTCAGCTAGGCTTGTCTCTCCTGCAGCCCACCTGGAGAGGCGGGAAAGGCGTGTTCCCTGCTGGCGTTCCAGGACCTTCCTTGTCGCCAGCGTCGTTGGGCTTGGAGCACTGCCCCTGTCCCTCAGGGAGCCGTCTCTCAGCCTCCAGCATGATTTATTAATTCCACGGCTTTGGTGGGGTCATTTATCAACATTCCCTCAACAGTTCAATTAGAAACGGCCTGCCTCCCCAATTGGGCTTGCTTTTCTCATCTCCCCTAGCCAGCTTGCGGTCCGCCTCACTGCCCCAGCCACCCCTGGCTCGGGAGCACCAGATGAAATAAATCACACTTCCCACTCTTCGGCTTCACAGTTCTCGGTGCATGAAAGCACTAAGGAGAGGGTGCACATCCGTGTCTTCCTTCCCGCAGCACCCAACTGTCCCGTGGGACCGAAAAGTGGGGTTTATCCTTGGGCTCCGTCCCCCCAACAGCCCTTCTTCCAGACCCACACCCACCGAGGGAACAGGCTACTGGGGTGACCTCGTGCAGGGTGAATGAAGGGTTGTCCGGCTTCTCCGCCCTCCCGCCATCGGTGTGATGATGGACACCTGTGGCCTGCACGCGTGTCTGAGTGGGCACGCGCAGGTGGGTGCACCTGGGCTGAGGCACGAGGTCTGCAAGGCTAGCGTCGCGGGACGCCGCAGGCGGGAGAAGCCGGAGTGCTGCGGTGGAGGACAATAGATCGTGGGGAGGCGGCTGAGACAAGGAGACTGCTTGGGCCGACGATGACCCTGCCCGCTCTGGGATGGCTGCAAGACACCTCGCCAGCTCAGGTCCTCCTCACCTCACTTGCTGGTGACTTGTGACCACGCCCCCGCCTCCATCTGCAGGGCAGCTCAGTTCCCTTGCAGCGGCCAGAGAGAGGGCTGGGAAGTGCAAGTAGCCCTGCTCTCCTGCCTACACCACTGAATCGGGGCTTTGGCCACAGATAGCCTTCTGTTAGAGAAGCCTGCCTACATTACGAGCATCTGCTCTTCAGCATGTGAATCCTTATCACGGGAGCCCCCCTCCTTGAAGCCCAAGACTCAACCCCACTTTCTAGCTCAGCTGTAGGCCCAGGACCCCCAGGTGGCCCCACTGGCTTTGGAGTGCATGTGGGTACAGCTTCCCCGTCGGCGGGTAACTAGACTTTTCTCCTCCTGCTAAACTGATGTTAATTTGATGGCTCAACCAGCCTGAGAACAGAGCGAAGGGAAATTTCCCATTCCCAGCCCCACTGTGGCTCCCATGGCCCTGTTGAGCTAACCCCAATCCCCGCGTTGGGTCTCACCCTTTGGGTTCTAAGCTCTGCAGGATCTCCAGCTCCTACCACAGTGCCTGGAGCAAAGGGATGTTTGCAAACTGAGCACCTGGCCTTGTTCTCTGCCCAGTCGTACGCCCTCTCTCTGTTCCTCACTCTGTTCACAGCAACGCCAACTGCTTCGATCCTCACACAGACCCTACAGGCCTCATCCACTCACCCCTTTATGAGAACACGGTCTTCTTGCCGAGTTGTCTTAGTCGCCTCCCGGGTGAGCACCTGCTTACCCCTCTGTGGGTAGATGGAAGTGATCAGGTTTCCGTCCTCGGACACTTGCGTCAATGACCGACACCTGTGGTTGGCACGCAGGCCTGCTGGCGGCACTGGAGTGTGGTTAGGGGTGTGTGAGCAGGCACCCCGAGTCAAAAGACCAAGCATGCAAGGGCGGCAGCGGAGGACAGAGGCGGCAGGGGACCGTGCCGGGGAGTGCAGTAGAGACCAGCAGAGAGACCAGAAAGAGCAAAGATTCGCCAGGAGCCAGAGGCCCCGGCCCCTGGCCCCCGGCCCCCGCCTGCCCTGCACTGGTTGCTTCACAAACGGTGTAGAAAGATCATTAAAAGCCTGAAAAGCCACTGAGGGCTCTTTTCTTCTTTTCCCGTCTGCCCGGACATAGAGACACCGCTTTGTACCTTGCTGGCACTGCATCCTGCATCCCTAGCCATTAGCTGTCTGGGGAAGCTTTCCACAAACATCCCTCTCCCACACCCCCGCCACAGGGAAACAGCCCCTCACTCATGTCACAATTCTCAGAGCACAGTCCGATGAGCCAGGACCACGACGGACTCAAGGATAGTCCCCGCACTGCCTCACTCCTTCTGCCTCCCAGCTCCTGCTGCGCCTGCCCCCCAAAGACCCCACCACAGGCCTCCCAACGCACCGTGAAACGCTCTCCATGACCCTCCACTGCATTCCCGAGTGAGGTTGTTGAAGAAATGGTCCAAGAGTTTCTTCTCAAGTTACTTGCTTTCATTTTTTCTCTGAAGGGTGGCCCAGGTCACAGAAGGTCTTTCTTTGGGGGTGTTTACCCCCCAAAGCTAAAGCCCTTTAAATGTCCTCCTGCTCCCCACTGCCCACAGAAGGCATCAGACTCATTTCGTCCTCTCCCCTCTCTGTGGGTATGCTCCCCCAGCCCCGGAGCTGGAGGGCCTTCCGGTTCTCTTCACAAGTGGGCGTTAACTGGCCCTCTAGGAACCTGGGTGTCAGCTCCAAAGCCCCCTGCACCCCTTCCCCGGAGGCCAAGTGCGGGTCTTACCTCAACAGCCTCTGGTGATGTGTCCCAGTATCCCCAGACACAGATTGAGTCCCCACTATAACTCTCATTACAGTCACAGTAATACTGTGCACCCCCCCCCCCATGTTACTGCTTCTTTAGCTCATTCAGTCTTTCTATAATTAAATACCCCCCAAGCGCAACACTGGCCATGGTGGTGGGAGATGAGTGATTAAAAATAAAAACAACACACAAAATAGGACTGTGGAATCAAGGGTTCCCCTGCTGCTCTGAACTGGCTTCAAGTCTTGGTCTGGAAGCAGCTCTTCATGAGCTGCCTCCTGACCCTTCCGGCTGCGGGCCAGTCCAGGGCCTTCCACCTGCCGCCGAGCAGCTGCATGACGTGGCGTGGCTGGGCTCCAGCTCCAGCGCCATCCACCCTGCTCCCTTCTCCCGCTGCAGCTGGACTGGCCCTCGGCTGGAACTCTGCCTTACCACCCACACTGACCGTGTAGTGAGAAAAGGCAGATCTTCCAGGAACTGCAGCATGAACTCACGTAATTAAGCCATGAATTGTGCGTTTTATTTTTGAATCCCCATGTTCTCTGCTGAAGGCAAAGGTCAGCCACATCTGTCATCTCCACCGCCAGGGCCTAGGACCATGAGGCCTTCAGCAGAGAAGGACAGAGTTAATCAATAGGCTCAGGAGCGGGCCCTTCTGTGCCGTCCACAGCCCAGGCTCGACTGCGGTGCATCCTCCTCCGCTGGAGTTTTTTCTGTATCACCCTGGCAGCGAAGATGCCCAGGACCTTATTCACGACAGAACCAGCAACAGGGCTGGTGGGGCAGCACGGCGGTGCTGGCAACGCCGCTGAGCTTGATGGACTTGCACAGTAATTCAGCATTATTGTGTGTCAAATATAATTTATGGTCTAATACAATGCCAGCTTTATAACTGCATTATTGCTATATATTTACATCTAGAAAAAAATAGATCACAGGGAAATTTTCCACTTTGAAGGACCTCATCTGGGATTAAATGTTGAGCCAACCAAGACAATGTTTTCTCAAGCTGAAATCAGAGACAGCTCCAGGCCTCAAAAACAACCCCAAGCCATTACTTGCTTTCGATTTGTAGACACGCTTGCCACCCAGCTGCCATCCTTGTGTCTGAAGTGCCCTGAATGTGCCCTGAGCACCTGTCCTCTGTGTTAGGTATTCAACCGCTGTCCCCCAAAAGGCCACGACCCTGGGCAGGGAGAGCCTCCTCCCCAGACGACACTCCACAAAGCTCTCGAATAAAGTGTTCAAGAGACACTTGGCGAAATGGCACCAACGGCCTGGCCACGCACTCCCTCTGCCAGCTGGGTTTCCATGCTGTCGTTGTCATCACAGCTATTGGCTTGCTTCTCAGGCCCAGCCTGACCAGGTCAGTTTTTCTACCGCAGTTAATACAGACCTGTATCGTTGTAGCACAGCTGTCTGGCTTGAGTTGCAACAGTGGGATCCCATAGACAGGGGAGGTTCCTGGCTCACCCAAGGAAGGATGGAGCTGAGCAGCAAGAGGATGCTGAGAAGGACACTGGAGAGAAGGAGCAGGAGGGAGAAGAAGACTTGAAGGAAGGAGAGAGATGACCTGGAGGAGGCACGTGGACCGGAGACAAGGGAAGAGAGGCAAGTGAAGAAGTTCGCTCGCTTCTTGGCCTTGGACTTGCACCAGGAGACACTTGAAAGAGAGAGACGTGGGTGAGAGACAGTGGGAGGCTGGCCATGGCAGCCTTGATCTTGACTTGGGTTTTGATGTTGCTCCTTTACTTGCCCGTCCCCTTCTGCCCCTTTCCTGCGGGATCCCCCAGGAAGTACTTTAGACTGTGGCAAGGGTTTGAGCCTCAGTGATCCTGCTTTAAGACAGCCCTGTCTGTCTGGGCACTTCCCCAGGAGGGATGGGTCACTCTGAATATTTCATTTGGGATCTATGTCCTTTCTCTTCTCTCGCTATGGCACACTAATTGCATTAAAGTTATTTTCTACTGAAGGTCTTAGGCACTAAAAGTATATTCATCTTTATGTGGCAGATGGCAGAGCCCATTTAGAACAGGCAGGTTTGGGGGCACTGGGATGCCCCCTCAGTCTGCTCTCTACACTATTTGCTACAAGCCCTATAATTCCTTGCCCCATTTGTGGGTATTTTAAGTGGTTTCTGATTATTGACAACTTGGCAAAGAACATCTTTAGACAACTGTTGGCAACTTGTGCCGTTTTTATTTCACAGAGGAAATAAATTTCCCTAAATAAATGTTAGGATCAAGGGGGTCACCCCTCTTTTCAGAGTGACGGCCTCACTTCAGAGCTCACACAACTAGTTCTTGAAGACATCTGTTGAGAAGTTGAGCTGTGTGGCATGGCAGAAGCAGTAGAAAGGGAGGTAATAATTCAGGTGATTATGAACCACACACACACAGACACATACACAGAGAGACACACACACAAATTACCCCAGAGAATCTCACAACCTTTGTAAAAATTTTACACTTAAATTTTTTTTAAATGTAGTACTTTTTTCTTACATTGTTGTTATTTTTTGGACACTATATGATGACTAAAACCTTTCAGTGAAGGTGTCTCAGTTTTACTACAGCCTGTAGACTATGAATTGCAAATTTAGAATTTACAATAATTTTTTACAATAATTTCCTGAGATCATTTTGATTTGTGGTCTATGTACATAACACCTATTACATGTCAGACTTTGGGGTTATGTATGTGAGCAAGACACAGTACAGCTGCCCTATAGGATTATAACCCAATGGTGTGGGAAGATATGTAAAGGAATAATTTTTAATGTGATTTAATTACACTAAAAAAATACCAAAAAAAAGTACAACAGAGATTTGGTAATGAAGTGGCTGGAGAGAAGATTAATCTATTCTGCCAATGGTGTGGTGGTGGGGAAATCAAGGAAGGCTTCATAGGGGAGGTGACATCTATTTGAGTGTCAGAGGTGCAAGGAATATTTATGTCAGTCAAGGATGCTGGAGGGTACAGTCAACTTTTTATTGATCCTAACATTTATCTAGGGACTGCCAGGAAATTAAAGAGGAATTCCCAAGTGAGGGTGGAGACATCTTCAAAAGACAGAGAGGGAAATGTTCAGGAAGGTGGGTTTGTCATAAGACACAAGAAGGTGGCATGAAGCGCCTTCCTGTGGTCCAAGAAGCAAGCAGGGGCTCTTAGCTTTCCCCTGCACCCCCCATACCAGCAGCAAGGGGGTCCAGGAAACCCTGACCTCCTGAGTTAGAGGACAGAACTTTATGAAATTCTTTGAATGGGCTCTGGGGTTTCTGGAATTGGTTCTTTGAGCTGATCAACTTTTAAGACTCTACTGACTGCATTTCCAGTAGTGAGACGAGCGGGGGCGGCGGGAGCTGTCTGTAGAAAGCAAAGGTCTGCGCTGGACACGCCCAACCAACCACCTGCAAGAAACAAGCCTCCCGTGACTCAGCGGAAGATGCTCCTGGAGCGCTCTGGAGAGCCGACAGACACACGCCTCAGGCTGGTCGCTCCGAACGGTCTGGACGACGTGGTGAGAGAAGATGAGCTCCGGGATCTGAATTCCCAGCTTCAGCTCCCGGAAGTGACCCCGAGTTCCTGCAGCCTCCGGCCGAGAGGCTGAAATCAGAGGCGGCCTCACTCCTCAGGGACCGGCCAGACGAGAGAGCAAGGTGGCCGCCTGGCCTTGGGGGTGCTGGCAGAAGAAGTGAGGCGCTGGTAGGGAGAGAAAGTTGGGATGGGGCCTGTGGAAGACTTGATGAAGTTTTGGACCTGAGCCCCTAAATTCTCTTGAGTCTTTGTAAGTGGGAGAGGTCTCCCCACTTCCAGGGGCTTCCTCACCCCAGAAGGATTAGCTTTTCCTTCTCCTTTGAGGAAATTAACCTGCCTTGTCTGAGGGGAAGGTAATGGCCTCCCCCAGCAAACGCCATGAAGACTATGCGGGTTCCCGCGGGACTTGCCCCACTGTGCTCTCAGACCTGTGAATAGACTCAAGTCCCAGCAGGCCCCTGAAACAGGCCTGTGCCTGCCCCTTGAGAAGACGCATCAAATCCAGGACCGCTGGGGCTAATCTGTGGGGGGGGGGGGGGATAAATTTCAGGCCCTGGTGCTGGAGGAAGGGGGCTGGGTCAGGCTGAGTGCAGGCACCTGCGCCCACGGGCAGATTCTGCAGACAGCCTGCAGCTCAGGGCGAGAAAGGGCTCTGGTAGCTGCCACAGGATCACAGATGACTGCTGCGAGCAAAGCGAGAATGCAGGACGCACCTGTTCACCAAAGCAGGGATTCAAAGGCTGTCCCAGGCTGGAGCAGGCAGGTATTTAAGACCGCTCACCCACACCAAGAGCATCCAGAGTGAAAGGTCACAAACCCTCACCCAGGCCCGCAGGAGGAAGGTTCCCGAGAAGGGGTGTGTGTGAGATGCAGCAGCCCCCAGTGATAAGATAAGCTGGCTCCCTAGCTGCTCCCCTGGAACAGTGGCCCGGAGCAAAACAACAACCCCAACTTCAGGACAACACGTGACTCACCGGTATTTTTCCACTCAGGCCTGGCAGAGCGGGGGCATACAAAAGACCCCCGCCTGTACGGGGGCGCGTCCTTCCCAGACCCCTGCTTGGGGTCTGTGGCTTTCACCCGGGGGCGCAAATAAAGCCTTCCTTTCCTTTCATTTCGGTCTCTTTGCCTTGTTTGTCTGCTGCGGACCTTACACAGAGGACATCCCCCTCCCGGTGCTGCGAGGACCGCTTGCGAGGAGTCCCCGTGTTCTGGGAGGAGTCTGCGATCGCGCGCGGTGTGGGCCAGGCCTCACTGCAGACTCCGCAGTCACAGAACTGAGGAACATACACGCAGGGGCGCGGGCCCCGGGGCGCGGGCGGGAGCAGCGCCCACCCACCGGGCCAGGTGCGGGTGGTCGTCCGAGCGCCGCGGGCAGCTGAGCCCACGCAGCAGCCGCACCTGCTGGTATAGACCCGCACAGAGCGCTCTGGGCCTCAGTGGAGACCGAGCACCCCCCTCCCCGTCCATCACGGCCACGGCACAGCTGAGACCCCACCGAGACTCCCAAACAGCCCGGCGCTGCTTTCCCTGTTGGTCTCACCTCTTGGATAGAAATATAATTGCCGTGACTGATTGGAGGAGACGCCAGTCTCATTTTATGATGACAAAGGACACAAAGGAAATTCGCTGTCACTGCACAATTTATGAGGCCGTTGTTAGATTCATTACTTGAAGATCAGTGGGTATAATTAGTGACCCAAATCCACGTAGATAAAACAGTTTGGCCCTTGTTTAAAATCTTGTCTTAAAATTGAGTAATTTCCCCCACTCTAGACGCAGTGCCTTTGAGGGCCATATTTAATGATCAGATACCCCAGTGTGAAGTGACCCCAGGAGAACAAGAGAAGACTTGGTAAATTACACTCTAATTCCCCCATTAGCTGGTATTTCCTCACCCACCTTGCACATTATTTTATGAACTGTTAATAATGATTCCCGTAATTATGAAATATTTTTGTATTATCCAAAATACTTTTCAATATGTAACTCAGGCCAAGGACACAGCATTCAATCAATAAAGTTTTTTTGGAAAGTGTGTGACTGGAAGAATATGAGCGAACCTCATCTAACAGAAAGAGCAGCTTTGAGGGAGGTAAAGAACAAGTATCAGATTCCCTAGTTTGCATGAAAACCTGGAGTGGTGTGTCCTTGAGTTCTTAAACCTCAATTCTCAGATTTTTGTGCTGGTAGCTGGTCTCTTTTCCTTGTTTTCTCCTGGGTGGTGAAGTTGAGTTCGAGCAATTGAATTTCAGAAGAAAAAATGTGAAGCAATACTTTCTCCAAAGAAAGGACTTATAACCCTTGCATCAAATGTCCTTCTGCATGATGGAAAACTTTTCAAAATAATTTTGAGGGTCAAGTCATCTATAAGGGAAGTGCCTGACACGATCGCTCCCCAAAACAATCTATAAGCAAGACTGAAAACAGATTTCTTAGAGATGATGAGGAGACCCTGGGGGCAGTCACACGTTTATAACAGTTTAGAACTGAAAAAGAATTGACGATCTAGAAATAGCTCCCATCTTCTCAGGTGACGGGTGTGAAGCCAGAGGTCCAGAAGAGAGTCACACAGTGAAGGAGCCAGAGCCAGGCTAGAACCCAGCCCCAGGCATTAACAACCCTCCCCCTGTCCACGCACGTCTGCATAGATCACGCTTCTCAGCCTCCACAGTGGACACTTGGAAGCAGCTGTCCTGTACACAGAAGGAAGTTTAGCCGCATCTCCAGCCTCTGCCTCATAGATGCCCGCAGCACGCTTCCCCACGGCAGTCACAACAAAAATGTCTCCAGCCATCACCAAATGTGCCGGGAACAGCAGAATCGCCCCCAGCTGACAACCACTGAGACGCATCTGGATGGAGCTCTCCCTGAGGGCCAGTCCCCCAAGAAGCAGAGGAGATGCCGGCCTCCTGCAGACAACGTGAGGTATCCAAAGTGTGACTCCTGAAGCACTGTTTCCTGGGCTTGTTTCCCAAGGACTAAGTGATGTGGGCTGATAAGAACACTGGTCACACACAGTCAAAACAAACCACTCTGCATTGAGCTAAGTGGCTTTAGGGTTACCTCTGAGTGCACGGGGAGACTTACCTCTCAGTTGTGAGAAAGTTAACACACCCTCATTCCGTGTTTCAGTTCTCAAGTATCTAAATTACTGAGGTTGGGGGAGGGACTCAACGGATGGCCTGAACGAACAAATGAGGCCCTTCCCAGGACTAATTATTTCTGAAACTTTGATGGTGAGTTCATTGCTGAGATTTAGATTCGTTAACCTTATTTTAGCCTGGGGAACTTTCTCCATGGTATTCTAGATTTTCAAATGAGCTTAACTCCAGGCGAGCCACATTAGCACACATTCTCCCTGTTATGGTGGCCTAACCCCAAGGAGCTAATCCAACTTAATGGTATGGTTTGGGAAAGGTGGATGATATCCTTAGGATGAGACTAACCTTTATTTTATGAGCATTTCAATCAAGTAATGGAGGACTCCGCTGGAGCAGACTGGTGGCAGGTCAGGTACTAAACCCTCTCTTCCCTGGGCGAGAGTTCCCTCTGGAAATCATCCACCCCTAATTTCTGAGAAGGGCCTCATTTCTGTCTGTCTGTTTGCCTGTGTGTGTGCCTTTATTTTTACCTTATATTTTATCACTTTACTCTCAAAAGCTTTTAACCTCATTTCAGTCACTTTTAGGAGCTTGCATTTGGGGATCTCTCTAGAGAAGGGATTCAGGCGCCACTAAAATCATGTCTGAAAATGATTCAACAGTTGTGGCCAGTCAGAGATCTTTCCATCACTCGCTTCCATAGGGAAAGAGAAGTGGAACCATGGCCAACTTTCTATAAAATTAAATTTTCCGAAGTGGGACTCCATCATGCAGTTATGCATCGAGAAAATACACAATGTGAAATGCCGAGGTTTTATAAGGACAATGAAGGGCTTGCCTGTCCCTTGTTAATCATCCAAAGCTCATTTCCCTCCTTAATTTCCTACCGTGCACATTCTCCCAGTCTTACTTCCACCACCCACCCTAGAGCCAAAGGAAATGAGTGTGGGTGGCAAAAAATCAAACAAGCAATTAAAAATGGGGAGACAGAGAAGAATGAGCTGCTTCCTGTTAACAGGTTAAGCCAGTGGATTAGAAAGACAAAGGAGGCACTTTCATATTCTCTGGTCTATGGTAAAAGAATTTAAGTTGTTCCCAGCAACTCCACCTCCTGGTATTTGTGCCCTTATGTAATTTCCTCCCCTTTGGTGTGGACTTGATCTAGTGACTCACTTCTTACCAGTAGAACTAGGCAGAAATGAGGGGGTGTTGCCTCTAGCAATGGTTGCACTGTGCTTTCCACCTTGTGTACTATCTCAAAGTCACTCACTTGTCCACTGTGAGGGGAGCAACTTCCCAGACTTGAGCTGACCTGTGGAGAGTCCCATGTGGCTAGGAACTGAGGGTGCTCTGGCTAGTCAAAGAGATGATGACCCCAGTCCAATGACTGAAACTGAATTCTGGCAACAGTCATGTTAGTTTGGAAGTGGATCCTCCCTCAGTTGAGCCTCCAGATGAGACTGCAGCCCAAGTCACCACAGAGATTGAAGACACTGAGAGATCTTGTGACAGAAGCCCAGCTAACCTGGACTCAGATGCCTGACTGACAATGGCAGAGAGAACAAATGATTATTGTTTTATGCCACTAAGTTTGGGGGAAATCTGCTGTCAGATATATAGATAACTATCAGACTATCCATGTAGCTGTCTCTCTGTCTAATTACCAACCTACCTATCACTTATCTAGTTCTCTCTCTCTCTCTCTCTCTCTCTCTCTCTCTCTCTCTCTCTCTCTCTCTCTCCCCTGACTCTCATCTATCATTCAATCTCTCTAACAGGCATAGATGCTTTCTCTTCTACAAAGACTGAGGCTGAAAGAACTACATGACTTTCTGCCTACCACACAGCAGGGCTATTCTTGGTTGAATTGCTACTACACACCTGACACTCTTTTCTCTGTCTCCATTATGTGCCCTGTCTACTCCTCTTCTCACCCCTGTAAAGTCTGTATTTTTGTTCTCCATTTAAAAGTGAGAAAAATGGAGATAAGAGAGTACAGTATCCTTCCTATTTATAATTAGTAAATGGAGAAGCTAGGGCTCACCATCTTTATTTTTTAAAGTGGGGAGAGTGTTGTGCCAATTGTAATGCTTTCTGTGTGAAGAGACGGACTCGTGAACCATTTATTTTGGATGCTTTCCCCCTCTGCACTTCGTGCTGTAAGTCAGAACTGGCAAACACAAATCTCTCATTTCAGTAATGCTCAGTGGAGACTTGGTGTCTTCAGTCACAGCCCAGGTCCTTTCTTCTAATGAAAAATGAGCTAACATTTGAGCACTTGCTATGGGCTAGGTACTAGTGGTATCCCCAATTTACAGATTAGAAATTTGAGACTTAGAACTTCCTTTGTTTCATACTATAGAGTGATTAAGTGGCAGGTGTCAAATTCAAGCCAGAACCTCCCTGCTGTCAGCCCTCCTCTTCCCTCTCCCGAGCATCCTCTTCCATGTCCCCAAATCAGAAGTGTGTGACTCTCCAGGAGGGTGCTCTGGGACACCCCTCATTATTTACCCCTATTCCCTCATTATGGATGAAAGGTGCAATATCTGTCAGACCCCCATGTTCAGGCAAGGATTATGAGGCATATTCTGAGAATTCCTGTGAAGATAAATTGCCTGATTCTGTGTGACCCTTTATGAAGTCTATCATTCTATGAAGAGCAACTTGCAAGAGGAATTTCAGGCTCATATTTCACAGAGAGAAACAAAATAATAACTACAATAAATACAAAGTCCCTGCAGGCAAACCCAGACCCAATTACAGCTGCCTAGACATTTGTGAACAAGGCATCTGTAATGAATTTATTTCCGAGTCTCAGTACACAGTGGGCACTGGGTACCTATTATGTGTACAGCATGGAGGTGCGTGGGGGGATGGTGAGTGGATTGTGAGTTCAACCCCTGGGAGGTAGAGGATACTGGGCAGCCAGCAGAGGCCCGTATCTGCAATTTAATGCAATCACTTAAGAAAATATACACACAAATATTTACACAAATATGAAATCATAGATATATATGCATATATATATGCCAGAGCTATAAAGTTACATATATAGAGTCTAATTTCCCCTCCTGAGCGCTATCTTCCTTTCCTTCCTCCTCTCTTCTCCTCCTACCTTCCCCTTCTTCCTCCTCCTCCTAGTGTTCGCCATCGAGGTAACTGGGACATCGCCTACTCCACTGCTCTAAATAGGAGCCCATGAGATTCTAGTTCAAGTGCTTGTCCTCATTCATGAACTTGAGTTGATCTCTGTTTTCCTGGTTTGGCCTCTGGCTTTGCAGGCTGGGAACAGAGCCTGCAGGTTATTCGCCTCATCAAAGGTGTGGCCAGTTTCCGAGAAGGCAGATGCACAGAGTCTCACTGGTTCTGCCACATTGTCCTGGGAAGGACCTCATCATCGCTGGGTTCTCTAACAAAGAGCAACATCTTGGGTTCCATAAGAAGAACTAGAAGGGTGGGTGTAGAAATTTTAAAAATAAACCCATGTCTCACAGGCTTTTTTTCAACAATTAGCTCAGGACGCCTAACCAAAGATTCTATACATATCTGCTTTCTTGGAAGGAACCATTCATTGGGTCTGGGGAATGCATGTTGGTGTGACATATTACACCAGAGGAAAGCCCAATGTGCTGTATTTAGATAGACAGAATAGGGACACACAAGCCTGAAGAGAGAGTCAGACTATGAGAGGGCAAGTGATGTGGAATCAGTCTTGAAGACCAGAAGTTTCTGAGTCATAGAGAGCAGCAAAGGGTGTTTGAGGAAGACGGAGAAGGATATGCAAAACCCTGGGAGCCTAGTCTTGAAAAAATACTGGATGACTTAAAATCAGTGTAATGATCGAAGCTCACACTGCAAGAAAGTCAGTGGGTTGTTTAGAAACTGGCTTGGGGCAAGACTGGAAAGGATGAGGACGCTAAAAGACATCATTTGCAGATAAAAGATGATATGGATAAGGATAAAGACTGAGGATGTGAAGATGGGAGAATTTGAGTGCTTTAGCTGATAAAATTGACTAAATTTGAGTAACATGAGAAGGTAGAGGCCTTGTCTATCTTGTTTATTTTTTCCTGCATTCCCATAAGAGTTCAACATGTGTGTAGTAAATAAGTGACAGAATAAATGTTAGAGTGGTGAATTGGTAGATCTTTAGATTAAAGATAGAGATACAAAATTATTGTAGCCCAGTGTACATAAGCAATAAGATCCCAAAAAACTTAGCCCTGCTTCAATCCCGTGTGCATTGAATAACTTTTCTGATTTGTAATTTTCCTTATTAATTAGCATTCAGTGATGAGGTATGGAAAGTTATATTTCTCCTTATACAAGATTACATTGACATCTGGTGTCTATAGCAAATCCTTAAGTGTCTGGTCATTGGGCGACTGGGCAGCGTTAGGTAGCCCCACAGGTAAGGTTTTTGACCTAAAAATATAAAACTGTCTAGATGACTCATTCAGCTAGCTCTCCACTGTACCCTGGCTCTGCGATCCCCACAGCATTCCAACAGAATCAGCCACGAGAGATTTACTTTGCAACTCTGGAGTCATGAAGACAATCTCAGAGAAGAGCCGTTGTGGAACGTCTTAGAAGATGGGGTTCAGACATGGACATGGAAGGAGACACAGATGGATTACACTCCAACCACGCATGTGGGGTCCACCCCTTTCAGCAAGCTGTGAGACAATCGCTAGTCAGGATCTAACAACCTTTCTCTAGCAGGGCACCGTTCGTCAGCTGGTGGGCCAAAGTGTTTAGATAAGATGTTGGGATAACGTCCACCAGTCCATCATTTAGTCTCTGTTCAAATGGGGCGTCTCAGCCTAGCTCCAACCTCCATTCAATTCCCTTGCTCGGTGGCAACTCATCCTTCTGACTTGCAGTTTCTTTTACCCTCTGCTGCAAGCGACCCAAGAGAGACATCGTGACCCAGAGGGAAGCTGCACTGTTTCCTATCACCTGGTCCTGGAAGTGACATTTCATCTCCTCTGCTGACAGCTCTTGGGGGTGCTCCAAGGTGTGTGACTAGCAGGGGGTAAGCCCTCGGGACTGCCTTGGAGGTGGCTACACCGTTCCCTTTATTGCCTCAGTAGCCACGCTGCTGACAATCTGAAATGGAGGCTTGCCAACAAGAAGATAGGATGACTTTGTCCCAGCCCTTGTGGTTAATCGAAATAGGAAGACCGTGACTGTGTTATCCGTGCCAAATAGCAAATGAAAATGGCATTTGAAAACTGCAATTAGTACTCCTTTCACTGCGAAGGTCTGTTCCGTTTAATGATCTACATATCTGTGCATTCCAAGTAGGGGCATTAAATACCTGAGATAATGCAGACACTCTGCAACATTATAACATCTTCAAATAGTATCAGCAAAGTGTTCATTAGTTGATTGGCTCTAAGTAATGCTTCAGAAGGTCCAGGTGGCGTTGAAATGCAGAAGCAAGAGCTATGGCATCTAGAAGTTTATATGCCTTATTATTAATAAACTCCAAAACAGCCCACCCCAACCTACCCTTCGGTCTCAGCACCCACCAGCCTCCTTAGCAGCCACCTGTCCCCTGTGGACCCTGTGCCAGCACAAGTGAAAAACGAATTCCCAAGAAAAGAATCAGCACCAGTGGCAGGATTCACAAGCAGATAGACAGTTTTGCCTCAATCTCGTGAGCACAGGCAGAGGTATTAAATCAGACCCCTGACTTGCTGGGTGAGGTTGGCCAAAAAGAGAGGTAAAGTGAGAGTCTGTTAGACCAAAATTATAGAGCACTGCAGGAACCTGCTGTCTCGTCGACTTGGATTTATTGTTGCCCTTTGTCTGTTCTCAAAACTGTGGCTGGATAAATTGTTCTGAAAGCTAAATCTACTCATTTCACTCTCCTGCTTTAAAACACATGAAAGATGTAAAAGAATTACTCTGAATCACTCTCCAACTCCACACACATAAATAAATTTAAAATGGAGCCATGATTTAGATATAGATCTAAACCCATAAAATATATAGAAGAAAATGTAGGTGATACATTCCATGGCATCAATGAGAGATGTGTTGGGGATTCTATCCCAATGGCAAGGGAAATGAAAACAAAATTAATAATTAAGACTACTTCAAATTAAATTTTCATTTCTTAGGTGAAAATTGCATTCAGCCTTGGCCCCCACCCTAAGCTGTGAGAGTGTCCCCACCAAGCTCCTTCCTGGGGAAAGACTTGTGCAGGTTGTATAATTATCAGATCATTCCTGATTTTACAACATATTAGTGTGCTCTAGGGTTTTTACATGTTATTTCATATGATTTGGTGGATTATTTTTTGGGCCTAGGGATGCTAAAACTTTTCCGTATAAATCATTGGTAATTGCTTCTTTGCCCTACGCCATCTTGGCTTATGAAAGGTTTCCATATTGGTGCAATAATGAGAGTCCTGCTTTTGATTGTCTCCAGCACATGCCACGCCAGTTCACCCAAATGTAAGATGGTTTTTCCAGTGAAATCCATCAGAAAACCTGCATCCATGTGTGACTTAGTCCTTCACTTTCCTTTCTGATACAGGGAACCTCTATTATCTCCGTATTCTCTGTTCCCCACTATTGAACTACCGGCTCCAGGAGAGCAGGCAATGTCTCAGCCTCGCCCAGTGCTCCATTTCCAGTGCCCAGCACAGCACCTGGCACGTGGGATGCTCAATAAATGGGTAAAGCTCTAACAAAACAGGCACTACAAAACCTGTGGACAAAACCCGACCCACCACAAAGTTTTGTTAGGGTGTAGCCACCCCCACTCTTATTTACCTATCCTCTATGCTGC
Source organism: Galemys pyrenaicus (assembly GCA_019455555.1). Taxonomy (NCBI): domain Eukaryota; kingdom Metazoa; phylum Chordata; class Mammalia; order Eulipotyphla; family Talpidae; genus Galemys; species Galemys pyrenaicus. The sequence goes on from JAGFMF010011768.1 coordinate 2,064,217, forward strand.
TTTCACCCTACCATGGTGAAACATGTTGGGGGTTGCCACCGAAGTCACGGACCCACAAAATCTAAAATGTCTGCAGAAAGTCTGCTGATCCCTGGTCTAGAATTCAGTGTTTCTCAACAGGAAAGTCTTACACACAACAAAGGCATTTTCTCCCCATATCCATCCTGTGTTCAGCAGGACAGTGCTGATGGAAAGGTTAGTTTGGGAAACTTCAGGAAAGGAGGCGGTGGGGTCCCTTTAGGGGAGCTGCGGGGCAGGCATGGGGAGCACTGCTGGCCAAGCCGCAGTCGGCCAAGAATGTAATAAGCCAATACATTGATTGAAGCGTCAGTGACCAGAAATGAGAATGTTGATGGCAAGCGTGACAGCATTTGGGGTCAAAGTCGGAGGCTGAACTGGGACCTCGTCACAGGGCCGCAGACAGGCAGGGGCTCGGCTTCTTGTCACTCTTGGTCTCAATTGGCCGTAATAGATCTGTCACCTTCCAGGACTAGGTAGACCACGGAGCACTGTGATTGATCATCTGTGTCATCTCAGGGTTTCTTAGCAACATCAGCCCATTTGTTTCACACTAAATGGACAAGTGCTCATTGACTTCCATGAATGAATCCATCGATGCACGGAGCCAAGTGTCAACCCAGTGGGGCAAGGTAGCAAGAGGCGGATGGAATCGAGGGCCCACCTGGGTTCTTGAGCAGGAAGCACTGAGTGTCCAGCCTGGGGTGGAAAGAGCTGGAAGGACTATAATGCACAAGGGCAAGCAGCCCAGAGCATCAGGAGAACAGCACTGGTAAATAGTTCATCTCTGAACCTAAAGCAATGCCTCTAAAAATAAGATAAGACAATTGCCAACCTTAGGCTCACAGAGCTTATAAAAAACTGACTTCTGGGGCTATTCTTATATCCACTGAACCAGAATGTCTTGGGGGATCTGGAAGTTTCTGTCTTTAACAAAGACCCCTTCCCCAAGTCATTTGTGTGCCCCCTAAGAATTTGGAATCTACTGAACTAAGACCATTCTATTTCTCTCCAATTCAATGTTGTGATCGACACCCAAGAGCTGAGGAAGGAGGAAGATGAAGGAAAACACTTCTCGTAGCATGAGGTTGAGGTGTTGAGGTCAACTCTCTAGGGAAGACAACTTTTCTTACAGGCGTCCCTTGAAAAACTCTGCTGGGTTTGAGTGAGCCGATATGCCTGTGCTGGGTCTGTTCAAGAGCATTACCTCACTTAATTATTGCACCAACCTTGAGTCAGTGATAGACTTAACTAAGAGAAAGTTGACACTCAAATCCAAGGCTAAACATTTGGAAAGTGGCAGAACTGGAATTCAAACACAGAGTTGCTGATCAACTGAAAATCAAGGATTCTTCCCAACGCAGTTGTCTACCTCTACCCAAATGAAGAAGCTGTCTGCCTCCCAGCATCCCCCAACCTCATGCCAAGAGAAGTGTTTTCCTTCATCTTCCTCCTTCCTTAGCTGTTGCCTGCAGGTCTCAATCCTAACACTGAAATGAAGAGAAATAGAGTGGTCTTAGTTCAGTAGATTCCATATTTTCTCTTTATAGAGGCAGGTAAGGATCCCTTTCTCTCCTCCCACCACTCTTCCTTTCCTTCTTGCTCTTCTTCCTTACTACATCTCTTTCTTCCTCCCTCCTTCCTTTCCTTCCTTCCCTTTGTCCCTCCCTCCCTCCCTTTCTTCCTTCTTCCTTCCTTCATTAGGATAGTTCATTAGAGTATGTCTGGTCACTCAGAAGCAGACCCTGAACAAGAGGCTGAGTGCAAGTTCATTAGCAAAGGGCCAGGAAGATCTGATAAAAGAGTGGAGATATGAGGACAGACAGAGAAGGAACCAGCCAACAGGCAGTTGCCGTTGAAGTTCCAAGTTTATCCAGATTCCATGGCCACCTCTGGACAACAGTCATCCCAGCCATCCAAGCTTTGAGGCGGCTCCAGACTTTGACGCTTTCCCACCAATCATTGGCCATGGCAGTTGGAATGAAGAGATTTCAAAATGAAATCTTGGGAAGCCCCAAGGACATTCCTCTGAAGGGTCAAGATTTGAGTTTATCCTTCAGTTTGCAGTCTGACACACTTGTCCCACTGTTGTATGTTTTTTTGTTGGTGTCCACAGCCCCCACAATGTTGACATATATTATAAAATTTACGGTCACAATAAAATAGTGAAAACTTTTGGACCAACAAGGGCATCTTTTATTACCTCCCATCTTCTCTCTTCCCTTTGCCAAGAATGTGATGTTTGCCTTAAAGCAGAGAGGTTTGAATGCCCGTCCATTTGCATACAAATTGTCATTTTGTTCCTTTCTTAGTCTAGCTCCAGCTCATTGTTTTTAGGACTTTCCTGCTGATTCCCCACAACCTTATTGTTTCTAGTCTTTTATGGCCTTGATGGGGACCTGAATTTCCCTCTGGTCTGGAAAAAATATTCAACTTTGGATCATCAAAGACAAAAGGCACCTGACAATTAAGGAGGTGATGTGTTCAGGCTCTTGCTAGCGAGAACATTCATTAATGAGAATGTCTCCACAGAAGGGAAGGGGGTCTGGGCTTTATAGAGGCAGGTAAGCAAGGAAGCCATTCACGAGTCTTATGGGGATCCTGAAGAAGGTCGGAGACCAGCTTATCTGAGTCACTGAGGAGGCCCGAAGGTGGGTTTTCTCTTGGAAGATGCGAGAGCTGGGTAGGGGGTCCCTTTGGGTTCAGTTATTTTCCCAGAAAACAAAAGAGTAAGAACTTTTCTTAAGTAGCATTGATTTCCAGGGAGCACAGAGCTCAAGAAAACTTTAACACGGTCAGCATTTTCATAAATGTAACCCAGCAACTGGCCCCAGAAATTTGCAAATGGCTCCAAGAACCTGGAGGGGACTTTGGCCACACACGTTCAAGGCAGAAGCCATCACTATCCAAATGTCCAAAGCAGAAGACTCCTGCGACCCACCCAGACCCGAGCCAAGCCCTCTCCTCTGAGAAGAGTTTGGGTCTCCCCACGGTAACCCCTGGAGATGCTTGTCTGTAAAAGAAAGACCTCCCCAAGTTCCAGTGCCCTCGGACTGACTTTGAGGGGGCTTCCCGGGAGCTACTGGAAGGCACAGCTCCAGCAGAAATGCAGGCAGTAAGAGATGAAGCAGGCAGGGAAGGCCCAGAGCAATGAAAACACAGAACATCCTCTGAAGTGAGTCCACCACTGCCTGACCTGCAGCTCCCTACCGGGAAGCCTTGTAGCATGGTGGTCCCCAGGAAAGGGGGAAGTTTTGCAGTTTTGGTTTTGCCTTAAGTGGGTGGAACTGAGCAGCAATAAGAAGATGTTGGAGAGAAAAAGTAGAAACATAGAAGGAAGGGAAGGAAAAAAGAGCAAAATAAAGAGCAGCAAAAAAACGTAGAAAAGGCACGTAAAGCAAGGAAACATGTAAAAAAAATGGCACTTACTTTGTAATCTTAAACTAATTAAAACAAATGGAAGTAAAAAACCCCTAAAAAGGTTAACAATGGCAGCTTTCATCTTAATTTTAATTTTACTCTTTTCCTCCCAAATTTGTCTAACTCTTTCTAACCCTTTTCTGTAAGTCTCTACTAAAAAGTCCTTTAAACTTGTGGCAACCTTTTAGGCCTTGCTTTAAGCCAATCCTATTTAGCTAAACTTTTACCCTCAAAAAAATAAGTAACTTTAAAAGCTTAACTTAGTAACTATATTCTTTGTCCTTTCTATATTATACACTAATTATATTATAGTTCCTTTCCATTAAAAGCCTTATATGTTTGTCTTAATGCAGCGAATAGCAAAACCCATTCTAAAAGAGCAGGTTTAGGGGTTCTAAGGTGCCTCTCTCCCTGCCCTGTAACAGCCTTAGTGTAACAGGGTGGTCCCCAGGAAAGGGAGAAGTTCCAGAATCCCAGTTCCGCCCAAGTAGGGTACTGCTGAGCAGGGAGGAGAAGTCGCTGGAGAGAGGAGAGAAGAGGACAGAAGGGAGGGAGGAAGAAGGAAGCAGGATGGAGAGCAGCAAGGAGGCCTGGAGGAGGCACGTGGAGCAGAGACATGTGAAGGAGCTGCGCTTGCTTCTAGGTCCTGGACTGGTTGGAACAGATGTGGTGAGAACCCCATGGGGAGGTTAACATGGCAGCTTTCATCTTGATTTTAATTTTGCTCTTTTCCTCCCGGATTTGTTTGACTCTTTCTGACCCTTTTCTATGGGTCTCCACTGAAAGGTCCTTTCGACGTGTGGCAGCTTTAGGGCCTTGCTTTGGGCCAGTCCTATTTGGCAGGACTTTTACCCTCAAGGAGATGGGTCACTTTGGATGCTTAACTTAGTCACTATAGTCTTTGTCCTTTCTGTATTGTACCCTAATTGTATTAAAGTTCCTTTCCATTAAAGGTCTTATATGTTTGTCTTGATGTGGTGAATGGCAGAACCCACTCAGAGAGAACAGGTTTGGGGGTTCTGGGGTGCCCCTCTCCCTGGGCAGAGTAAAACCCAAAGCCAGAGCTAAATCTAAAGCCACTTGTTCCTCAGCTTCCCAGAAAGTCCAAGCGTCAACCCCGCGGGAGGCCGGCAGCGCCGCAGCGGTCCACCCCGCCTCTGCTGGGGACTCGTGCTTACCCCCTTCGGAGCCGCGAACCTCACTTCCAGGTCTCAGCGGCGGACAGGTCTACCGCCCCCGGCGCCACCACGCGGGTCCTCTGGCCTGGGAGAGCCGCTGGGCCACGCAGCTTGGCACAGAGGAGCCGGAACGGAAGTGACCAGCCGGCTGTCCCACGGAGGTAAGCGCGGGATGAGGTAGGGAAGCTGGAAAGACTCAGCTCTCCGGGGCGACATCCCTGAGACCGGCCTCTTCGCCGGTCCTGACTGACCTACACCAACGAGCAGGCCTGAGAGGCAGCAGCCGCCGCTCTCTGGGAGCACTGAGCCGCTCCTGGGGGACATGACCTCCCGGGACGCCACCTCTAGAGACGCCCCGACTGGATTTCTCACCAGGAAGATGCCCTTGTTGGAAAGCGTGTGTCACAGAGCAAAGTTCTTTCCATTTTTGCCAAAGGGTAAAGAAGAGCAGGGGGTTGGGCCTCCCTGGTGGCGCAAGGGGTTGAGCACCGCACCGTGAAGCATCCGCAGCCACTGCAGCGCGAGTTCGATCCCCGGCCGGGGAGTGACCCACATGGCGCGGCAGACCCCTCCTGTCTCCCCGCTGCCCCCTCAGCAGTGTGTTTCAGTCGCTCGGCCTGTTCTGCTCCCCGCTCTGTCCCTGGTGAACCCTCTCACCTCCGACGACTCTGGCCTGTACCCCAGCTCTTGTGTGCATCCATAAATGAATAAATCTTTAAAAAATAATTTTTTTTAAAAAAGGGTGGGGGAGTCCTGTTAATTCTGCTTTTATATAAACAGCCAGGTGGATTAGGAGCTCCAGGTAACCAACCAGTTATTTGCTGAGTTTTCCTGGTAAGGAGAAAGAGCAGAGACCCAAGATGTATACATTTCTCCCGAAATGTCACTCAACATCTCTCTTTTCCAGATAGTGACAAACGCTTCATGTCCCTGTCAGAATGCAGCTTTCAGCACCAGCCTTGCTAATAAAAGCCAGATCCAACTCCAGCGGAGAAATTGCAACTTTGCCAGCAAAGAGTTTTATCATCCCATTTTATTTTAAGGTGTCAGGTCTACTTTTTGAAAAATTTCTTTACTCTTTTCTCTTAATTAAAAAATAAAAGGCATCAGTTTATTCCTTTCTGTTGAAATTGCTTCCTGAGACTATTTCACACATGCCCATTTTTTTTTGTTCTCTAAAATATGATTGTTTGGATGTTTCAAAAAGTAATTTCATAAAAGCCCACCCACATGCACATCACTTGTAATTCTAATTGGGCTGAAGCTGTTAGCAAGTGTGCGGAACTAAATAATAAACAGTATACAAAAATAGAGACGTGCAATGATTGTTTTTAAAATAGAGGATCTGTTTTTTCATTATTTCCCTGATTTTTCTTTTCTTCGCCTTGCTCCTAATTCACAATCAGGTTATTCTATAAGCAGGTGCCACTATCAGTAAGATAAAGATATTTTCATCTTATATCTGCACCCCTCTGAAGAAACTCTGAGTGCCCATGGTAACCAGACTCATTGGCTTAAACCCCTAAACATAGAGAGGTCCCTGGAGAGTGGGGGGAAGAGGACTTATTGGGGGATCATGCCCTGAACCATGCCCTGGTCTAAGTGCTTTGCAAAAACATATCTAATGGATATTAATATCACCCCATTTTATAGACGGGAAACAGAGGCTACAGCTGAATGACCCCCAAAGTCACCACCATCGATGACAAGGCCAGGACAGCGGTCAGGAAAACCTGGTCCCAGAGCACAAGCTCCAAAGGGTGCAGAAAGCTCCGGAACATTCTATGCTCTTGTCACTCAGAGTTCTGGGCTCCACCTGGCAGGGCTGACCAGGGTTGGGAAACTCACACGCTCTGGGGAGACCGCGCTGCTGGCGGGCGGGGGGTGGGGGAGGTGGATGGGGACGGGCCCTGCCCCTCGGCCTTCCCTGGACTGGAGGCCGTGCTCCTGGAGTGTGCAACAGCGGTTCCTCCTGGCTCCTGCTCGGAGCAGCTGCTGCCCTGTCCAGGCCATTCTGCAGTGTCCTGGCTCCAAGCGTCCCTCACCAAACACCAACCAGTGTGCAGCCGCTGCCCCGGGCCTCCCCGGCCCCACCCACCCTCATCCCAGACCACCCAGCAGCTCCTGCCTCTGGAAATCTCCACCAGGCAGGTGTGGGGCTCCTTTGGCCCAGCCCCAAGCTCACGCTCTGGGCTCCGACCAGACAGAGCCTCCCAGCGTGGCAGACACGCATGGCCCGAGCCGCCAGCCAGCCAGGAACGTGCTCCACAGGTCGCAGGCACCGGCGCAGAGTCCCCAGCTTCCCTGCCAGGCCACGACACGGGATCTGCCTTCACAGCCCAGAGCGCAAGTGACAGGACCGGGGGCGGACCCCGGGGCGCGCTCTCCCAGCCGTGCTCTTCGCGCTGTGCTAAACGATCGCAGCTGTTAGTGACACGCACAGGGACAAAATACGCTTGTCGTATTCGTCGGGGAAACAACCAAAGTTGACAAAACGAATGGAACTCTGCTGGCAGGTGAGTTCCGGGAGGGCAGGGACGCGTCTCAGGTGCCCGGAACGGGACCGGCACCAGCAGATGCTCCATCAAGAGCACTGAGGAATGAGCGGGTTAGAGACGCGCCTGGGTCATTTATTCTGTCAACAAGCATACGTACACTGTGTTTCAGGCCCTGGGCTAGGAGCCGGAGTGACAAAGATGAACAAGGATGGCCTCCGTCCCACGAGGGGCCCAGGATCCGATGGCGGAGACGGACACGGGATGCAGGTCCATTAGCCCGTGGGAGCCCGGAGAGGTGGGGATAACAGGTGGGCCTGGACAACGGCTCCTAGCAGCAAGGACAGGCAGTCCCTGGCCTGGGCTCACCCGCCCTGAGCACGTGCTTCCTGCCTGCCATCACAGGTGAGGGCCACACAGGGCCACCAGGAGGCCAGACTGTGGAGAACCCCGGCCAGGGTGCCGTGCCAAGGCGGGCTGCACAGCGAACCGGCTGAACACATCAGATTTTATGTATCTGTAGGTTGTGCTTCCAGGCGGCCAAGAATTATTCAATGGCTGCAGCAGGCAGCAGCTGATAAACAGCCCTGGCTCCCCAGACCGCCACAGTCTGTCAGGGCTGTGCCACCTTACAAATTACAGAAGACAGGCAAATTAGCATAGATGAGGAACAGATACCCGCAGACCCTGGATCTTTCTTTAAGTACCTGCCCAGAAAGTCTCAGAATAGCAACAAGTCATCAATTCCCAGAAAGGGAGTAGAGGAGGCTGGGAGCAGGCACCCCACTTTACAAATGATCAGAGTGGGGAGAATTGCCAGAGTGTGCAAAAGACGTGCTGGATGGTGTGCGGGGCCCACATCACCTTTCCTGCTCGGCCTCGCACTCAGCCTCTGATGCCGACGTCCACTCTCTCACTGTTCCACTCATCACCGGGTGCTCAGGGCACCTCCTGTGTCCCACCCACGTCCTGTGTCCTGTATGCCAGGGACACAGCAGTAAGTGCCTTTGGGGACCTTCCTTCTGCTTAGGGAGACAGATACTAAAAGCGAAAATCAACAGACGCCAATAGCAAAACCAGCAGAGGGGGACGCGCCATGCAGGCATGAACAGGGTGAGGTGATGGGGTCACACAGAGGAGTGGGGTGCCCTTCTGGGGAGGGGGGTTCAGAGGTATGAGTCCCCCTCCAGACTTGCACAGCCATCTGACACGCCATCAGTGCTGATCGAGTACAAATATCTTATTGTAGTTTAATATTGATCAGAGGTTGAGATGATAATAGGTTGAATAATTGAGGTTAAATAAATTATACTGCTAATTTCCTGTTGGTTTTTCTTTCCTTTAACAGGATTACTATACAATTTAAACTTTATGTGATGTGATGTAGTCTGGCCCAAAGAGTGTGATCTCAGCACTCCAGGGAAGGAAGGGGTGAAGCAGGCGAAGCCCCCTGAAATCACCTTCTGAACCAGCTGTGAAGGAGAGCCCAGAGCCCTGGGGGTGCCACTCCACGGGGGGCGGGGCATGGCGGGATGGGACAGCAGCTTCTGCGGTGACTCAGGACCCACTCTTCTGGCCTCCCCTTCTTATTCCACGAGAATCTCTGGGACTTTGGGAAATGCGGACAAGGGAGGGCTGTGAAGTTTGAATGAGAGGATGGGCTTTATCATTATGGTCTTCGTTTCCTCTGACGGGGAGGGAGGTGAGCCCCTCCCTGGTGGCCCCGCTTCCGCCGGAGAGTCCTCCTCACAGCTCTCCACACCGCGTGGGCTCTCAGGACGAGGGCGGCCTGGGGGTTCTGCCCGAGCGAACCCCCATTCCTCGCTGTCTCTGACGGCCTTGCTGGAGGAGACACCGAGACTGTGTTTTGCAGGCGTCCACCAGCTTTCTAGCTCTCCCTCGGAAGGACTGGGGCTCCGAAGCAAGCCTCGAAACTTCCCTTCCTGCTCCAGCGTCATCCCAGAGCCTCAGGTTGGCCCCAGCTTAATGCCCCCAGCGATGGCCGGTGACGTCCCAGGACAACCCCCCTCCATCCCCCATAGGAAGGGACTTTCAGTATCCCACTTCCCGGGACAGGTGCCGAGGCCCGGTTCACCGCCTTGTCCCTAGTTAGCCATGATGGGGCAGGGCCTCATGTGCCGATGCCGAAGCCCAGACCCTGACCACAGCGCCCTCTCACCACCGATAAAAGACGCGGCCTGGGGCACCCCCGCAGGGACCCCTGAGCGGCCGCTGGTGCCCCAGCCGTCCATCCTGCATCCCCTGGCCACGCGGTCGGGCCGCTCCTCACGCTCACTCAGTGGGGGCCACCGCCAAGGCTTGGGGCTGGGCTTCCGATGACCGTCCCCCTCCAGACGCCTCAGACCTCCCTCACCAGACAAACCCCAGCCGAGAACAAATAATCCCAGCGTCCTCCAGGCAGCCCGTTCACGAGGCCCGGTCGGCGATAAGCGGTGACGGGAGGCCCCTTCCCTCGGGCCTCCCGCAGAAATATGGCGGCACGATCAATTCCCCTGTTTGTTCTCTGACCCACTGTTCCCGGGTTAAGCAGCCTGCTTTGTCTACATTTGTCAGTTGATACAAGCTTCTCCCTGCCACGGGCACCACAATTGATGAACGTCATCAGAATTCGGAGCCTTGAATAATGTATAAGGGATTCAACATGCAAAGGCTCCCCGGGAGCGGGGAGGGGCGCTGGGGGAGGGGCGGGAGGGCTCTGTGTTTTCTCTGTTGGAGCGCCTTCATTTACAAAGCATATTTGTCAAGTCTTTTGCTAAGAGTAATGCCACGGAGCAGCCTCCCATCATTCTTGTTAATGGGACTGTCTGTGTGTTACAGTAAACAGCTATAACTCTTCCGCTGCAGCCATTGTGCAGGGCCGGGTTTGTTCAGCATCCAATTAAGGGCGTCTCCAATTTGCCAGCCAGGATCCTAAGAGCCGTGACTCAGCCGTCAGGCAACAGCCCACGGAGCCATCAGGCAGGGGAGCTGACCCCCTCCCCTCGACAGAGGGTCTGGGGCCCAGCTCTGGTCGCGAACTACTCCACTGTCCTTTAAAGGCCACCAAGTCGCATGGACTAAGAGTCCCAAGATGTTAGCCGGATGCTCAAGGCCTTTCGCAAACTCTCATGGGGACGAGCGTGCTGGACAGGTCAATACCGGTCTCCATCTCAGCTCAGCCACATCTGGCTTTGTGACCTTGGCAAGTGACCTGACTTCTCTGGGCCTCTAATTGGTAAAACAAGGACACATCATAGCACTTGCTTTCTAGGGTTATTTTGCGAACTAAATGAGGCTGTTGCTCAGTATCCATCCTTGTTTCATCTCAAGTGCCACTGCCTGATCAAAGGGGACTCCTCTCCGCGAACATTCACCGTCATAACCACCTTACAAGTATATTCAGTCCCTCCATTTTGCAGATGAAAACAGTGAGGCTTGGGGTGCTTCATTAGCTTGAGGGCTCCTGACTTGCAAGTCACGGGGTGGAGAGGAGACGCCAGCTGTGTCTTGAGGCAGAGTCTTTGGCTTCTCATTTCTCCCAGGTCCAGGCAGTGACATGAGCCCAGGCTGCCTTTCTGGTGCTAATTGCAATTAATCGTGGATCCTTTCACATCTGTCCTCAGGAAGATTCTGGAGTCCTTGAAGGCACAAAATGTCTCACTTTTATTCTACCACTTGTTTACTTTTAAGATGTCTGAGATGCTAAAAGCCTGAGCTATTGTCCCACCCATCCTGCATTTTCCGAACTGGGAAGCTGACACCTCGCCTCTGGTATTTACCCAAGGACACTTGCAGTCAACTGCAACAGAAGTCTTAGACTGGCGCCTCTGATGTTCAGTCTGCTCCAAGCCAGCAGAGATGGTGTTTACAAAGACAACTATATGAGTTGGTCTCTGTCATTGGGTGGATGAGGACTGAACCCATTTGAATCACTGGATCATTTCTGCCCAGCTTCTATCCTCTGAGGCCTTGTTCCTCCAGAGAGATGGAGCTGATGCCTTCCTCCAAGAGGGCGACTCCATGCTCTCTCAGGCCCCAGGCGTCTGAACACCAAACCAGGGCCCCATCTTGGAGCTGGGAAGGACAAGACATGGTGTTTATGTGCAGGATTCCATAGTGCATCAGGGAAGAGAGAACCGTAGGCAGACATGAGTGACATGGAGAGCCGTGTGCCCCTGCAGCCGTCCCTCCCCCTCCCCCTCCCCCTCCTGCTTCCCCTCCATCCACCTCCTCCACCAGCACCTCCCCCATGCACAGGATGCTTGATTTTGTGTTCTGCCCTCACCACTGTTACAAATGCATGTTATGGGCCTCCCTGGTGGCGCAGTGGGTTAAGCAATGCACTATGAAGCAAACCGCAGCCACTGCAGCACAAGTTCAATCCCTGTGGCCGGCCGGGGAGGGGACCCACATGGTGCAGCAGACCTCTCCTGCCTCGCCCGCTGCTGCCCTCGGCAGTGTGTTTCAATCTGCCTGTTCTGCTCCCCATTCTGTCTGGTGAATCCTCTCAGTGCGCGGACAGTGCACTTCCTTCATTAACGGAAGTGCATGCAAAGTGCAAAGGGCCACAGGGACAGCATGTCCAGATTTAGGAGGGTTTTCCAGAAGAGGCTGGTTAGGTAGGAGACGATTCTTTTTATTTTTTTTATCACGTCTGCCAACATAATAAAAACGTTCCCTGTCGAGTAACGTTCACCTACAACGCTGGTTCTGATCTAGGGGTACAGGCCCACAGCCCTTGGAATGCGGCTGCCACACCACAGCACCTCAGCACAGGTGACCACCCACATCGAGTTCCCACCCCTCCCCTCTGGGCGCCTCATTCTGCTGCCAAATCTCAGGGTTTGTTTTGGCTGGTTTCCTCTGTCCCTTTGCTGGTTTTTTATGTGCCACCTGAGTGAAATCATCCAGCATTTGTCTTTCTTCTTCCTACTTACTTTGCTCAGCGCCACCCCCTCCAGCTCCAACCACGTCGTCACCAACGGCAAGAGTCCGGCTTTCTCAACAGCTGCATAGACGCCATCATGCGTCCACACCGCATCTCCCATCCGCTCCTGTCTGGGGCATTTCAGTTGTTTCCGTAGCTTGGCTGTCGTAGCCAGCGCTGCTGCGAACAGGGGATTCCATGTCCTTTTGAGCTTGTGATCGTGCATCCCCTGGCGGGGCCCCTCGGAGGGGAGTGGCTGGACCACACAGCGGCCCTATCATAAATGTTTTTATATATATACATATTTGACGTCAATTGTGGTCCCCATGGATTTCCCACCACCATTCACCAGTGCACCATCATCTCAGTCCCTTGTGCTCTGTTTTAAGAACCCTCCACCGCTTCCCATAGGGGCCGACGGGCTGCATCCCCAGCACGCGCCTGCTGCCTTCTCTCCACACCTTCACCAGCACGGCCCTTTCTGGTCCTTTCCACGCTGGGCATCCTCACGGCGTGTGCGCTGGCATCTCGTGCTGGGCTTGCCTTGCATTTCCCTGATAATAACGATGACAAATGTCTTCAGGAGATGATTCTTTTTAGAGAGGGAAGGAGTTTGCCAAGGAAGCAGTTGAACAGCGAGTGGAAGCGCAGAGGGCTGTGCAGGCAGCCAGTGCAAAGTGCGCTGAGACTCTGGGGCGTGAAAGCTTGGTCTGGCCGGGACTGACCGTGGCTCTCTGTTGCTGCCGCCCGATGCTCTAGCAGGTGTTGACGGCAGGGGGCGCGGGGGCATCTCACAACCTCTCCTGCCTCCACCTCAGCCTCAGAGCCGCCGGTGCCTGGAACCACTTTCTCCGTGCCAGCCTCTGTGATACGGGAGTAGCACCCGCCGCTGCCGCGAGGACTGTCTGGTTAGACAGGTGTCCTCAGACAGACGACACCGTCGGTGCGGCGCGTGCCTGTGCCGGGCTCTGAACTGCAAGAGGGAAGCGACAAGACCAGGCGGCCCAGACAGCGGGACCTGGGCCGTCCGAACGGGGACAAACTAGGTGTCGCCGGCGGTCCAGGTCAAGGGCAGCAGCAGAGGAGGCAGCAGCAAGGCCCAGCGTGAGCAAAGGCGGCGGGGAGAGGCTCGGCCACGAGCATCCTTCTCGCTCTGGCTCACAGCCCGATTGTCAACAAGTGCTCATGTTACAGGGCAGGGAGGGGGCACCCCAGAACCCCCAAACCTGCCCTCTCTGAATGGGTTCTGCCATTCGCTGCATCAAGACAAACATGTAAGACCTTTAATGGAAAGGAACTTTAATACAACTAGGGCACAGTACAGAAAGGACAAAGAATATAGTTACTATAAGTTAAGCATCCAAAGTGACCCATCTCCTTGAGGGTAAAAGTCCAGCCAAATGGGATTGGCCCAAAGTAAGGCCCAAAAACCTGCCACATGTCTAAAGGACCTTTCAGTGGAGACCCACAGGAAAGGGTCAGAAAGAGACAAATCTGGGAGGAAATGAGCAAAATTAAAATCAAGATGAAAGCTGCCATGTTAACCTCCCCACGGGGCTCTCACCCACATCTGTTCCAGCCAGTTCAAAAAGCAAACGCAGCTCCTTCACATGTCTGCTCCACGTGCCTCCTCCACGCCTCCTTGCTGCTCTCCATCCTGCCTCCTTCCTCCCTCCCTTCCGTCCTCTTTCCTCTCTCCTCTCTCCAGCATCTTCTTGTCCCTGCTCAGCAATACCCTACTTAGGGCGGGACCCAGATGGGGACCCGGGTCCTGGAACTTCCCCCTTTCCTGGCCCCTGTTACACTCAGGAAGACAAGAAACAATCAGGATTTGTCCAGTCAGGGTCACTCACGCCGCGGCTGGTTGGGGCATGTGGTCTGGTTGGAGCCGGCGGCAGCGTCCGAGGAAAACATTCTTCCCGCCAGAAGAAACCACCAAGGAGCGGCGGCCTCGCTGCAGGGGGGCGGGGGGCAGAGGACTCTCCCGCCTTCCCACAAGGACCGGGACGGGCGGGGCCGCGCGCCAGGAGGGCCGAGCAGAAAGGAGTGAAGAGCCGTGTCCTGCCGAGGTCACGCTGCGCCCCTGCACGGCCACTAATCACTGTGGAGGCGCGTGTAGTGAGGTCACTGCCCAAAGTGTCCAGTGTCTGGGGGAGTCCGAGCAGCAAACTGGGGGACGCGTAAGGCACCGTGGACGTCGGGTGGGAAGGGAGACCTGTCTAGGGACGTGCCCCAGGAGACAGCAGTCTCATCACAAGGTCAGAGAGAGCGCGAGAGAGGAGAGCGTGGGCTGCAGGAAATGGAGGTTTAATGTTTGTGTAAATTGAAAGAAGGAATCTACTTGGAAATGAGAAAATGCAAGATTAAAATGGAAAACACAGCCCAAAGCTATTAATACCCAACAGATCCAAATTGAAAAATAAAAGCGATGGGTGAAGCATATAGTTCTCAAAATGAATTCATGTCATAAGCCATTAACATCAGCTCTACCTTATTACCTGTAATTCCGGGGAGAGGGCCTGCAGGCGGCCGGGCTCGGGCACCTGACTGGAATCCGCCGGGTTCCGCTCGGGCCGGCCACTGCCTCCTCTGTGCCCACGCTGCCCTCAGATCCTCCTCTCGCCTGCTGCTGGGGCTCGGGGGAAGCCCAAACTGCTCCTGCCCCAGCAAACCTTGAGCAAAGGCTTTTGCCAAGAGATTCTTTCTTTCCTTCTTTATGCACCCCCAAAACTCCCTGTCCGTATTACTGCACATTCACACTGATGCAGAATATGCTGGTTCCGATCCCCCCCGATGGGCCTCTTCAGTGACTGCAGCCGGAACCTGAGTTGGGTGCCAGGACAGTGGGGGCTGCTATGGGCTCTAGCGCCCCGAATGGTCCCCAAGACTTCCCACCACCCGCACCCACACACGTCGGCATTTCAGAACTCTTGGCCTCTAGCGTATCACAGTATGTTGGGGTAGTGGCTGCTTGTGGTTTGGGAGCATCCGAGGCTTAAATCTGCACTTACCTGTCCCCTGGCTATAAAGGCAAGGTCTCGGCTTCCCTGAGCCTCAGCCTCGTGGGCCCTGAATCAGCGCAAGCACTGAGGATTAGGTCATGCCCATGAGTATCTAGGTCAGCACACTGACAGCCCGTTTGCATGTGGTCAGTATCCCATTCCGAGAGCTTTTTTTCTAGTCTGGGAGGAACCCAGGTAGAGAAACACCTCCTGGGATGGGGAAGACTCTGTACTTCTCACACAGGAGATTCAAGGAGGAGTCCACTCTGACTGTGCAACCACCAGAGGCTGACCTTTCTCAGGGTCCTCACTGACCACTTCATGCTCCCAGTATTGGCACAATGGAGTCCTCTTCAGTTGGGAAGAATATTCCATGAGTTCCATAAGGAAGACTATTCCCTTCACCGCAATTGTGCAATCCGAGCCTCTCCCTTGCGTCGTGTGGAATAAGAAGTAGCTCTTTCATGGTTCCTCTGTTTTCACTCCTTCCCCAGCCCACACCATGGCCACATGGAAGCCAGAGCCGTTTTCTGTCAACCTCTTGCTCAAGACTCACCAACAGCTCCCACTTATATTTCACAGGAAATTTGAAATCCCTAATTGGCCCCAGAATTCCTATAGAATTGCACCCAATCTTCTCTCACTCCTCTCCATGAGTGCATTTCTTTACCCATCAACTAAAGATGATTCTGGCAAAGGCTGGAAGGTTAAATGGGACCAAACACAGGAGGCAAATGGCAGCCGAGTAGAGAGGCCCATGATGCTATGGGACTTCTGAGAAGTTGTTCTTTACCCAGCAGATGGGCTTTGTTTCTATAACCCAGTAACTCCCTTCCTCAAATAGGGCTCTCTTGTCACCCCATTTCTTGTCTCTGTCAACCATGCAGATGAACACACACACACAGACACACACCCCTAATAGACTGCCTGAAATGCTAGATTAGCTCCCGGAGAGTTAAGAGGAGCTTAAGCACCATGCCATTAGCAGCAAATGAGTCCTCCATCACAGAGCTGCAGCGCATATTAAGAGACTACCACACATCACCAATTTCCTCCTAGCAAGCCTTGGGCCCTGGGCACTACTGCCTTCTTCCACCAGCTTGAGCTTGAGCAGAAGCCAGCTCAAGACCATGTTCTACTCAGCAGGTGGCTCCACCTCATCCTCCAGGACATAGAATCATGAGTGTCTCGATACCCTAGAGTGACCACCAAGAAGTCCATGAAACTTCCTGCCCTCCTCTTGAGACTTAATGCCTAGCTTTTTGGTCTAGAGCCAAACAAACCACAGTTAATTTATCATCAACTTCCAGAGTTGAAGAGCTCTCGAATTCCTTCTACAACCTTCCCATCCAATGTCTGTTCTTGTAAGGGAACTCTTTGCTTTAATGCATCCATCCCAGTTTAGGGACTTCTTCTTTTAGGCAAGTCTTCCCAAGCATCTAAGATACACTTCTCACTGAGAAAGCAGAACAAATCTAAGTCTGGGACAGAATGCCTCTCAACTCAGAGTCTCTACTCACTTCAAGTAGACCTCAAGTGATTTGGGGACCTTGTGTTGACTCATGTTATCTCTTTTATGCAGACATGCTTGTTTCTTCCAGGAACCTGAGCTCCTTGAAGACACCAGTCATGTACTCTCAATCTATTATTCCACTGAATGGCAAATAAAAACATGGAAAGAAAGAAATGAGTTCAAATTCTGGATCTTCTATATAAGATGGAAGCTGCAACCCAGACAAGAGACTTAATTTGAGTCTCCTTCTCTTACCTATAGAATGGAAAAAATACCCTCTACTATATAATGTTGTATTTAAGAATATATCCATAAGTGAAAGGAAGATAAGAAACTAGCAATGTTGGGTACATGTTATTACTCCAGACATAATCAGAAGCTCGTCGATGGCCATTCTCTCCCACCTTCTCTCCTACAGTCGCTCAGCCCTGAAAAGGGCATTGCTCTGAGCTCCATTCACTCCACTCCACTCACAGGCACTTATCAAAGGTCACACATGACGCTGGGTCCTAGGCAACTCCCCCCCAACCCCACCCCTGCACAGGCTTTGCAGTGTCGTGTAGCATAGAGCAAAGGAAGCAAAGAATCTGCATTTAGTGTTTAAGACAAGCATAGCGCACTGAGAAAGGACAGAGAGGGGACCCCACAGCCAGGCATTAGAAGAGTTAATAGCAAGGAGAAAACTGAAGGTTGAGTTGGATTTTCAGATCAAGGACAGGGCTGGGTCATGTTCAGGAACTGCAAAAAGTGGAGACTGTGAGAACACAAAGATTGGCGACAAAAACTAAACTCAAACTAAGTTAACTTTAAAAAGAGAAGTGGGTTTGCCCAGTCTGAATAGGCACGAGGCTCACCATACAGCGAGAAGAGGCATTTCTGGACACCAGGCACCAGCAACTCAAGGTCACCGAGACATTTTCTTCCCATTTTTTATCTTAACAAGTTCATTGTTGTGCCACATGCTGGGGAGATCACACCAGGATCTCAGATTCCCAGAGCCATAGTCTCCCAGTTGGTCAATCCCAGCACACACACACACACACACACACACACAGAATGCTAGTACTCGGTGTCCATGTCTTGTCTAGGACAGGATTTCATTGACCTAATGACAATGTCCCCTCATTTGTCCATTTATGTGGCCTGAGGTGGAATGCACTGATTGGCCAGGGGGCTGAGGCTCTCTGTTTGGCCAGGGGGCTGAGGCTCTCTGTTTGGCCAGGGGGCTGAGGCTCTCTGTTTGGCCAGGGGGCTGAGGCTCTCTGTTTGGCCAGGGGGCTGAGGCTTTCTGACTGGCCAGGGGGCTGAGGCTCTCTGATTGGCCTGTGGTTGGGAACCTCTTGTTGACCTGGGGTGGAGACCCTCTGACCTAGGGTTGGAACCCTGGGACTGACCATTCTAGCTCATAAGCTCCCAGCGGGACAGACAAAATCAGACTAGGTCACAGAGCTACCAAACAGTGGCAAGGAGTGTGAGTAAGTACTTGGTGGCTGAATGAAACATTTAAACTTTCTGGCAGTGAAGATACCGAGGTTTAACGATGCTGCTTTGAGAGAGGACTGTCGGGCAGTCCAGCGCCTTCCTGGGGCCCAAAGTGCGATTCCATTTCCTCTCCAGAAGAACCTTCCCTGAGGGTTGTGTTGCCTCTGACCTTGAAAAATAAAGCTTCTAGAGCTTTCTGTTGCTATCAGTTAGAAAAATATAGGGAGTGGGGGTGAAAGTGCCCATCTCTCCGAACCCAGCAACCAGGAGACAGTCCGGAATGGAATGACAATGCTGGGGATGGGGCAGACACCCTCCCTGTGGCCTGCCCAGATGCAAGGGCTTTTATGCTTGACCTTCCCCGAGGCCACATTCCAAGCGCTGCTTGCTCTTTTATCTGTTTTCCCTATTATGCTCTTCTTCAAGCTGTCTGGGACTCAAAAAGCAGTGTCACTCAGTTTCAAGTGCTTTTCTGTAGGCCAGGGACACAGTTTGGGGGCAGCACCTGGCCTGGCCTCAGCAGCTCACTGTGTGGGAGTGAGTCCCTGCGGCCTCGTGCATGGAGGCGGAATGGATGACATTCCCTACGTGCTATGGGCGTGTATGGAGAGCCCCCAAGTCCTCAACAACACCCTAACCCTGCCCCGAACTCTTTTTTGGACCAGACCTTGTGGACTGAAAGTCCAGGCCACACTTCCCAGCTGTAAGCTTGGGCAGCATTAATTCCTCTCATGGCCTCCGAAGACCATCCTGAGTCTGTGTCCACTGCTGTAAGAGGAAGATCATGGAGGGCCTCTCAGGGCGCCTTCCCTGGCAAACCCACACCAGTGCCATTCAGTTCCTTTTCTGAACATCTCCTGTGGGACAGGACAGCAGCTAGCGACGGCGCCAAGCGTTGAGTTTTATTACTTTACTGGCATCTGGTTCTAAATGATGGACACAGAAGAACCCGTCAAATCCTCCCCAACAGCCCAGGGATGCACATACTGTCATTGTCTTTATCTGGGGCAAGGAGACTGAAGCACCGAGTGACGAAGCCAGGGCCCCCAGGAGCACAACACGAAGAGGAGGGTGAGGACTCCCACCAGACCACAGACTCCAGAGCCCGCAGACATACCCCGTTAGGAAGGCCAAAGGGCGGCTCACAGAGAAGAACCACAGCCTCTGCCCTCGGCCTGCTCCCCATGCAGCAGCAGGAAGGCATTGCTTCTATGGATTTTTCCGTCTGCAGAGGCAAATGGCAGTGGACACTTTTGAGATGACTCTCCGAGCCTAGGGCTCAAGAAAGGTTAACTGGATTGAGAGGAGCGGCAGGAGAATGGGTTTCTGAAACTGGGGTGGTTGGTTCTGCTTCCTGTGGGGCATGTGTGTCTTTGGCAAGTGAACATGAGTCCACATGGCCATGGGGTGAGTCTATAGTCTTGGGGGTTCACTGTGTTTTTTCTGTTCCTTTGTTTTTCCTGGAAAAAATTACTTCCTTGTCAGCCTTCAGGGTTTAGCTAAAATTTTATCTCTACTGAAAACATTTGGTCAAACCCCAACTCACCTTCAAATAAACCGCCCCTGTTTTGATGCCATGTGCACAAATTCCTCCTCTCCATGTTGTTGCACCCACACTGGCCTGGGCTGTGAGGTCCTGGGGTGCACAGTTCGGTGCCTGAAATATAACAGGGGCTTGATAACTGCTTGTCAAATAAATGAAGCCAATAATAACAAATCAAAAATTATTCAGTTTCACTCAACTCTCATAACCTACAATTTTATGACATCAGTAAAAGAATCAAAGTTCAGATCCTAAAAAACAATTAAAATTTGGTACCTTTAGTTCTTAGACATATGATTAGATCTCCTAGAACCCACATTTCTACTCTTAATCCTTATGGTAGACAGAATGCCCCCCCAAACTAGTCCCCATGTCCTAAGCCCCTAGTCCCCTTGAGTTAACTCATGATCACGTCACCTTCAATAGCATAGGGAACTTTGCAGAGGTGATTAAGTGAAGGACCTTATGTTGGGAGATGCTCCTGATTATCCAGATGGACCCAATGTCATCACAGCATCTTTAATGAATGAATTATGGAGCAGGAGAGACAGAGAGCGAGGAGAAGAAGCTGCACTGTTGGATTTTTTTTTAATTAACAGCTTTATGAAAGTGTAACTGATTTATAAAGAATTGCACATATTTAATGTTTAGACTTGGATGAGTTTCGACTTACTCACACACCCTGAAGTCACCACAATCAAGGTTAAGAACAAAGAGGGGGAAGACAAAAGAAGCTCAAAGAGGTGGTCTTGGCTCTGCTGTTGGCTCCAAAGATGGAGGTAGGTCCCTAGCCAAAGAAGGCAGGTATATCTGGGAGTTAGAAAAAGCAGGAACACAGATTCTACTGTAGAGCTCCAGAAGGAATGTCACCCGAACCGCTGCAGTTTTGCAGCTCATGTCAATCAAGTGTGTTGCTGAAGTCACTAAGCTGGTGCTTCTTGTTGCAGCAGCCCTCAGTGACCCATACAGGCCAGTCTCTAAACTCCATGTATGGTACTAACTCTTGCCCCAAAATTCAGCCTGCTCATGTGACATGCTGTTTCCCCTTCCCTTCTGATTTATTCCAGTTGTCAAGGTTCAATCCCTGTGTTGTCATCATATAGACTCCAGCATGTTTTATGCCAGAGACTACTGCCTGTTCTGTGGATTACCCACTTGACTACTGACACGCATACCCCAGGGTGCCCATTATCATCCCATCTCACAGATGGGTAAACTGTGGCCTCAACTACGCAAGCTGTCTGTGTTTGGAGGTTTGGAGGCTGTGTGCACTAGCCTTGTCCCCATTTTCAGGGGCCCCTCCTTGTCTCCAGGGCTAGCGAGCTCTCAACAGAGCAGATCTGAATCTACATCTGTTACTTGGAGACCTCAGTGCTTTTTCATGCTGGTTCAGATCCTGCAGATGGTGGGCTGACAGGGGAGATAACTTACCGGCGCCTCCATTTGCAGTAGGGATACCATGGAAACAGGAGAGAACTGCATGGTTTGTTCTGTTTTGACTCTATTTTAATTTGAAGGCTGAAAATAAATCAGTGCTTCACATCTGGCATCAACCACTACTCTTCAGGACAATCACTGCTTATTTGGAGATGTGTCGGGATTATCCCAGGGCCACTGCCATGGGCAGAGGCTGACCGGGGAGCTGAACCCCGGTGTTCCTGCCTGCAGCATCCCGCTTCACACACATTATCTAATGTGCTGTACCTGACTTTGTGCCTTCTGCTATCAGTGGCCCTAGCTCCAGTTTGCACACCAGCTGCATCAGAATCACATGGGAAGCTTTAACAGGCGAGATCCCTTGGACCCATCTCTGAGGTTCTGATTCTGTGTGCCTGGATTGGTATCTGCGAATATGAGCGGGGCTGTCACCTGCTTCTGTTGTAAACTTCTCTGATGGTTACATAGACCAGTAGGTTTGGGAAACATGAGGCAGCAACACAGATATTCTTGCAAGGGTAGAAAAAGCAGACAGCTTCCCTTGACCTCCACATCAAATAAAATCAGCAAGATCTGGGAAGACAAACCAACTGGGAAGAGAAGAGAGCTCACCTTGACACCATGACATCAATGCCTCACATTGCTCGGGGAAGGACGTCCTCGACGAACGCCACCAATCGGTTTTATGGACCTTACCCTGACCCCAGGCCAAAAAACCCAAAACACCAAAGACTGCACATTCCATAATGTCAGCACCACCAAACACACACACACACACACACACACACAAAACAAAACTAAAAACTACGGATAAAGTTAGACAGCCAGACTTGGTATATAACCAGACATGTGGGCCTTGGGGGCCCTTGGTTTTTCACCCACTTTCACATACTGTTGGGGTTCCAATGCAACAAAACTGGTAAAACACAGTCACCAATTTCTCTCTCTCTCTCCCACCCCACAACTTATTCATTTCATTTCCCCTTTTTATAAATAAAGACTTTATTAACCTTTTTTGTTTGTGCCTACAATTGTCTCATTGTAAGTCCCTTTTCAACACCCAGGTAAGGACCCACAGTCAGGCCGCCCCATTTCGTATTGGGGTTGCCCTGTAACAGCATGATGGCATGGGAGTCAGACCTGGCCAAGATGGGGTGACATTCTGGGCACGCCCACATTTCAGGGTGCTCCCACCCAGAGTAGCCTTTGCTCAGCTCTCAGTGCTGGTTACTTCAGGTGTCTGACAGTACCAGGTGTTGGTGAGTTGGGGGAAAGTGTTCTCAAACACTCCTGGGAGGAGGGGGTACAAAAATAATCCACTTGGGGGGATAGTTCAAATGATGTACAAACATTTTAGTACATGTAAATGTATAACCCAGAAAATTAACTTCTGTGTTTCACCTTAGAAAGAAACTCAAGGAAGTATAAATCCAGGAGCACATACGAATGGGGTCAATTCGAAAAATGGAAAGCAATGTAAATATGCATCCAAAGAGGCTGGTTAAATAAAATGGCCTTCATACTCTACGGCCATGTAACAGAATGTGTCAGATATGGAGCCACTGACTTGCAAAGATGCACCAATGTATTTTGGGAAAGGAAAAGCAAACTGTAAACTATTCCAACCAGTGTGCTTTTGACCGTGTAGATAAAGCAAGCTGTATACATATGAAACACGCCACTCTGTATGTGCATGCTCGAATTTAAATGAAAACGCAAATTCTGAAATGGCACTTTGGAACCTGACCACAGTGTGGGCACCAGGCTGGGCCTACAGCAAGGCTGATCCTGGGCAACTTGATGGACGGGGCCTGAATTTCTCACTGCAGTAATAGAGTCACATTTGCGGGTCCACTAATGTCAAGCGTCCTGGTCAGCCACCTGGTCAGTACCCACAGTTCCATATTCCCACACAAGATCAGAACTGCCCGGTCCATCAGCTACAGGAGCCCGACCTTGCAAGGTGCCTTTCAGATCAACCAGAAGCAGAAAGCGGGTGTGCGTCTCGAGGTATGACCGGGAACGCCCTGGGGGAACACTGACTGGTGCACAGTAAGGGACCCCGAAGCTGATCCGTGGATGCCGGTTGATGAGATTGAAACCATGGCTGGGTCTAGGTCTGCACAGTCACAACACCCCACACCCTGTCACCAAGCAGACGGGACGTGCCCGGGCAGACTCCAGAGCCCTGACTCGTAGACGACAGAACGCGTTTTCTAGTTGCACCCGGCCCTTTCCTCGCCGTCCTCCCTCCCCACACGACTGATGCTGTGTGGTTACTTTAATAATAAAGAGGCCCAGACTGATGCTGCTGTGTCCGGCACCCAGCATGACGCAGCCTGGTTGTCACCGCGGTGTTGCCGACACAACATTCACAGCTGCGAGGGCCACCTGGTCATCACGGGACCTGCCTCTCTTGAAGAGCTGGGTGGCTGGAGGATATTCCGTCAACAGTTGGAGCCTGAAGTAAGGGGGAAATTTTTTGTTGGCTCAAGTATTCCAAGATCGACTAAGGGAACACGCATCATGGCCGGTACCGAGAGGTTAGTGACAGGCGACCTCTGTCTCTGAAGAGCTCACCATTTCAGAGGGTGGAAGGTGAGATGCTGATGTGATTAAGTAACCCCGTATCTAGGAGGAGTGCCATTATTTTAATAAATAAAACAACAGTCCTCCATTCCACAAACATGTACCGGGCCGGCAGTGCCCGATACAGGGCTGAGCATGAAGATGTGGGGTGGTTGGGCACTTTCTGCCCTTGAGAAACTCACTACTACTGCTTTTCTGGTGCGTGGTCCAAGGTAAGAACCTCGTCTTGGGCACCTCCCTGCACCCCAGAGCATCCGACAGCCATGTGAGAATCTACACTGACACGGTGGGGGACCAGGTGAATCCAGGGGTGAGCCAGAAGACACAGACACAAGGAAATCTTGACCTTCTAATGCTGGCACCAACGGAAAGAAGTCACTCCATTCTGTTTTTCTAATTTGAGGGACACAGGTAAGGGTGATAAGAAAGCTGTTCAAATATAAATGTGGGGCTCAGCTTAGGGATCGGGGTTGGGAACCAAGCCAGGGAGGCATAGCACAGCATGGAAGCACATCCTCAGGCATAAGAGAGGAAAAGAGCTGTGCATGAGGGCTATGGGAAATGTGGTTGAATTAAATGGGCAAGTGGGAGAAATGGACAACTCAGCAGAACAACCCAAGGAGAAGGAACAGGGAGAAGTGACTTATCAGACCAAGGAAAGAAAGCCTTAAGAAAAATCAAATACTCCATGGAAGTCAAGTGTACATTAAAAGGTCAATTAGGATGACTAGACTGAGGCAAGCACAGAATAATGGTTTAACTGTGTTGTGAAATCAGATTGTCTGGGCTTGGTGAGTGGATCCTTAAGTCTCAGATACCTGATTGGGATTGCGGGGGGAAAATGAGTAACAAATATTTATCTTAGGTGTTTCCATAGGTTAAAGATGCTAATGTGTACACAGTGCTTGGCACTTAGTAGGTCTTCAATAAATGAAGAGAAAAAGAAATATCATCATTTGGGAAAGGACTGGTGACTTTGACATGAACAGGTTTAACGTAATGAGGGTGTGTGACAGCCTTTGGCCCCCACTCACCATGCCTTTATATGACTCACCCCTGCCTCTCAAGTGTAGGTGTGATTTATTTCTAGAATAGAGAATGGCTGAATTAGGTTATCTTGCCTGGGAAAGAAGATCAATCCTTGCTTGGCAAAGGGCTATCACTCCTAGAAGTGTGGCTTTCAGGTATAAGACTTGAATTACTAGATAACAGAGAGATACCATCTTGCCAGCCCTGAAGAAGTAACCAGCATATAGTTAGAGTGCCTACAGAAAAGGTCACATGGCAGAGAGCTGCTTGACATCTTCTAAGACTTGAGAGAGGTTGTCCAGTCAATAAGTAAGAAGCCAGGACCCTCAAGGGTACAGTTGCAAGGGAATGGATTCTGCCAGCAGGGAATAAACACAGGAGTAGGTCTTCCCCAGTCAAGCCCCCAGATGAAAATACAGCCCAGCAGAAACCCCCATCCTACCCCGCCCCAGATTGCAACCTGAGAAACCATGAGCAGAGGACCCATCTGAGCTGGGTCCAGACTCCTGAACCACAGAAACTGCGCGTGTGTTGTTTAAAATCACTGAGATGGTTACTGAAGGTGAGGAAACAAGTGTTAGGGAGTAGAAAATGCTAGTGTGGTAAAAAGAGGTAAGGGCAGTAGTTGGAGAAAAGAGGGAACTGAGGACAAAAAAGATCTTTAGAGTAGATCTGAACACTGTTCTCTGCCAGAACACAGAGCACACTGGCTGGTCGCTCAGAATCTGCGGGTGGGGCACTTCCATTGAGCACTTGCCTGTGGCCTCCAGGTAATGGGACCGCAAGAGAAAAGAGAGTTGCGCAGGCAGCACTGAGGAGCTGCCCACTATCTCGCTTCTGCTACCTGCAGGTACCCTCGACTTCATGAGACACTTGAGCTGAGAGAATGAGGATTTACAACATGCTGAGAGAGTGAAGGACGTCACACCCAGACGCATCCTCCTCCGCCTCCCCAGCTCTCCACCATCCTCCCCGGAACTTGCTGTGAGAACATGAATGGGTTCTAGCCATCCAGCCGTGGACCAGCACACGGGGGTTCTCTGGAGGAATCTGGGATTTCTGATTTGCAGAGTCCTGGCGCTCATCTTAAGTAGAGCCCTCAGTTTCTACCACAATGGGGTCCTGGCGTTGGGCAGAGTCGCCATTTACCAACAGCTGGTCCCAGAGGCGAGGACAGCATGTTCAAAGGCCCTGAGGCACGAAGCGCACAGGAGGGTAGGGAGGGGTCCCATCTGCAGGGACCGCAGGGCCAGGGTCAGCACCCACACGGCCCCTCCCTGCAGGCACCTCAGCCCTGCAAGGGCCACGCCCACCTCAGGTCACCGGGGAGGTGGGTAGTGCCTGCTCTGCCTTTGTGGTTAGAGGAAAGAGGGGGCTGCCTGGTCGGGATCTGGACATGAACTGAGTCCCTATGCCCTGCCCGCCAGGGCGCCAGCCAGTAGGTGGAGACCCCTGCGAGCGAGCGGGAGCATGGAAGGCCCTCCTGCGCACCTGCTGCTTGCCAGCCACCACGCTGCTTCCACCTCTGGTGGGTGCGCTGAGTCTCCTGGCAGCTCCAGAGGCAGCGTCCTTACCCCAGCCAAGAGAGACCTCACCTGGCCCAGAGAAGCAGAGCCGAGAGCCGTGCCTTTGGCCCTGACCCAGCCTCCCTGGATGCTTTTGTGAGAATGAGAGATGGCGCCGCTGAGAACACACAGGTGCCGCCCATAGGCTGATGAGCAGGGACCCTTGCCATCATCTCCTCCAGCCCTGCAAACACAGATGCAGTGGGGGACTGCCCACGGGCTGTCTGAGCCCCCGGGAAGGAGGTGGCGGGAGGCAGCCCCCCAGTTTCCTCTGCCGAAGGGAGGAGACAGGCCTCTGCCAGCAGCGTCTCCCCGAAAACCAATACCGACTCGTCAAAGGGAAAGATGCAGACAGGCTGCAACCCCCACCTCCGTCTGTTTGCTGGTTTGCTGTAAAGTAAAACAGCTGCTCAGGAATGACAGGGCTTATTGAAATAAATTCCAACATTTATAATCAATTACGTGGCCCTGTCTGAAAACCGCCGCTTGATTTAAGAACAATTTCAACAGTAGCTGAAGAGGCAGCTTTTCATCTCCCTTTAATTCCACCCTCCCAGAACTTCCTCTGTCCTTCTGTCTCTAGGTAAAAGCAAACATGATCCCTGGGGATGGGTGGGGTTGTTCCTCCTCCTGCTGCTGCTCCTCCCCCCCCTTCTCCCTTCCCCTCCTCTCTCCTGACCCTGCCCCTGCCCCTCCCCCTCCCGCTCCCTCTCCTCTTCCTCCCCTTTTTGAAATGTTCCCCCAAATCCAGCAGATCATGGAGCTGCTGTTCGACCTTCAGGAGCAGCCGAGCAGCTGAATTTGCTCCAGAAGCCTTTTTGACAGCAGGTCTTAAACTAAAGCCCTTTTTCTCAGCACAGTCGCTCTGCCTGAGGTTTAGACAGCGCAGGCCAGGCCGGTGTGAGGATGCCCCTGCAGAGGTGCCGAGCTCCTGCCCTCGGGCCCTCCCCGCAGACCTCAAGTACCCCTTCCTCTTGTATTTTATTTCGCTTGGTTCAGTGCGGGAGGAACACTTGGCCTGCTCCCCTGGCCACGCACAGCCACCCGCTGCACTGCTGGTCAGGCCCCTGTAGGGTCTGAGAAGTCTCAGGCCTCCCCGCCCTCCCGCCATTGGTGTGATGATGGACACCTGCGGTGCTGCGCACAGGCCTGGGTGGGCATGCGCAAGTGGGCGCACCTGGGTTTGGACACGGGCTTCTATGGGCAGCGTCACGAGGACGCCAGGACTGACCAACGCGAGCAGCAAGAGCAGCAGCCGCGGGAGGGACAGGACGCCAGCAGTAGAAGCAGAGAGGGTGAGACGCACCAGGGCTGGGAGGCCTGCCAGCCATGTGCCTGGCCCCCTGCCTGCCATGTGCCTGGCCACCTCTGTAATAAAAGCATGAAAAGCCACTGAGGGCTCCAAGACTCCTTCCTTTACCCCGTCTGCCGAACCATCCCAAACTTGCTCCGTGCCGCCATCCTGCCGCCACAGCCACGCCTGCACGGCACAGTCTCCAGCTTCCTCCTCTGGCTGGCTGAAGCCCTGTGCGCTGGTGAGCAGCCTGCGGCCCTGCCGGCCCCGCCACCGCCACCCCTGCTCGAGTCTGTGGGCCGGCCGGCCACGTGGTGTCCTGCTGGTGCCCACCGCTCCCTTGCCTGCTGCGCACAGCCAGGCCCGGCACGCGCGTCTCAGCCCTGGCTCGCACACCGCAGGGCCCCGGCCAGGATGTGCTGTCTCCAGAACCCCAGGAGCACAAACTCCAGAGGGGGAAGCTTCAAAGAAAAATCTTAATCTTCAGTCTTTAAATAATCTAAAAAGAGGCAAAGACAGTGGAAGAGGTGTGGCAGGACCTTGTGATCTCATGCACGAATATTA
Source organism: Galemys pyrenaicus (assembly GCA_019455555.1). Lineage (NCBI taxonomy): Eukaryota > Metazoa > Chordata > Mammalia > Eulipotyphla > Talpidae > Galemys > Galemys pyrenaicus. The sequence continues at coordinate 2,092,273 of JAGFMF010011768.1, forward strand.
GCCGGGGGCTCATGGAGCTCCAGGGACGTCCCAGGGCCACACACCTGCCTCCGCCGCCCCTGCACAGTATACAGGGGCCTCCGGGGCTACTCATCCCCGGGATCTGCTTCCAGCACCCCCTTGCACCGAGCTTACTTAGCTCCCCCTCTTTGGAGTCCCCCACCTCCCACCTCTGACACCCCTCCCAGAGCCCATCGCATTCTGTTCTCACCCCTTGGGTTCAACGTGATTTCTCGGAGGTCTCCTAGGGCCTTTCTGCATGAGCCGCCTGCGCGCCCCACCGTCTGCATCTCCATTAAGAGGTTAATACCGCAACCCCCTCGCTCAACCCTGGTCCCTTGCCACGCGCTGCATCAGCAGCGAGACGCCCATTCCCCTGGCTGGGACCTGGCAGCCTCCGCCTGCTCTGGGACACTGCTGCTCAGCGGCTGCCCGTCCCACTGGGTGAGCGCCTGGCTCCCAGCAGGGACTGCAGGTGGCTCCACCGCACTGCCCGGGTGGAATCCGGCCTCTTCCCTTTCCTGGCCGCGTGGCCTTGGAGCCCAGTTTCCTCTCCCCCCACAAAAAAAGGCAAATGTCTCTAGTTATCTTTTTGATTGCTGCGTAATATTCCATTGTGTACATATACCACATTTACAGAAACACGGGTGGAGCTTGAAGGGATTACACTCCATGAAATAAGTCAGAACTAAAAATAAAAATATCAGATGGTCTCATAGGAGAAATATAGGGGAATAAGAAAAGGAAAATAATAACAATAATAATGACAAAACCATAACTAAACAAAGCAAAAATAAACAGACAACTAGAAATCAGAGACACAGGAAGGAAGAGGATGGGCTTGGGATCAGGGCAGGGATGGGACGAGCACAGGGGACAGTGGTGACGGTGCCCGGGGGAATCGGTGGTGGAAATTCTAAGGGGAACGCACCAAGAAAAGAAAGCAAGCATTGCAAGAAAATAATTAATTAATGAAAAGGGCAGTGACCACAGTGCCCACGCGTGGGCCCGTGGAGCGAGGAAACGCAGCCGCAGAGGAGAAGGTGGCGCAGCCGCGGCTATTTTGGGCTTGTCTCCTGGGCGCAGCCTGGGCCCGGCGCCAGGGAGTGGCCCCTCCACGATGTTCGTGGCTGGAATTCCACTCTTTGTTGGGCTTATCCCAGAAATGGCTGGAAAGTGAAGCTTTCTTAACTGGCACCTGGGGGCTGCAGGATGACCATGCAAGCGATCACAAATGGAATAATTGTCTGTTAGGGAGTCAGTGTCCACGAACAGGTAAGAATGACCCGCAGGCCCCTGCTTTTTCCTCCTGTGCAGGCGCGAATCCCAGGTGCTCCAGAATCATTTGTGCTCTTCGACAGTGTAAACATCACGGGCCCAGGTGCACTACTCGTTTTCCCACCCAGCCCATCCTTTGTAGATGGTGCGAAGGCGCCTGCAGCCCCCAGGTGCCCACCTCCAAAAGCAAAGGGAGCTACGCGAGCTCTGCCTTTGACGCCCTTCCCCAGCCTACCTTAGCCGGCCCCGCAAACGCCTCCGAAGGTGGCTGTGGCTTGTCACAAGGCAGGTGCTTCCTCGCTGAGCTTCGGCATTGCCAAGAGGTGATGGCCCCACAGGGTGTGGTTCTGACCTCACGCATGGGGGCACGGAGCCAGCCCCCCCCCCACCAGCTGTGTAACCGGGGCAAATCACTGAGTCCCTCTGGGCCTGCGTCCTGCACCCAGAAAACAGGAATGACCCCAGGTATGAGCTCGGGCACAAGGCCCTCCTGTAACAGGTGTTCAACAGGTGCGCCGTCACGACTGCTGAAACGAGTTAATGAATTTGGCCATGCACGACCTCACCGATGAAAATCGAAGGCTTCGAGAGAGGGCCCGACCCAGCCCCGCCATGCACGTACAGGCTGGTGTCCCGGTGAGCCCGGCACTCTGCTGGACCCAGCGCATCTTCTGCACCTGTCAGGGAGACCGCTCCTGAGGAGGGTGGTTGGAGAGGAGGTGCGAACGCTCGGGAAGACACTGGCTAGGACGGGCAGGTCGGGAGCCGACAGCATCCTGGCACCCGTGGGCCGCTGTGATGTCCGAAGGCCACATTAAGTCCACGAGTTTCATCGTTTGGCACATGAACCCCCAAACCAGTGACATCAACTCAGAACAGTGAGGCATGTGAGTCACTGGCATCGTTGGAGCAGCGTGACAGCAGGAATGCGACACCCAGCTTCGGCCCCAGGACCCTGCCCCTCCCCGTGCACCGAGAGGGAGCCGGCCTGCCTGGGGCCACTGGGGCTGGGCCCAGCACCAAAGGTGTCAGCTGGTGGTGCGGCCGAAGTCCCAAGTCCAGGTTGGTGGGAGACAGTAGGAGCCACCTGCCAGGAACCTCTCAATGTTCACAAAGAACTTCGCAGCTTGCATCCTTGTTTTCAGCTGGGGAGATGGGGGCACAGGCATCTTAAGGATGCTCAAGTGACCCAGAGCAATCTCTTCCCTCTGGCTCCAGCCATGCAGCCTTTCTCCTTCGTGTCCCCAGGGACCATGGCTGCTGTTTCCACCCCAGGGCTGTTTGCACGCGCTGCCTCCTCATCTGCCGGCACCCTGCACGTCAATGTTTTCAGCTCTGGTGCCACCTCCCCGAGGATCTGAGCCCCCAGTCAAGTCAAACCTCCTATTACATGTCCTCAGAGCCAGCCTCCTCTTAGGAGCATCTCCGCACAGGTGCAGTTTACCTGGGCCCGCACTGCTGCAGCTCTTCAGGCCCATGATGGATGCGGTGCTGGAAGGGGGACGTGTGATTATCTGTACGTGGACCAGGCAGTGAGCTAGCCTTGAAGACCGGGTCCCTGCTACTTCCCAGCCAGACCTGGCCCGGAAGTGCCTCCAATAAATATGCATGGAATGAATAGGCACAGGGAAAAACAGGAACGAATGAATGAACGATTACAGTACCAGTGCACTCAATTCAGAAAGACGCCAGGAAACAGGACATTGCCCCCCGCGGGTCTCCCCGCTTTGCGGGTGCTCAGCTACCTGCCGGGGTGCTTGCGGCTGTTTCCTGGGGGTTCATGCTGGGTCACTCTGGGGGCTGGAAGGAAGCGTGTCTGACAGCTTCCTCCTCTGACAGCTTCCTCCTCCGGGAAGACAGAGCCCGCTGGGTGGGGGTGGGGGAGAGGGGAGTCACAAACAATTTTTGCTTTAATTAGAGCTCTGTCGGCTTCGGTTAGCCTGGGTGTTTGTTCCCTTGCGTGTGTCAGGGAATTTGGAACTGACCCCAAGCTTGTGAAATAATTAGTACAATAGTGCCGATCTAGCCATTTCTGAAAAGAGTAATTTACTCCCAGCGTAGCCTCCCGGCAGAGCCGCTCATTAATCAAACCAGGCCTCGAACATCAGCGCCGTGCCCCTTCCAGCGCGCATCCATCATGGGCCTGAAGAGCAGCGGCAGCGCGGGCCCAGGCTCCGCCTTCGTCGCTGCGCCCGGGTCTGCTCAGTGGCCTGGGGCTGGGGGCACAGGCAGCAGCCAGGCCGGAGGGAGGGCAGCCCCCGGCTGGACGCTGGAGACCGCCCTGGCTTCCACTTTAAGCCTCCCTGGAGAGATGTCCGCCCTGGCGGGAAACAGGAGCCCTCTGGCCCTCCCCCCACCCCACCGCCCCCCTTCATCCTGCTCCTGGTCTACTACATGGAATACCCTACTCCCTACTTATTTGCTCCCTCATTTTCGCCTGTGACTGCAGGCCAAGCAGCAAGAGACAAAGGGCTTCGCCATGGCCACCACTGTTTAGCCCCAGATCCCAGCGCCGCACCTGGCGCACGGGAAATGGGTTTTAAGAAGCTGATTCTTTTCATCAATACCCAGTGTAGTCGGAGCACTGGGCCCAGATTTCCCAGGTTGCTTAGCTCTTCCAGCTAAAGGTGCCTTAGCCGAGACTCCCAAGCCCCCACCCGGGTCCCCACAGCCCTGCCGCGGAGCCCCGCCCCCCACCGCGCAGCCGGGCAGGAGACGGACAAGCTCAACTGTCCCAGTTTCTCCTCTGACTCGTCAGTTCCCTGCATCCTCCGTCCGTTGCTAGCGGCCCATTACACCGAAAGAGGAGGGCTTCACCCGCAGACACGCCTTGTCTGGAAGCTTCCGTGGGGCAGGAGCGTGGGCTTGAGGCTCTGGGTGCTATGTCCCTCGATCGCTCACAGCCGCCATCGCACGCGAGCGCGGCGGGGCTCATCCGAAGGCTCGCGTGTGGAGGGATGTTCCTCCCGGCTCTTGCAGGGGTGGCCGTCAGAGCTGACTCGCAGGAGCTGGGGGCTGGGGTGTCAGCCTGCTCCCACGGAAAGTCCACCAGCCTGACCAGGTGGGTCTCCTGTGGCCTAGTAAGGGAAGAGACGCCCCTCACTCACCCACAGTCTATGGCTTCCAGCCACAGGGGAGGGGAGGCATTCTGGCTGGTGAGGCCCAGCAGGAGGGGAGGACCCCAGGGCTGTCCGGCAGCTCACCTGTGAGCAAATCTTAGGGACACAGCCTCGGAGGTCCCGTCCTTGCTGTTTATAATAGTCCGGGTCGGCCATCATCCAAGTTCCTGGCAAGCAGGGAAGAGTGAATCTTAACTTCCGTTATCACAGGATGTTGTGCATCTGAGTGAGAAGGAGCCATAAATAAAAAGTGCACATTGGCCCAAATTAGGGAACCATTTAAACACAGAAAAAGACAAACAGACGTGGTAGCAAGGTGTTTCCAAGCCCGGCAGAAACTTTTTTTTTTTTTAGATTTCTTAGCATGTTCATCAGGGATGTGAGAAATGGCCCTCCTGCAGGGGTTCAGTGCCCATGGAAACACCTCTCCCCGAAGTTTCTTGGATTCCTCTGCTTTTGATCACATCCTCAGCCCAACTGGGATTGCAGATCCATCCATAGTGGTCTGGGGGGGTTTGGTGGTGTTTAACCAGGAAAGATCAAAAGGGAGAGGGGCCTCCCTGGTGGCCTAGGGGTTAAGGCTCAACACAGCGGACCCACAGGGCACAGCAGACCTCTCCTGTCTCAGCAGTGTGTTTCAGTCAGTCTTCCTGTTCTCCTCCCCACTCTGTCTCCGGTGAATCCTCTCACCCCCAGCATCTCTGGCCTGCACCCCAGTTCCTCTATGCAAAAATAAATAAAATCTTCACAAAGGATTCATCACTGATGTAGACTCAGAGTGGCGTGTTCTGTCTGGGGTGGTGCTGTGCTCCCTTGTTGGAGGCCAGCTCATCCCAGAACCCATCGACCTTGTCCTCCCGTGCCTCTCCTTCAGGCTGCCCCATCCTTCCATCCCCAGGCGTCTGCTAACCGCACCGTGACTTATTTATCCCACTTAACCTCCCTGTGGTCCAGGGTGGAACTTGGCACAAAGTGATGGACCGAGCTGGAACCTGCCCGGATCGGGCGGTGCTGTGCTCATCGCCGAGTTAGAGCCATGTTTGCTGTTTGATTTGATTCAGCCACTTGGAGATGTTTACCTGTGCTGGCGATGATCTTTTTCATTTTTAAATTAAACAAGGATGTTTGGGTCTCTGTGTCATGGAGGAAAGGGAAGAAAGTCTAATGCTATTTTAATGGATTAATCACCCACTGTCTACTGTGCCTTGCAAGAAGTATCTGTGTTCTTCCTTTCATTCAGGCCTCCAGTGACATACTATTGAAATATTCCACTTTCCAAATAATAAACAGTGAAGTGCAGTGATTAAGCAATTTGCCCAAGGATACTCAGTTGCTAAGGGCAGAACAAGAGCTATTTTTCAAGCTCTATGGCCCGAGTCATCTTGTTAGCATCATTTTGTATTTTAATGGTGAGAGAAATGATTCTATTTCATGAAAAGAAAACTCTGTACTGGGACTGAGATGCTATGTTCAATATTAACTTCACTTTAGATGAGTTGAAACCAGGATTTCGCATCCTTGGTGCTGCTGGCGTTCAGAGACGGATCATGCTGTGTGCATGTGTATTGGGGTGGGGGGTTCTGTGCACTGTAGGGGGCTGCGTCCCTGGCCTCACACTCTGGATGCCAGTAACAGTCGCCCCAGAGCCCGGGGACTCCTACCCCAGGTGTATCCTGCAAACCTTGGGACTCCAGCTATTGCCCCCAGTGGCCAAATTCACACAGAAGCTAGGGGGAGAGGGACAAAACTAATGCAATCCCTGGATGTCGGGGTCCCACAGTGTGTGCAAAGTGGGGCTGGAGGGTGGAGAGCAAGGACAGAGCAGAGCCACACAGCAGCACGGACCACTGTGCGTTCAAGCTCTAGGAAATGCTTTGCTCGGAAAGATGTGATGACCAAGCACTTTCGCTATCGTCTCCTTATTCTTGAAACATTATATAGTAAGACAGGAAACACATTATGCCTCATCTCACAGGTGACAAAATCGAGGACCAAGCAGTTGAACGAGCTGCATAATGCCACAGTGAGGAAGTGGCAGGACCTGCATCCAGCACATTCGTAGCTCTCTGTGTTACCACTGACCTCATCCAAGCAAAAGGTCATCCAGGCTTCTCACACAGCAGCTCTCCCAGCAGAGCCACCGTGATGCAGGAGACCGAAAACCCAGAGGCATGACTTGGGTCATTGACTTGCTCCACGATATGGCAAGAGCATTTAACATTTTCAGATTTTCAGCTTCCCCAATATTCAATGATCTTAGAGCATGGGATATTTAGTGCCAAAATGCTGTCATAAAATTGAGACCAGCCATTACTTTAGATGGCCGGTGAGTCTCTTCCACTCGATAAAAACCTTCACTGGATGCTATGGCAGAGCCACCTCCTCCTACTGCATGGATAAAGTCGGGTTTACTGTGTCCCAAGCATATTAATATTTTGTTAGTCAGTATAGCTTCCCCAAGAAAAAGTGTCCCTCCTTGTGTTATGATCCACATAAATGGATATGAGACTTCAGGAATTTCACCTTTCTCCAAAGGCAAGTCATAGTGTGTGTGATAGAGGGCATTCTCTAGCCTTCCCCTAGCCTCACCAAACTTCTAGATGTCCAGATAACTACAGCTTGTGCTCTTGGTGGTCATGGATAACTAAGACTAAATTCAGTTTCCTCACTGGGAAATTAAAATATATGTAGCCCTTGGTTTATAGTGTTATGAAAGTTAAATAAGATAGAATACAAAGTTACTAACACAGTATTTAGTAAGCACTCAAGAAATGGTAGCTATGATGATTGCTGTCTCTGTTGCCACCACTGCCATCACCATCATATCATCATCACTGTCATCATCATTGTCTTCATCCCCATCCTCCTCCTCATCATCACCACCACCATCATCACCACTGCCACCATCATCACCACCGCCACCACCATCATCATCATCATCGCCACCAACATCAACATCACCACCACTACCATCACCACCACCATCATCACCACCATCATCATCACCACCGCCACCATCATCATTGCCTTCATCCCCATCCTCATCATCATCATCGCCATCATCATTTCTGTCACATTAGATTCTCTAGGAGCTGAGTTTATAAAAAGGTAACCAGGACTTAAGCCACAAAAGCCATATTTGCTGGAACTATTGCTGCTGTTACTTTACTATTCTCATTACTTATTTCTTAGTATTCCTGAGGCTTTAGTAGGATTTCACTGGACACCCTGACCTGTCCCCACCACAGTAGAAGTCCTAGAAAAAAGATGATCTTTGTCACTGCTGAGTCACTGTTCCATATTAAAAGAGAAGAGCCGTGCCACTACTTCTTTCTGAAACCCAAGATTGTGATACCAGCAGCTGTAAACCAACACTCAGCACTCATTGTTCGTGTGGGAATAAGCATCTTGCATCATTTGTTCACTTAACCATCACAACAGCCCACAGAGGAAGGCACGGTGCACACCCCATTGTACAGATGAGGACACTGGGGTGAGAGGGGTTAAACAACTTACCCAGGTTCATAGCTGGCTAGGGCAGTGCCTAGTACACAGGAGGTGCTCAAAACTCCTGGCACAGCAGGCAGAGAATTGAACCCATCCCTCTCAACTTCAAGCCCAGCCTCACAGCCACCCCCTGCTTAGTGAGAAAAGCCCCAGGGGAGGTGTTATATTGTCATCCTTTGACTGTCTGGGCATTATTCTTATTAAAGCAGCTATTGCTTTATGACCCCAGAAGTCCCTCCCGGCCGTGATCTCGCCCTCCCTCCACCAGTGCTGGACAGTGATGGCCTTCTCCTCAATGACAATCCTTCACGGTTACCCAGGACCCACTGAGAATAGTCCAGGTATCCCTTGACTTACTCTGCTGCCTTCCATCCTTCTCACCGCCTTCCCTGCACAATCTAATTGCCTGTTTCCCAAAACAAGCTCGTCTTTCGCAAAAGCACTATCAGAGACTGTCAATCACCGGAAGCACAATAGCACTTTCAAGATGGCCGAGCGGCTCTGCAGCTCGCGGGGTGCAGATCAAGGGCTGTCTCATTCCAGGTCGGAGGGAAGATGCACCTGTGTGGTCCCTCCACCTCCTCTCCTCTGGATTCCCTCTCTAGTTCCGTGCTGGCCAACTGGCATCTGCATATTACCAGGTAAATTAAACTTTGAGGGGAGCAGAGCTACCCAATTAAGGGCTCCAGGTGAAAAGAAGGTGATAAAACGCTTCATTTCAGCAGAAGTATCTTTATGGAAGCGCCAGAATTTGTTCACCAATTGCATGTAAATGAGACATACAGGCACCATAATTGCATCACCTGGCCGTCGTGCTCCAGTGCAGAAGCTGATGGCTCTTTGGTCTGGGGACACTTTGAGGAAGGGGCACCTTTAATTCCCCCAAACCAAGAGGGTGTGATCCCACCAAGGGAAGCTTAGCTCAGCCTCAGAGCCAGCCAAGGGTTCATTATACGCCCCAAACTGTCACGTCGCTCCCCTAATGAGGGCGTACATCTCTGGCAGCCTCGGGACAGTAGTGACTTATTTCATGACACATTCTGGGAGTTTTATGTGTCTGCCCCATAAAAAAAAGAAATGCGTTGTTTCCATAGCAATGCGGGGTCTTTCGGGCAGCCCCGTTGTGACAGTGAGCGCCCGTGTCCTTCTGAGAGCAGTTCTTTCTGTTTTTCTGGAAGCTCTTAATGGTCCCCCAAACACTCTCCTCTGCCCTCATTTCAGAAAGCACCAAATGGTGTACCCCGGTTTTGCCAGCCCTATGATTCACCCCGTGATTCTCCAAAGTCTGCACAGCATCCTTTAAGACCCAACAAGCCCAGAGGAAGGTGAGGGCCTTGGATCAGGAGAGACAAAGCCTTCCAAGGAACAGCATCGCAGAGACTGGCAACACCAGATCACATCAGTCTCTGCCGGGCAGAGCCGGGATAGAAATGGGGTGGGGCCCAAAAGAACCCTACGCTAGCTCCTGGCCCGGCCAGCTCTGCCCCAGTCACAGGTACATCCAGGTCTTGTCTGGGTCATCACCCGACTTGGGTCAACAGGCCCCTGCTCACCTCACTCAGCTGTTGAATGAATAGAAGGGATAAGACACATAAGGAATGGAACCAGGTCCTTTGGAAGCGACCCCCAATGTTAGCTGTTGACCCCTCTCATGCAGAATGGGCCATCCTCTCTCCAGCCCTCACTCAGCACCATTCACTTCCCGACCCTTATCGGAGGGTCTGCATGCTGCGCAGATGAATGTGGGCAGGGGTGTCCACGGGCAGGTTTGGATGCTGGGAGCAAACGCCACTGGTTCCATTCACTTCACCCTGCAGTCTGCCAGCCCCGGGCCATGCCCAACTCTGGGCCCTTCACCGTGGCCCCAGCAAAAGAGGGCAGTCATTTCCTAGGTGGGAAAGTTGCCCCCAGGCTCCAGGGCAGGAGACCTTCTGTCGTCTTCACGACTGAGTGATATTCCATTTTATGCACATAGCACAGTTTGCTTATTCATTCATCTGCAGGTGAATTTAAGTTGTTTCTACCATTCAAGTTGTTCCTACAGTTCAGCCATTATGGATAACACTTTGGAAAACACTCATTGACCAGTTTGTGTGTGGAATATTTTTCATTTTCTAGAACTGGGACTGTCGGTCCTGGGGTAAGCCTACGCTGAACTTTTGAAGAAGCACTGATGTTTGGGCAATGAAGTGTTTCTCACTGTGGTTTTGATCTGCAGCTCCTCTTTCCCCAGCTTTATTGAGGGTTAGTTGACACACATTGCTGCATATGTTTCAGGTGGGCAGACAATGATTTGATTGACAGCTCTTATGAAATGACGCCCAGGATCGGCTCAGCTAACAGCGCTCTTCTCTTGGTGATGCGATAAAAGAGAGGAAGGAAAGACTCTCCTTGTGATGAGAACGCTTAGATTTACTCTCTTACCAAATTCCTTCTGCATCACACAGCCCTGACAGCTGAGTCACTGTGCTGTAGGTCACACTCCTAGTCCTTACTTATAACTGGTGTGCCCTTGATGACATGGGCCATCTTCTCGTGTGCTTTTTGGCCATTTGCATATCTTCTTTGAGAAACTGTCTGGTTCCTGAAATGGATATTATTGTAGCCTCATTTATAAATGCAGGCGCTGAGGCCAAATTGGGATCAGAACCTTGGCAACTATTTCATCCCTCCAGCAACCCATGAAGTCACTGTCACAGCTCCAGTGAATGGGCGTGTCCCTTTGCATGTTTTGGGGCGAGGGAGTTACTGGCCACTTCCACTCAAGACTTCCTGGACCTCAGGCTCAGAATTCCACACTGGACAGTGAGGCATGCGTTTGTCTCAGTATGCGTGAGTCAAATGACTCCAAATTCCTTCCGAGCGCCTCTGCCTCAAAATATACCACTTCTCAGTCAATGACTCCAGGATCCCAGCTTAGCCCTGGATGATGTGTGCACCCCAAGACAGCTCCAGATCATCTCCCCAAACCCCAGCAAGCAGAGGCTGCCTGCACAGAGCCCCGTTGCACCGGCGAGACGCCTGAGCTGCAAGCCTGGGTGTCTCGTCTGGGCTGTTATTACATCTGGATCAATTCTTAATCTTTCAGTTTAAGTCTGAGCTGCTTGGTGACCTCCGACAGATCAGATATAAATCATTCCACCCTGCCCAGGTAAGAGACATCGCGCCAGCTGTGGCCCCGTGACATTTGAGACTTTCTTGGAGTCCAGCCCCCCTCAAAAGGCAGAGCTCGGTTCTCAGCTGTGACCGGTTCAAAGGCAAGCAGACTCAGGGGCTTTAGCGAAAGGTGAAATAAACAATGGCGTGTCAACTCTGTCTTCGCCCCAGGTAGAAAGAGGCAGTGCGTATCATCCCCCGGCAAAGTACCTCTGTGCTGAGAGCGACTTGCTGGGACGCTATGCGGTTGATCTCCATTGTTGACTCATTCAGAATTTGATCTTTTAGAATTCAGAGGGCCAGTCAGTTAAAAAAACGAAACGGAGAAGCTAATATTGAGCAACTGCTTCCTGTGAGGCACTGGAGCCACGAATTACACCATTTAATCCCTGTAGTCATCCCAGCAGGCCATTATTATGGGCCTCATTTTGCAAAGGAGGAATTATAGTTTGGGGAGTTCCACTGCCTCCCCGAGGCCAGGTGGCTAGTAGGGGCTGAAACTAAGACCCAAGAACTCCACCCACCCGACTCCCTTCCTGTGCCTTTCTCACACAAATCTCTGCCAGTCTCTATCTTCTGCCTCCCCCTCTCAGCAATTCTCCCCCCAGAGCCACGTGGAAGAATGGTAGAGGCTCCAGAGTTGAAGAGACCCAAGTTCAAGTATGATCCAAGCTAATACTTAGGTGCAAGTGGGCTAACCCCCACCCCCGCCGCCGAATCTGTCTTCTTGTCTGCAAACTGGGATTGTTGTGAAAACGGGCTAAGACATGAGCGCCATTGGAAAATGAGTGCCTTGTAGTCAAAAGCTCTCTAGTTAAGTATTCAAGCTTTAGAGTAGGATCTTAAGGATAATACAACTTTACACCTAAATTTTACAAAATGAGATGGCCCCTGAAGGATACCATAAGAAAGCACCCTAAATTATGTAACATGAATGACCTCACATAGCACATGGTAAAGTGGACAGTCATCGAAGAAAAAGGATCTGTGTTTTGTCTCACAGATCATCTGGCATCTCAGGGGGGCAAGTAACTAGCGCCTCAACGGTCCATCTGCCAGGACTCGTGACCAAAGAGAGTCTAATTTCCATCTAATTTATTAAGTGCAAAGCCATTTCATCGGTCAGCCCATCGGGCAAAGCTCCGCCTCTCTGTTCTGGCCAGCTAAGGCCAGGGAACAGCGGTCAGTGGAAACAGATGTGCCCTCCCAGGTAATATGTCGGTGTTCAGAACACGGAGGGCAATGAGGACCCGTGACCACCGGATCTGCTGACTGCAAGGCGGGGACCGAGAAAACAAGCAAAGCCACAGAGAGCCCGGTAACCACGGAAACGAGTCGCCATGTTTTCATGCACAATCCAAGTCTACCCCTGGGGGGCTCCCCTTTGCTCCAGCACAAACACCCCACTGTTCAGCTTTGCCCAGAGGTGATGCGGTCAGCTTTTGACCTTTCCCTGGTCACTAGTCCCTTCACTTGCATGTGGCTTCTTCTTGTATTATTTTTACAGGCAGCAATGCTACTGGCTGGGTCAGATCATCTGTGTTCTTGGTTTACCCTAAGACCGCAGTTAGCTGAAAACAGAGGTGTCTCTGCCCTCTGGTTTTATTGATGAGGGCAAGTCTCCCCATATTTCTCTACCCCCCTCACTTTTTTCATTAATTTATACAACCCGAACAATACAACCAGCCCTCATCACCTTGCTACTAGACCACCTTACTTACCCTTGCAGTTAAATGCCTTAATTATGTCTGAAACTGTATGTTTTAAAATAGCGCTGGGTTTAAAGAGGAACCTGGAGTCGCACAGAGAGTCTGGTGCTAACATCTTATCCACAGGCACCTCAGGAAACCAGATACTAACTTCATACAACGTGCCACCAAAGAAACCACAGGCACTCTGGAGTCTGTCATTTGTTCCCCGATGTCTTTCTGTCTGTGCCAGGATCCAGGCCTAGATGCCACCTGACACTTACTCGTCCTGTTTCCTCTGTCTCCTCCAGTGGGTGACAGTTTCTCCAACTTGGCTTGAATCTCATGACCTTGCTACTTTTGAAGGGCAAAATGGGACCGTTGTGAAAACGGACTGAGTAAGATATATAAGAGCCATTTGAAAGGCTGTGTAGTGTCCCCAAGTTGGGTGTGTCAGTATGTCCTCATAACTGGATGGATTTGGGAGAAGGCCACAGATGCGAAGGGCCTGTCCTCTCACTACACGTGATGAGGCCCATGACGTCAGCTTCACCTGTGCCTGCTGACACTAACACGACTCGGTTAAGATGGTGTCCCCTGTGAGGTCTCCATACTCTGTTTACTAGAAGCTTCTCCCTTAGGCCACACTCACAGGAAGGAAGTTGCACTCTACCTCCTGGAGGGATGGCTGTCAAAGAATTTGCAGATGTCTCTTAGTCACCGTGGCAGTTAATAAATATTTGGAGGGCGGTGCTTTGGAGCCATGCAGTTATTCTGCTTCTCTCTCCAAAGTTTCAGCTGCTAACTTTAGCATTCATGTGGCCCTCGCATGAAACCTTTAATACATTGGTGTTCAAATGTTGATTTTCTGCTTCCCTCGTTCCCTCTATATTAATTGTTTGAATTATTCTCTAAGGGTGACGGGTCTCTTTCCCCCCAGTCATTTATTTATTCATATCAGTAAGAGATAATAGATTTGTTTTATTCTTTGGGTTATAATTCAATAGTACTACTGTGTATCTTGTGGCTTAAAATTTTCAACTTAGCAACTAGTAACTCTATCAGATCAGCTCTCAGGTCCCTTTGACACTGCCTTATCCTTTAATTTCTCATTTTTTAATCACTTCCTCACTTTCTGGCACTACTAATTGTTTCAGGTTCGGCTTCTAATATCCCTGCCCAGCCTAGTTTCACACATTTCTCCAAGGAAACTTGGCTCCCTTATTTAGAGAATGGAATTTCTAAACCAAGATCTGGGTGTTAATTATATTTTAATGAGTCTATTTTAATAACAATGCCTGATATATTTCCCTCTTTCAATAAAATGACTGCCTAAAACAATACCCAACACCAGACAATTCTTAACAAAATCTCAAAGATAGATCCTAATCCCTAGGAGCCCCGTTAATCGGTGGAGGCAAGAAAGACCCAGAGAGGTTCGTTAATTTGTCCACTGCTGCACAGCAAGTAAGTGGTCGGGCAGGCTTGAGCCCAGGCCTAAACAGGCGAGACCCTTCACTCCTGCCCACCCACTTATGCCTTGGGATCAGAAATGAGTGGCTTTGCAGACAACCAGTCTGAGCTCAAGCCCTGGTGGTGCCGTTTCCAAGCAGTGGGGCCCTTCTGAGTTTGCCCAGCTGCAAAGCAGCATGAATGAAGGTTGCTGCTGGCAGGCCAGAGTGGGGGCCCCACACCAGCTCTGAGCTGGGCTCACCTGCAGACCAGGCCTCCTCTTCAGCAGAGCAAGCCCAGTGGTTAAGGGAATAGACCCTAAGGTCCAGTCGCTGACCCGCCACGTCCAGCCCCTTAGCATCTCTGCACCTGAGTTGTCTCTTCCAAAAATGGAAGGAATCTATGAGCAGCACTGAAGGCGCCGATGCGATAGCACCTAGAAGGCACTTGCTGCGCTGAGCGATCCAGGGGCGGAGCTCGAGTCGCGCTGACTGTCATCAACACTGGTATTGAATCCCACCAGCGAGAAGGGCGTCCGACTGGATCGATGTGGCCGGACTCACCTGAACGAACGCTAAGTCCAGCAAGGGCCACGGAGGGTGCTTTCCCAGGTAGGATTAGCAGGCGCATTCTGCTCACCTCTCCAGCGCTTGTTCACCTGCTGCTGAGACCCCACCTCCCCCCAGCCCCACGCCTCACTTCCCTGGGAAGGTGTCTCCACGCAGTGCCCCCCCCACGAAGAGGATGCCGTGACGGATGGGTCTGTGGGAGCGCCGGGCATTGACAGACGTCAGCTTCATCCATCACGGCCATCGGACTGGCACTCCGGTAGAGCACGATGTGACACGACGTGAGGACATCATCAGAACTGTCACCTGGTGATGGATTCATCAGCAGATGGGGCTGAGGTAAAGGGGAAGGAGAAGAGCGTCTCAGAGGAGGGGGAAGTCTCTGCTTGATGAAGAGGAGGAACTAACAGTGGGTAGAGCGTGGCCCAGCCTGCTAGCTGATTAAAGCGCAGCGTGGCAGGAAGGGGGCAGAGGCCAGCAGCGGGGAGCTGAGTCTGGAGAGCTGGAGCCTCCGTGACTCCTGCCAAGCCTTGTTGACCTTTCTCCTTGTCAGTGGGCGAGGATGTTAGCCCCGCCCAGCTCATCGCAGCCAAGGTTCCATAGGACGCTAGTGCGATCAGATCCCCATGGAAACTGCAAGGTTTGCTCGCTCTGGAACCTCAGACAGACAGAAGGACACTGAGGGTGACGGTGGCCCTCGTAGGACATTCGGGGAGCCCTCCTTGGCCAAGTCAGCTCACCAGGAGATAGCTAGTTGTGATATGGTGCCTATAAGCCCGTGATTCCACGCTAATGCTGGATTCAGTGGTCTCCAAGGCCCTTTCAGTCCCGAAAACACAGTGAGGTGAGCGCAGGCTTCCGGCCTGGAAGACCGGGCGTCAAAACCTGTAACTTTCAGTACAAAATTCTTAAGCTTCAGCCAGTTGTCTCAGCTCTCTGTGCCAGCACCTGCCGTCGGTGGCGCAAATCCTCAGTCCTTGCTACAAGGACTCGAGAAAGGGGGTCGCACCTGCCCAGCACCCCGGCCGAAGGCAACACGGTCGCTGACTCCTGGCTGCGGGTCTTGCCACAAAGCGTCCACACGCACTGAGCACGCGCAGAAGCAGGCTGAGCTAATGGGCCTCACGTCGACGCTCTCACCTAAGTCCCCAAACGGCCACGTGATGCAGGCATTCCCAACACCGTCCTCCACATGACCACAGGGAACTGGGGCTTAGAGAGGTCAGAGACCCGCCCAGGAACAAGTGTGCTGCACTGTGACATCTACAGGCTGAGTCACTGTCGTTGTCGCCCCAAGACGAGTGAAGAGGTGCCAGGGAGCTCACATGGCAGCAGGGAAAGCCTCCCGAGGGCTAACCACTGAGCTGCACAGCCGGGGGCCAGGCCTCACTTCGAGAAGGTGAGCAGACACCCTGCCTGGGGAAGCTCAGCTCTGCAAGTGGAAGGTTTTCATCTGTGACCTTGCTACAGTGGGGTTATCCCAGCGCCCTAGAGCATCCTCTTTGGCAGTCTCCAGGGCGCCCACATCCAGTGTTGGTACTGGAGGCCAGGAGGCCAGACAGAGCACCACAGCGCTTGGGGGAAACATCTGACCGTGTTCAAACTCTTCCAGACTCCTACAGCCACGCTCTCTGCTCCCGCCCAGAACACGGCTTACCCACAAGTGATGTGTCTGGGCAATAAGGGAACGAAAGCTTCACGGGTGGCTGCTGACCCACGAGGAGCCAACAGAATGGGGTGTGCCCTCCAGGGCGATGCTGGACTGAGAGGCTCAGCGCCTGACTCTCTGACTCTCTGTTCCTCTGGACATCAGTCTCCTGGTCTTTCGAGAAGAAATAGCCAAGCTGAATGGTGTCTGGGGTTTCCTCCAATGCTGTATTCGCTGGCTCTCTGGACATGAGACCGTGCACTCTCCTCATTTGCAAAGTTCCGGGCTAGAACAAAGGAGTCCAAGACACTGTGGGATGAAGGCTCACACCCACCCTCAGCCACTGGCGTTCACAAAGTGAAAATGCTAATACCACAGATTTGGATATTCACCCTGTAATGCTGAGATTTAATTTCAGCAGAGAGCTTCCATATCACATAATGGTATATCATTGTACTATGTTTTACTTCCCCTAGCAAATAAAGTATACAGGGGAAAAAATTGAAAAGAACATACATTGTTTTATTGTCTTGTGAAATTGCTGGGTTTCAAGCCAATAGAATGCTTTAATGCTCAAGTTCTCCAGGGTGATACAAAGTGCAGAGCTTCTCTGTTTGTGAAGCTAAATTTAATAAACAGAGTAATCCCCTGGCAGGCCCTGGGATTTTTCTAATATCCTGATGGTGTCCAGGGAGAGGGGCTTGATATGTGAAAAATAGCATGAGACCTTACAACCAAGACTTACTAGAAACAATTGCCCTTTAATTGAGGCATCTGCTTTTCACATGTTGTGGTGCTGAATTGGAAATCACTTTAATTGTGTGCACTTGGTCCACAAGCCTGAGGGTGCTCTCCATAGTCCTGGTGCTGAACCAGAAGTCTCTACATCCAGTTCTGCCCAGCCCAGTCTTAGGACACAAAGACCACTGTCCTTCCTCAGCTATAAAGACATTCTCACCCTCATCCTACCCCCCTTCAGGGTGTTTGAAATGCACACTGATAAGAGTTTTGCTGAGACATCAGATTACATCTTCCTCATCACCACTACTATCTTGTGTTCCATTTCATACAAAACATACCTACCGCCTCATGGTTACCTCCACAGTGATGTCTGGATGGAAAATGCTGTCTGTACCGGTGAAACTCCCTAAGAGCAGGTCCTGGGTTGAGGGAGTCTGATACAAGTGACTTATTAGTAGAGAATGCTCCAGGGCAAAGCAGCAAGTGGAGAAAGGTAAGATGTGGCGAGGAACATAAACAAGGGCGAGGAGACCAGATCCCCTGGGCTGCATTGGCTCCACCTTGAGGAGGAGGGCACTTGAACCCTGTGTCGGTCAGTCATGGAGCTGGGCTTCCTGGGGAAGGAGCAGCGCCAGTGGAATTCTCCTAAAGACAGTGATTGATGCCCCCCACTCGTAAACTCGGGTATCTGTACCCCACAAGGTAGAGCATCAGCACATGACACCACATCCATGACAGCTAGCGCTTCACCCCGATTTTCAGATTCCTTTTGCCATTTCCTTGTACCTTGCTCCAGTTACCATCATAAAACAAGTCACCCCCAGAACTGAGTGGTGTAGAACAGTGATTTCTTTGGCTCTGATTCTGAACCTGGACAGCACCCAGCCAGGAGGCTCATCTTGGGACCCTGCAGCATCTGGCAGGTGACTCAGCAGCAAGGTCTGCTTCCGAGATGACCAGTCGGCAGCATGGGCTGGTGGTCAGCGGGAGCTTGGCCAGCACTGAGGGGCAGAGTTCTTGGTCCCTCCCTGCATAGATGCCCACATGGCACGGTGGCTGGGTCCCAAGAGCAAATGTTCCAAGACAGCCATCTGTGTGCCCTTATGACCTTGCCTCCGCAGGGAAGGAAGACATCCTCCTGCTGTGACTGCTCATCAGCGCAGTCGCCAATGTCTTAAGTCACCAGACTGTGTATATACGGATACGGATGCGGACACGTGTCATGTGTATATGTTATTTCCAGAATTAGCTGGGGTAATGAATGCAGAAGGTCAACAGCGGTAAGGTTCAACCATAATCATTCTCTTCCCATGTATACATCTATCTACCTACCCACCTATATCCATCCATCCACATCTATCTACACATTCATCCATCATCTATCCATCCATCCGTCCGTCCATCCGTCCACCTGTCCGTCTGTCCATCTGTCCTCCATCCATCCTCCATCCTTCATCCAAAAAGGGAGTGATAAATAGTTCCCAAAGAGTTTATGGAATGGGAAATAACTTTTGGGACTATGATCTGGGAACATACGTCCCTTCTCCAGCTTCTGTGTGAAGTAGCTGACCCACGAGACGCCCTGTGCCCAGGGGAAAGGACACCCAGGCAGCTCCAGCCAGTGACTCACTGGGCAGCAGCACGGAAGCTTCTGACACAAGTAGATTCAAACTCCAGGGGGCAGCTCATGTTTCTGAGCTTGTCTGAAGATCAGAGCAAGGCCAGGACCTGGCTGGATCAGGCTGCCTGGACTTCTCCTCTGCCACCCTGCTGCCCCGCTCCCTTGCAGTGCCCCATCGGAGCCCGCCCTAATCACTCACGAATCCTCATCTCGGAATCTGCTCCTGAGGACTCTCACCTAAGACAGCTTCCCTCTTAAGAAGTCATAATAGTTATTCACTATGTCACTTATCTAATATTTAGACAAGTATCACTTTGTAATCTCCTGTTTTATATTGTTTCACAAACTTTGATATCATCACTTATCTTCATGCTTGATTTCCCAAGCACTGGAATATGCGGTATCTTACTTATCTCCATTTCCTGCAATTGCTGAAAAATAACGTGGGAAGAGAATGAACAAGTTGAACACTGACGATGGTGCCAGCCACGGTTAACCTCTTTGCATTCATTATCCCACCTAATTCTGAAAACAACTCTTATGAAGAAGACATTATTTTATCATCCTCTTTTTATAAAGGAAGACCGTGATGTTCGGAGACAGGGAAATTATGCTGCACACTCCAAGAAGAGCCAGGAATAAGGTCTGCTAGGTGACAGCACCTCCAGAATCAGCACCAGTGGTGCCACCTGCAGTTCTGCCATCTCTCCGTTCAGCTCAGAGACACAAAGACACTCCCCTGAGGTTGACCAGCATTGGGGAGGGAGTGTGGACCTGCCTGCTCCATTCCTTGCCCTCTGAATGAAGCCAAGATGCCTTCTGGCAATTAAGACGTGTAGATTAATTTTAATATTTCACCCCCAGTGGGCTTTCTTTAAATCGTGTGATGAGGACCTGCCTGGTGGCGCAGTGGGTTAAGCACTGCACTATGAGGCAAACCACAGCCACTGCAGCACGAGTTCGATCCCTGCTGCCGGCTTGGAGGGGACCCACATGGCGCAGCAGACCTCTCCTGCCTCGCCCGCTGCTGCCCTCAGCAGTGTACTTCCGTTGATCTGCCTGTTCTGCTCCCACTCTCTGTGGTGACTCCTCTCACCACCACCCCCCACACCTCTGGCCTGTGCCCCAGTGCTTGTATGCATAAATAAATAAATCTTTAAAAAAATATAAAATAAAATAAATCGTGTGATGATGAAAATATTTTTTCTAGTGGCTAAAACAAAGGCTCGATCCCGTGCACGCAGGCCATGCACTCCGTGCCCCGCGGCCGGAGAAGGTGGCTATCTCGCAGAGGTGTGCAGTGGGAAGTTACCGGGAAAGGGCTCAGCCTCAATGAACCGCAGAAAACACGAATTGTCTACCGAGGGAAGCCACATTTTTCTTTTCTGATTTTCTAGTTGGCTGCTTCGCCCACTGCTTCCCTTGCAGCCGGCACCGCACGGCTGTGACGGGCTGACACGGCGCCTCGTCTCAAGTGTCAGCCTTCCAATCTGAAAAATTGAAGTTTCAGTTCCAGAAATTGCTGTTTTCAGAAGTGACATGGTTGGAGCATTGTACCCTTGACAGGGAAAAGCACCCAAGTGCGTCTCCCAGGGTTCTTGGCTGGCCCTGCCGAGTCATCCAGGGCCGGGGTCTCGGGGAAGACAGACTGGGGTTCGGTTCCAGACCCCCACATCCCACCAGCTGTGCCCCGCGGCCCTGGGCAGCCTCCGTTTCCTCGTCTGCAGGACGGGAGGCTGTGTGGTGGTCGTGAAGGTGTGCGGAAGAAGCTGCACTAATTAACTAAGCCCCGAGCACTGCTGTTGCTTTGGCGGTGGTCACTGCACAGAATCCACCGGGCGCTGGAGGGCGGCAGGCGGCAGGGGCTCTTCCATGTAAATGAAAGTCCATTTAATTTGATTAGCCCTTAAAGCCACGGGCCCAGCTCTAGTTTCTCTTATCCCCAGTAATCTCTCATCGTAACATACCCCCTTCCATCAACATACACACACACACACACACACATACCCGCATACTAAGTTGCTGGCATCATTATCTCGTCCAGGCAGTGCTCAGAATCCACAGTACTTCCCAGGAAGGTATTCTGGCTGCCGGCAAGTGGCAGAGTTGAAATTGAAATTGCAAGGAAATTGTCACCTGAAAGGCAGCAGGTGTCTGCTCTCTGAAGGACTGCAATGCCTCCCGTCTCCGGGGCGCGTTACCGCCACATTGCGCCAGCATCATTACACGGTGACCCTCTCAGCCACCCTGCATGCTGGGCCTATTCACTAAGCAAAATGACTGGCCCAAGGTCACACAGTCAGCCCAAGCCCAACTGTCTCTACCCCCAAGCCTGCTGCCCTTTCCATTTTGCCTCCCAGCACTGTTCGAGCATTTAATAGCAGGCGCATCTCCCTCAGCTGGGTGATTCTAGGGCAAGTAAGAAATAACCCAGCAGGTTCCACAGGCCTTGCTGAGTTTAAGATGTTAAAGCAAAAAGTTTGAAGGAGAGAGGCCCCACCACCCTCCCAGAGCCTGTCACACTCCCCTGTGCTCACAGCTGTCCCCATTAATGTCCTGCTCCCCAGAAGATCCAGGCGGGGCATCTGGGGAGAGTCGTCGCGGCCCGGAACATGCTGCCCATGGCTGTTCTCACTGACCTGGCGGCCCGCACTGTGTCAACACCCCCGCCCTGTGCCGGAGGCCTGACTCAGCACTGTCCCTCCCCCACCCGCAGGGTCACCGCTCCCCAGCACCCCCAGCACACCAGGTGCCCCGGGTCAGCGCCACCCCACCCCTGGCAGACCTGAAAGTGGTGAGCGCCGACTTCAGGGACACCAACAATGACACTGACACTGAGAGGAACCAGATGGTTCCCCCAAGTTCAGCTAGGACTGGCACCAAAGTCCTGCTCTGAGCTCAGCACTGCGCTAACTTCCCAGACTCCTTCGCAGTCTGCAGAGCCTTTTTATCCGTTATCTCACTCAGTTGCCTAACCAGCCCTGTGGGGTAGACTTTCTCACCGCAAGACTTTATAAGAAACTTGACAATGTGGTCAAAAACTGTATCTAAGAATAAAGTCCCAAAAGGAAAGCTAAGGAAGCTTTGGCTTAAAAAGAAAAGGGGAAAGGGCAGACTCACACAACCAGATATCGTCACATCTTAAAAACCCACAGTCTTAAAGGACACAATGCAAAAGCAAATGGAACAACAGAACAGGAGAGGTAGCATGTGACAGACAGAGAAGAAAGGACAGACAGACAAAGATATATGTTGGAAGTAGATAGATATTAGAAGTGGAAGCATAAATATATGGGGGAAATGATGATTATAGACTTAGAATATTTGACAATTATTACAAGCCTAATAGTTATTTAGAGAAGATTGAATCTTTACACAAAAACAAATTCCAAATACGTAAAAGCTAAGCCTTTCATATATCACCAAAGTTTAAATAGCTTTGTGACCTCAGGGTATGGCGTGATTTCTCCAGTGGAACCCAAAAGCAACCACTTTGAGGGGTGGGGATCCATGGATCTGTCTAATTTATGACATCTTTGAGAAGCGTTTTAGGAGGTTTTAAGAAATGATGAAGGAGGCCACTTGCAGGTAGCAGACTAGAAGAAGTTACCTGCAAAATCAGAGAAAGCAGATTGACTAGAAAGTGCCTCCAGCCTCCAGGATTTAGAGAAATAAAAGTAGAAACAACAACATGATGTTATTTCATACCCTTCAGCTGGGGAAACATGCTGTCGGGCGGGGGAGTTGGGGGAGACATAATTCTGTTGCCAGCAACCGTGGGGAGTGTAAAGTCCTACAGTTCTTCAAACTGACAGCACTAGAGAAATTACATAAGCTTCCATAGCTACAATCCAACAAGCTAATTCTTGCATAGGAACTCTGGCGAATTCTTACCCAAGTCCACAAAGAAACACCTATGAGGATCAACCCAGCCTTGCCTGCAGGAGCAAAGATAGGGAGGAAACTTCCATTGCTTGAGATAAAGTCGGTGTGGGGAGAGGCATATGGGTGTTCGTGGGTGTTCAGGCACAGCACAGCCCCAGTGACAAGGGTGGGTTGCAATCACAGAGAATGAAACAGAAGGGAAGGTTGAAGCACAATACAATCTATACAAAATTCCATACACACCACCCAAAGCAAGGTCCGGTGAGGAACAGGTATCTAAACAGCAGCAGAGTGGGGAGAGGCATTAACATAAGACCTAGGGCCTGGGAGCTGGGGTGGGTGGAGAGGTGGGGGTGGAAGATAAGGAGAATAATAAAGATTTTTAAATAAAATACAGGGCACACACAATCTGCTTCTTGAGAAGCAAGATCGAGTTCATTGTATACACATGAGGAAGAAGAGAAAGAGGAGACAGGCAGGGAGAGATGGGGGGAGGAAATTTGAGATCCTTAGATCCCTGAGAAAGGAAAGAAAGCAAAAATGAAACACTCCAGTGTTGAATTAAAAGAACTCAAGCGCTGAGCTAACAAGGAAAAGCTGAGACAGAAGCAGCGTCTTCCGTGCAGCTGCAGAAGAACATCAACTGCAGAACCTCAGGCCACAGCAGCCTGGGAGTGCGGAGCTGAGCCAGCTAATCAAGGCACGAAAGAGGAGTGTGACCGAGGGCCAGGTCAGCGCAGGGAGCTGCTGCTGCCTGGCTAGAATTATCCGGAGCAAATGGAGAGACCCGTGTGCCAGGAAGGAGATTCCAGAAAGCCTCATGCACCCACGGAGCTTTCTCCTTCCGTCAAGTCACATCCCCCACCCGGAAGCTGATGCCACAGAAGGTCCTCCTACCAGATGGACTTGGAGCTTGCATGCCTGCAGCCAACCACCTTCTGGCTGTGTAATCCTGCACAAGCTCTCAGCTTCTCTGAGCCAGGCGCATTTCTCAGCAGCGGCAGACGATTGTCGTTCCGCCTGCCCAGAGCTGACCCAGCGAGACAGCGCATGTGGGCGCGGAACAGAGCTCGAGTTTGAGTGTCCGAGAAGGGGGAGGGCAGGCTGTGATGCCCTGTTACCTCTGTTACTATAATCGCGGGCCCGCTGTCCGGTGCTGCTGGAACTGCCCCAGCTACACGGCTTTCCTGGCGGGTCTGGGGCTGCAGCCTCCTCCCGGTCCAGTGGAGTGGCTCAGAAGAGCTTGGGAAGAGCCTGGTCCGGGAGAGAATCTTTGCTATTCCCACCAAAAACTCCCATGACAAAAAGCCTGAAACCCAAATCCCAAACTCAAATCATCTGTTGCCTCAAGGGACACACCTGGCGTGACCCGTCGTGCTGCAGAAACTAGGGTCCTCCCCGCCAGAGCTCTTGGTGCTGAGACGCAGACACTGGGTGCAGGGCACGGGCTGCTGCACGCTACTGCGTGGGCATAAGGCCTCGGAGGCCCCGCCCCAGGCCTGCGCAGCCCTGGGTGTTGGCAGAAACCTGGCTGGCCGGGCGGGCGCGGCTTCCAACGCCAGGGCCACAGTCTGCTTCCTGGAGCCAGCACGGGCCTCGCTGCTCGCTGGGTCTTCAGTCCTCAGGGCACGTGCCCGTGGTCGCCTCTTCTCCGGATCTGCAAACTGAGGCTCGGAGGGGGTAACTGACCCAGGCGGGGGTCTGGAGGATGGCGGGCCCAGGGCGCTGAGCAGACAAGGCACCCACAGAGGACGGGGAGGTGGCCTGCACAGTCGTGGGGACCCCAGTCGGCCACGAGGCGCGTCCAGCAGCGAGGAGAAGGATTTGGGACCGGGAGAGCGGTTCTGTCGCTGGGAGGTTTTCATCGCAGCCGAGATTCTATGCACTGTTCCTTCTGGGTGAGTGTGACTGCGAGGGTGGTGAGACTGTCGGGACGAGTGTGAGGGTGGGTGGGTGCCTGGGGGAGAGCGGTGGGAGAGTGGGGCTGAGAAGGGAGAAACAGGGTAGTGAGAGGAGCTGCGAGAGACGTGAGTGTTCAAGGTGAGCGCTGGTGTCTGCTGAGGGGTGGCGAGTGTGCATGTGTGCACCTGTGTGTGTGCTCCCGTGTGCATGTGCACACGTGCATATACATGTGGGCACATACATGTGTTTGTGTGCTCCTGTGTTTATGTCCCTGTGCATGTGTGCCTTGCATGTGTGCACATGTGTATATGCATGTGTGCACATCTGTGTGCATGTGCGCCTGTGTTTGTGTCCCTGTGCATGTGTGTGCATGTATGTGTGTGTCTGTGTGCACACCTGTGTGTGCATGTGTTCCTATGCATGCCTGTGTGCCTGTGTGTGCGTGCATGCCTGTGTATGTGTGTGGTGGGGTCCGAGACATGAGCACAGGAGCCTGAGTCAATGCACGGAGCAGTGTGAAGACTGTGATGAGCGTGTCAGGGGCTAGAGTTGTGGACGCAGGTGCCGTGGGGGGCGTGATGTCGGCGTGTGGTGAGCACGTGACCTTAGTGACGGCGATGGTGTGAGGCGTGGCTGGGCAGCACGGGTGTCCACAGTTCTAGGAAGGTGGGAAGCAGGTGTGTGTGCATGCGTGCTAACAGGTGTGTGCAAAGCACCCAGCATCCAGATCCCTTGGTCAACCTGGGACACACCAACTCGACAGCAAGCAGAGCTTCTCCGGGTCCCGCCAGGTACACGAGCAGCAGTCCCTGAGGGCCCACGTGGGTGGAGGCTGCTGCTTTAAGAAGCTGATGTGGGGGAACTGAGCAGAGGAAACCGTTATCGCCCGGGTGTAAGAGCACGCGTGGCTTAAAAGAAGCTTTGTTCGACCACCAATTATTCCTGCTTTTGAAAATGCTTTTGCTGGTATTTGATTAGGACTTAAAAGCGCAGCTTAAGTCTCTTTCTTCCTGGAACCGTGATGTCCCCCTTCCTTCCATGCCGTCCCCAGTGCATTCACGCATCCCCCCTTCCCTCGCACTCTCCCCCCTGGGGAGCACCTGGGCTGGGCTTGCAAGTTAACAAGCCCTCTGCAGGTGCTTCTTGAGAAGGGGAACCCCTAGATTCCATTCTCCAGAAAGGCAGCTCGCAGAGCACCCCCGGCTGCCGGGTCACACATTCCTTGGGGACTCTGGTGGTGCCACCGTCCCCCCCAGACACGTGCACACTAGAGAATGCAGGCGAGTCTGCACGCGGCCCAGGGCGGGTGCGCTCCGACTCCCTGAGAGCAGAAACTGTGCCGCGCCCGGGAGCAAGGGGTCTACTCCTGGGGACCTCCTGGGACAAAGATGACAGGGAAAGGAGGACGCGGGGTGGCGCCGAGAAAGAACCTAAGCAAAGAGGGCTTGGCTGAAGTCCCCGCTCAGTCTGATTCTACCAGGGCTCTGGAGTCTGGCTGTGCCCGGAGAAGGATCCACTGCGAGCGGAGGGGTGCGGGGTCTGCACCCCTCTGTGCGGTCCCCCCATGGCCCTTGGGAGGCGTCTCGTTCCAGGTGTCAGTCCAGCAATGACCACTGGCCAGGGCTGCTCCCGGCAGGTGCAGGAGCCGAGAGCCTGAGCTCACCCCACTCAGAGGCCGAGCACCGCCGTGGTGCACTGGGCGGCCTCTCCTTAGTGCTTGGGGCCAGCCCGGGTGGGGGGCCAGGGTAGGCAGAAGTATTTACACCAGGGAAATCAGCCAGAGCTGCACGTCAGAGACTGTTTCCTTCCACCAGAGGCACAGCCCGCTCTGGGCACTCCCAGCCACCAGCGCTCAGAGGCTGCAGGGTGAGGCGGGTGGGTAGGCTGTGCTGAGGCTCTTCCCCCATGTGGGCACAGTCATCTCTCTTCTGTATAGATGCGTTCGACTGTATTTTATTTTGAAGTATCAGCCACCTCTGTGGGACGGACCTTCTCTCTCTTGTCCGCACCCCCACGTCTGAGTGGGTCACCCTCGCACCAGGCGACACCAGGCCCCTCCGAAACCAGAGAGAGGCTCCAGCTTGAACGCGGCTCCTGTGCAGAAATGGTCTGGACCTTGACCACGCGTCTGGGGGCTCCGGCAGGGAAGCAGACAGAGCCGCGACCCTCCCTGGCACCCAAGGCATTCCAGGACCTTGTCTCAGCTCACTTCGGCCCTGGCTGCCCGCCACCGGCGCGTCCTCTCCAGCCCGCCCTGGACCGCAGCGGAGTGATGTTCTCAAACACGGCGCTCCCTCTATCGCTTCCCCGCCTACATATTTTCCACCACTCCCTGCCGCCCGAATAACCTCCTCGCTGGCACACCATCCGTGCCAGCCACAGCCCAGCCTGAACGAGCTCTGCAGGTGGGTGGCGGCAGGAAGGGCACTGGGCAGGTTCGGGATGGTTCCAGCAGACGGGGTAAAGGAAGGAGTCTTGGGGCCCTCGGTGGCTTTTATGCTTTGTATTGTCAGAGGCGGCCAGGCACATGGCAGGCAGGGGGCCGGGGGGCCGGGGGGCTGGCAGGCCTCCCGGCCCCGCACATCTCACCCTCTCAGCTGCTTTGCTGGCCTTCTGTCCTCCCGCTGCTCTCACTGCTGCTCGCATTGGTACCTGCTGCTGCTGGTCGGTACTCTCGCTGCCGGCGTCCTCCTGACGCCGCCCACAGAAGCCCGTGTCCAAACCCAGGTGTGCCCACCTGCGCATGCCCACCCAGGCCTGGGCGCAGCACCGCAGGTGTCCATCATTGCACCAGTGGCGGGAGGGCAGAAAGACCCTACAGTGTGCATCTCCTATATCTGGCTCTGCCCCCCACATGCCCTTTGACTAGATGAGCCCTAACCCATCTTCAGGACCCTCTCCCTGACTCTGCTCCTTCTCCCCTTGGGAGCCCCTCCCTCCACCTCAGCATCACCTGGACGGCGGGACCGCCCCACTGGCACATCCCGCCAGCACAGTGTTACCGCTTCCTCTTCTCTGCGCCGGGCCGCGAGGTGCGAGCCTGGCCCGCAGCTCCCCAGCCCTTGGGGCTAGGACGGTGACCGCCCGCCCGACAGGCCTGGCTCCACACACCCCTTGTGGTGCCAGGAGGCACAGAGCAGGTTCTGGTGATTCCGGCAGACGGGTCAAGGGGCAGTCCTGGGGCTCTCGGCGGCTTTTATGCTCTTATTGTCAGAGGCAGCCAGGTGCACGGCGGGCAGGGGCCGGGGGGCCGGGAGGCTGGCAGGCAGGGGCAGGGGGCCGGGAGGCTGGCAGGCTCCTGGCCCCGGCGCATCTTCACTCTCTGGGCTGTCCAGCCTCTCTGTCTCTCTCCGCTTGCCTTCTGTTCTCTGTGGCATCCTCGTGAGCCGTACACGCCCGTGTCCCAACCCAGGTGCGCCCACCTGCGCATGCCCACTCCGGCCGCGTGCAGGACCGCAGGTGTCCATCATGTCCCCAGTGGCAGGGGCCGGAGAAGCCTGAGACCTTCCCATTTACCCTACACCCCTGCTGCTCCACAAAGCCCGTCCCACTTACAGCGGCCCCTTGCCAGCGCTCCCAGGCGCCCCTAGCCGGCACGCGTGTCTGAGGACTCTGCTGATACAGCGTGAGGGCAAATGCCAGGGCGGCCTTGACTGTCGGCGCCCCACTGCCGTACGATTGGGGGCCGTACGATTCTCCTGCCTTTGTATCTCAGAGTCCTCGTGAATGAATGAAACAGAGTAGGGTCAGAGATGACTCTCAGGCTTTTCTGTCCTCCCGCCATGGGTGTCGATGATGGACCCTTCAGGTCCTGCACATGTGCCCGACGGCAGCACCTCGAGTAGGATGTGGGCGTGCGCAGGGGGGCGCACCTGGCTGAGACACAGAGCATATGAGGGCGGCGTCACAAGGACGTCAGCGGAAAACAGGAACGAGAGAGAGAGAGAGAGAGAGAGGCAGAAGAAGCAGCAGTAGTAGCAGAGGCTAGAGAGCCCAGAGTGAAGACGTGCGGGGGCTGAGCCCTGCCAGCCTCCTGGCCCCGGCCCCCCTGCTGGCCGTGCACCTGGTCGCCTCTCATATGATGATGCAACAAAAGCCTGAAAAGGCACCGAGGGCTCCAGGACTCCCCGACGCACCGCTCTGTGCCTCGCTGGCACCACACAGCTACTGCACAAGGCCCTCTGAGTCGGAGCCAGGACAGGCCCCGGCGGCTCCTGGGTCCAGGCAAAGCAAGTGCCCTCCAGCCGGCCGTGGCCCTGCTCCGACAGCTGCTCCTGACCGCCCGTCGGGGGCTGGGACGACTAAACGCCCTTGGCCCCACGTGAGTCACAAACAAGCGACAGACCGAGTGATAGATTTACCCGGCCAGAGACGGCAGCCTTTTTGTGCCTGTCAATAAAATGTTTAAAATAGGACTTGATCCGCTTTCGCTTTAAAGAAGGTTATTAACTTGCTTAGACCCACCCGAGGAACAGAGGCAGGCGTTGTCCCATTACTCACCAGGTTTTAATCAGCATCCAAGGCTCAGGGAGCCGCTGTGGGGACGGGAGTGGCGCTGGGAGCTGTCTGGGTGACTGGAGGGACACCTCCTTGCAAGGACGTTGACAAATGGGGGTGCCCAGCCCCGGCTCTGCCGCGCGGGCTTGCTCGTTTTAATTGTCCGCGGCCTCCGAATTCCGGTATTCCAGGCCTCAGCTGCAAGCAGGGGCGGAGGGCCAGAGCAGCCAGCGACCTCAGCACCGCGCTCTGCCCTCGACCAGCAGAGGCGACTCATCCCGCCAGCAGGCGCAGCCCACAGCGTTCTCGCTCCTCACGGGCTCCCCAGAAAAAAATTTTGAAATGAAATATTGAAACCTTCCTCCTGTGAGTTCGAAAAGCAGTCGAGGGGGAGGGGAACCAGGGTTCAATCTTTCCACAGCAAAACGAGGGACCCATCCGACAGAGCCGGGGCACCTCGGGAAGCCTGCCCCCCCGAATGCCGGGTCCCCAAACATGCCCACCCGGTCCTCTGTGCCCTCAAAGGACCACCTGCTACCAGCTTCCTAGAGACTTCCATGGGGTGTCCCCTGCCTCCGGGAGCTCGGAGCTCAGACACACTTTGATTAAATAAGAAGGCACTGACGCTGCAACTGAGTCACTCACTCTACTACGTGACACTGTCTCTGTTTTGCTCAGAACCACCCTGGTTTCGTGGAATCCCCAACGGGAAGCTAACAGAGCCGAGACATCTCTTTAAATCTGCCTCTTCGTGGGAGTGTGCGGTGAGAGGTCTCAAGTCATATCACAGAGGCCACTTCTCAGGAATGTCTGCAGTGCTCTCCCTCACCCCTCATCCCTCACCCCTCACCCCTCACCTCTGATCCCTCACCTCACCCCTCACCTCTCACCCCTCACCCCTCATCCCTCACCTGTCCCAGTCGCTCCCTGCATTGCCCCTTCCCTGATCCTGAAGGGATCCAGGCCAGAGTGTGGCCAAGAAGAAGACTGAGCCTGTTCCTGAACACCCCAGGGGCCTCCGGGGTGAACCATGTGGCCGGAAATTCTAGAGGGCCCAGCAGGTAACTTGACAGCTGGGTAAACCCCAGAATCAGTCTCCAGGTTCAAAGGTTCCAGGTTCAAACCCCAGCTCTGCTGCTAACAGGCGTGCATATATGCCTGCACGTCTTGGTTTCCTCGCTGCTTCATTCGAAGAGAAGGCAGCTGCAATACCTGCTTCCAGGGCTGCCGTGCCTCATACCTAGCGAAGGTTATGAAGAGCATTCAATAAAATCACAGCCGTCCTGGAGGCTGGGAGGGCGCAGCCCACACACCCTCCGTGGGTGACCTGAGGCCTTCTCACATGGAGGCTGAGTCTCCAGGCCACGCGCTCTGCCTTGTTCAGGCCCTGGGCCCCGGCACCACACGAGCGCGGAGCGAGCGGAGGATTTCAGAAGAGACCATCAAATGTGCCGCCCCGTCTTCCTGCCCCCGTGAGCTGGGAAGTAGTTGCTCAGCCACCAGAGCAGCGGCACCAAGATGCTGCCCTGGATGATGGACTGGCTTGATGATAATTTCCAGAGGGGCCGCTCTGAGCCTGCCGAGGGGTCCGGCCTTTCTCAACGAGCTGGCCCAGGTGTACCCCACTCTGGCGCTTCTTCGCTGTGAAGACATGGGGAGCACCCTGGGAGCAGGAACGGGTTTGAGGAGCGGGGAGCCAGCACCTCCAGAGGCCCCACCAGCCCAGGTCTGCACTCTGCTCCCACTGCGAGGCCCCGCCCGGCTTGGCCTGGGGTGTGCGGCTCCCTCCAGCCCCAGCATCCGAGAGTCCCTCGGGGATGCAGAAGTGAGTTGACAGAACAGCTCTCTCTCCTCAGGGTGCTCCACCCGCCTCAGGGTACTCTGCCCTCCTCGGGTTCTCCTCCCTCCCCAGAGTACTGCTCCCTCCTGGGGTGCTGCTCCCTCCTTGGGGTGCTCCGCCCTCCTCAGAACTTCAGGCGCCTTCGAGGCCTCCTGTCTCGCACGGGTGCCCGGCGCCCACGCTCTCCCGTCCTCGGGCAGTGACCCAGAGTGCGGCCCTGCGCTCCTGCTTAGACCCCTGTGGGCGTCTCCTCCGTGTCCTCGGGCGCGGCTACTGCAGCCCCCGCCTCCCCAGCAGCTAGGGGGAGAGAAATTACTTCCTTCCGTTTCTTGCAAGACACACTCTGGCCCACTCCGGGAAGTGAGACGAGTCCAGGCGCCCATTCAGGCCGACCCGGACGTCAGCCCCGGACGCTGTGACCCCCACGGCGGGCAAGTTGCCTTCCCTGGCTCCCAGCTCCTCCCAGTGAAGCGAAGGGAAGCCCCAAGGAGGGCGGTAAACCCATCTTCCCGACGGACGCGCCTCTCCAGGCCGAGACGCGGCAGCGAGCGCGTCACCTTCCCAGGCTGCGTCCCCCTTCCCAGGCTGCGCCCCCCTTCCCAGGCCGCAGAGTAGCCCTGGGGGCCCGTCACGCGTGGCCGCGCCCCCACGGGGACAAACTCGTTTTAAAGATGGCGCCACGTTCTCGCAGGTCCGGCCTGCGGCCTCCCGCTCCCGCCAGCCCACCCAGCCAGCCCTCGCCTTTCTAACCCGCAAGGCCGCCAGCCGCCTCCTACGCTCCGCCCTGAGGTCAAGTCGACTTTGAATCGGGGTGGGGGGCGGAGTCTTGGGTGGTCAGTGGGCCTGTGTCCCTCCTCCCTCAGGACCCCGTCAACTTGGGAGCAGGACCCCTGGCCACCAGGACCTCGGCCCCTCACCCCTCGGGCACCTGGCGCTAGAGAGGAAATGGACATCTCACCCCACCTGGAGAAACTGGGTTTTCTCTCCTGGGAAGCTGGAATTGGGGCTTGAACCAACACAGGAAGACTCTGGCGGTCATCCTTTGCTCACAAAATGGACAAAGAAGAAAAAAATTGCAAAAAAATTTTTAAAAATGTATCACCTGCAGAGGGAGAAAAATTAGTCCATGACAGAGAGAATCACAAATGAGAACTCCCCTTTCCCTTTTCCAGGGCCTGGCTCTTACTAAGATGCGGTCCTCAGGGTCCCCAGGAGAAGCTCTATCAATAGCCTCCACTCTCATCTTTTATTTTCTTATTTCGGTGCCACTGAGATTGTGCCAGAGGTACGGTGGCTCCTTAAACAACATGGTCCCTAAGAATGAGTCATGTATTCATCTAAGAGTGTTGTCCCGGTCATATCACTGTTTTCACCCTCCTCCGTCAGTTATTCATTCAACAAACACTTGTCCAACACCTTCTGTGGGCCCCATCCTGAATGAGGCTTAAGGAATGCAGAGAGAGAAAATGCATGATCAGATTAGAAGCTGCCCTCTGGAGGACCTAAGGTGAGAGCAGCTTTAACTCCAGGATCATGTGAAGTAGCAATTTCTATCTCTGCAGCAAGGTTACTGCATGCATGCAGGACCTAACTCCATGGCTTCCTAGCTTTGCAAGCTACTCTCTAAGCATCAGCTTCCTCTTTAAAATAGGCAGGTTGTGAATGGATCACTGGCAAGATTCAACAAGCGAACCAGCAGAACATGCCGGAACAGCATTTGACACACAACAAATGCTTAGGCAATGCTAGCTTGAAAAAAATACCCTTAAGCTCTTTGGTCCTAACTCTTAAAAGCAAGGTGGCTGACTTTTCCCTGGCCAATGTTTATCACATATCAGACACTATCACCACAGGAAGAAAATTGAAAATGATAACCCCAAGTTCCCCCACTGCATGGGAGACTGTGTTGTGGATAACAGGGCTGAAAGCTGGGAACACAGGAAGGCTTTTAGGGCTCAGCTCAGAAGATCTCCTGCTGATTCTCATTCGCACGTTGGACTTAGGTTTGGGGGAGGAATATTGGGCCAGCCACAGCCAGGCAGTAATCAAAGCATCTCTGTACTAAGGAAGACGCCATCGATGTAACAGGACTGTGAGCTGCAGGGAAGACTAAAACCTCCAGCAGGAAGAGAGGCCCAAGACACAGCGTGATATAAACCTGGAAGGTTCCAGACGCTGTAATGGGACCCACAGTACCAGCAGACACCCAGTCGATGGACAAAGATCGCAAATCCCAGAGCTGAGGCTGAGGAGTTGTTAGAGGGCTCCATCGGGCAGTCAGGGGCCAGGAATATCCCTGGAGATATGTGTCCCTGCCGAGCTTCCAGAGGCAGAAAGATTCAAGAGAACCAGCGAAGGCCACCTGCTGGGACTGCTTAACACACATCCTGGTGAAGCTTCAAGACGTGAAATTCCCATCCATCCAGGTTGGCGACTTTCCAGGATGCACAGTTCATGAATAAATCAGGTCACCTCCTGGACAACTTTTGAAGCCATAGAAAACTCTATGGGTTTTTTGACCTTGGGCATTTGTGAAGGTCACATTATTTCCCAGGAGGTGGAGGCAAGACAACACAGCCCCTGGCCACTGGTATTGCTCCTTTGCCCGCTGGCCACAGTCCGCCCCGTTACCACACAGCAGCCTGGTGACACTGGGGGTTCCTGACTCCCATCCAGGGCTGGAAAATTACCTCCCATAAGACAGATGATGGTGATAAGAGCATACGGACTAACGTTAGCATGTATTGGGCACTAACTAGAGGTAAGATACAAAGTTAAGTCCTTTCACTTCCAATTCTCAACTCTCCGTAAAGAAAGCATCGCTGTCATGCACACGAGGATTTGGTGCCTGACAGCCCTAAACTTAGACCCTTTGGTGGTTCTCAGAGTGAGCACAGCTGGCTCGTGCTCCATCACGGTGGGGGACTCAGCTGGGAAGCCTTGATCAGCAGGGGTGGTGATTCAATAGCTGACGTCTAGAAATAACCAGGGGTATCTTTACTCCCTTGGACTTGGGTTGGAGGGTCCACTCAGCTGGGCGGTCACTGCAGTAACGACACGGGGTCTATCCAGGTGGCCTGAGCACAATATGGCGGCCTTCAAGGAGGCCAGCAGCAGCCACCGGCCCTTTATGACCTTCTCTTGAAGGTCACGGGGTGCCATTTCTGCCGCGCTCCTACTCCATGTACCAAGACTCGTGGGAAGGAGCACAGAGCCCCGGTCTCAGTGGAAACAGCACCTAAGGGCTCTAATCCTTCTGTTAACCGTCCACAAACAGACCGTGGCTATCCCAGGTCGCACACCAGCGTGTCAGAGCCAGGAGTTTGGCGACTCTGGAGTTTGCCTGCTTAACTCTTCGCACATTTGCCAAGCAGGTGGGCTATTCGGTCATTGGGCCTCCCCTTTCAGAGCTCTTGACCTCGACTCCTTAAACGCGACAGAGGAACCCATGTTGTCAGCGCTAATCAGGGGGACAGACAGAAACCAAAGCTCTGAGGCCTGCCTTGGGATCTCCCGGGGTGACCTGGAGCACGCCCTTTGATGCACCTCGAAATGACATCACAAGAACAAAACGAAACCAAACACAGGAGGCGCTCTGATTAGCAGTGACTCTTTCTGTCTGCCCATGAAAATACCAGAAGATAACTTCCTTGTTAGTTTCCCTCAGACTGCTTTGGTAGATGGTGCCTTAAAATCTCCGCCCATGTGCACTTTATTTCAAAGCTGCCACGAAAAGGTAGGAGGGCCAGAGCGGATGAACAAGACAGGCTGACTCTCAGGAGCTAATGTGAGATGCAGATTATTACTAACCCATCTGACAGGTGAAGAACTTAAGTCCAGGCAGGTTGAGTGACTAATACAGGGTCACACATACATATATATTTGAAAAAAACAAAAACAAAAAACGTGTCTCCTTGTTTTCAGAACTCCCTTTCCAGTTTGGGGATTGCTTTGCCACTGAGCACCTTCATAAGAATTTCAGTAACATCCTCCTTCTCCCTCTATAATTCTTTCTGTTTCTATTCTGGTTGAACAACCACATGACAAATTGCATATCCAATCAGGGCCGGTGAGATAAAGAGGTACACGGAGACCTTCTCCATGACGCTGGAGGTTGGGCAGACGTTGCGCCCCAATCACTAATCAAGTCGACGAGGTCAGCCGCGCTGGTTCTGTTCATTCTTTTCATTCTTATTAGGGTAATTTTACACTTCCTGTGCTCAGCAATTGAACAATGATTATTTTGCTAAGTACTACATGAGTTTTGACAAAACAAACCCCCGAGGAATCAAAATAAGTCATTTCTATTCAGCAGAAATCATTCTCAGATTAGTCTGTGTGCCATATTATACAACCCAATTATCTCAACATGCAGACATGTATAATAAATAAAGAACACACCATCTCACATGAGCTAGGGGGAGGCGCAGGCTGGGGGTGAATGTTTTGAATTATAAGCTATTGATTTTTAGCCTGAGACCTCCAAGAAATGGGGTGTAAGGAGAGGACTCAAACCTCCATCGTAGCAATGTGGAAATTCTTTTGTAGGCAACTTTCCTATTCCATCCATGGAGGGAAGATGTGTTTGCTCCTTTATCTAAGGTGGGAGTTCAAACAGCACAGCACGCACTGGGCCTTGCATCTGTGTGTCAGCGTGGTTCAAGGAGCTGAGATGAACACCATCCAACCCCGTCTCGTGAGGTGGGGCTGAGTTTCAGACTGGGCCTCAGTAAAGCAAGTGGCGCCCGCCATGCCTGGTTTGCATCCAAGGAGCATCCTTCTCTCTCCTCTTTGCAGATTCTCGTGGACACCACCCACTTGCCATCTTCACTCAGCCGCTCACCAGTCACTCTAGTGCGTCGCTCCCAAGGCAGGTTCAGTGGTGAGCAGAAGCAAGCTCAGCACCTGCCCTGAGGAGCATGGACTCTGCTGGAGAGAGAAACTAAATGGGCGTACGTGCAGGTG
This sequence comes from Galemys pyrenaicus, assembly GCA_019455555.1. Classification (NCBI taxonomy): domain Eukaryota; kingdom Metazoa; phylum Chordata; class Mammalia; order Eulipotyphla; family Talpidae; genus Galemys; species Galemys pyrenaicus. The sequence continues at coordinate 2,128,141 of JAGFMF010011768.1, forward strand.
TAAACCCACAACGATGACCAGCGTCTGGAGGGAGGAGATGCCGATACAATGGACCGAATAACAAGGCTACAGCCCAGGCACCAAGAGGAGGACAGCCGTCCCCACGGAAGGAAGCGTCTCCCACACACAAAGTTCAAGGGCACACAGAGAGAGGTCCTCGAGGTAAATGGAGGTGGGAGAGGACAGGGCTGGAAGTCAGTGAACTCCACGACTGCATCAGGAAAGTAATACTTAAAGACAAAGCTCCTGAGGCTTGGGAACAGAGGCCACGCGGCCCATCACAGCCCTTAGCAATGCGGGGAGGAGCCAAACCCAGGTCTGCAGCCGGCGCAGGACACAGCTTCCTGTTCTGGCCTCCCCCTGGTGGGCAGGCTCACTGCTCCAGACCCTGACATCGCTGTCACCTAAAGCTCTAAGTAGACAAAAAGAAAAACGGGCACGAAGGAATCCAGACTTCCCCGATGGCCACGTTGACACCACCCAGCCCCGTTTGGTGCCAGCTGAACTATTGTGTCCACACCCAGGAGTAGAAAAATGAGTCACTAAGTACTCCCCACACTGGGAGATTTCGCCAGTGTTGTTCATGCCAAGGTGGGAGGAAGCGCTGAAGGCCCAATGGAAAAAAAAATTTGTCCAATAAATGTGCGGGAAACGGAGCAGTATACAGCCTTCCTGAAGCGCCGAGAAACACCCGACCTTCCAACGGCCTTGGCTGAGTCTGCTTCAGAGCTTTGCCAGTTCCATTTTCTAAATAAAGGCGAAGGCCAAGTTTGAGCCCCTGGGTTATTTATTAGGCAAAGCAAGGCATTCAAGGTTCCAGTGAGTGAACAAAGAGACTGCAGCGAGGAGCTGTTCCTGATTAGATGTGCTCAAAGGAAGCCTTGTAAAACAGGAGCTTGGCGCTGTAACAGAACAAGTGGCTCCAAGCAGAGCCAAGACATAAGCAATGAAGGAGAAAGGGCTTAGCACAGCCAACATTATCTTTGCAGAAAAAGGCCCCTGAGATCCCACCTGCATTCTGTCTGTCTGTCTACCTGTCCATCCATCCATCCATCCACTTATCCATCTATCCACCTATAAAGCCTCATCAACCCTTCAAATATGAGTCACTTACAGAAATAAAACAAGGTAAGTATAACTAATTTTTAAAAATTGGACTAAATGGAATATACTCCATTTACTCTAAGGAGTGGGATGGATATAAGCGAGAGGACAGGGATAGCGCTATATACAACATGCATGACAGAATTTCTGTCCACTTGCTAGGAATGGGGCTTACATTTGAGTTTCCAGGCAGCCAAGGCCGAGGGGGAAACAGTTTCTACAAAATAAAAGGTGAGGCAGATACTTGGGCATGGTGCAGTTCCCTGATAGTGAGGACTGAGCGCCTGTCCACTGTTTTATGACCCCAGCACATCCCACAGTAAAAAGCATTACTGGTTTTAATTCTAGGCTTCATGTCATCTCACAGTGAAACTTACCAAAGAGAAATTCAGAACCACTGGTTAGGAGGGGCCAAAGCAAGTCACTCCAGCACACAGCTGCTGGTCTGCCTTCAGTTGGAATTTAGAGTTTAGCATATGCAAAGCGTGACTTAAAACTGGGTCATGTGGAACGCTGCCTTGCTAAAAGCATCCATGACCAAAAAGCATCCAGGTTAAAATTGGTTTGGGAGATTCATGCTACCGATTGTGATTAATCCTCCACTTAGGAAACCTGTTCATTCTGCACACACACGTGATCCCTGCACCTTGCCGTTCATCGCCAGGCTTCATGCTCTGGGGAGGACTCTCCATAAGACGGTGCCTGTGAAGTGTCTGGTGTCTATCACCACATAGCTGTCCACACACACACGCACACACACGCACACACACCCTGCAGTTATTGTACGTATCAGTATTGCATTTAAGCCTGCAGAGTCCCTGCGAGATACCTGGCCTACCGCCCCTTCCACAGTAGTAGAGACGGGAAAGCAGGGACGTTCTGGACACTGCCCAGTCAGTCACGCCGCCAGGAAGTCACCAAGCCCTCGTTTCTCTGCTTCCTCTTGTCCTAACAGGGCTGTCAATCACCACTCTCCTGGCCTGAGACAGGGTCTGCGGACTCCTCGCCCTTCCCACAGCCATTGTGATTGGCTCAGAGTTGGGCACATGACCCCAGGCAGGGCCAATCACTACCGCTGAGATGGACTTTTCCTACTCCGTGGGTGCTGGCGGCCATCTTGCCGGCCTGGGGTTAAGCACCTGTGAGAGCCTGCGAGGCGAGGCGTGCAGGTGGGAAGCTCAGAGCCAGGGGTCTGGCAACACGAGAGTCTGTGGTCAGCCCATCTAAAACCACGTTCACCTTTGGACTTCCCACTGCACCAGCCCTACCCGTTTCCTTTTGGCCAGGGTGCTGGGGAGTCCTGTCACAGTTAGACCTGCCTGGAGTGGAGCGGTTGTGTTTTGAGGCTGCGTGAGGGACACTTGCACCTGAGCTACACGTAAGAACGGTAACAAAGTCCATTTCTATAGCATCAGAACTTGTAACGGAACTAGATTCAGAACCAGGGAGAATAGTAATGAGGGTGAGAAAAAAAAGACATTTAAAGCAGATTTTTAAGTCCCCAAAGAACTCAGTTTAGCCTGGAAACGCTGACATAAGCTGAACCACAAAGCACAAGCGGCCCCACTATAATTAGTTTACCTTTCAATTTTATCTGAATTCAACTCCCGAGGACTGAGGCGGAGAACTCCAAGAGGAACAGAGTCTTAGCCACGGGTGTCACTGCCGGAAGTCCCGGCAGACGTCCTATTGACTCTGCGAAGCTCATCCCGCATAACCTCAGAGAGCCTGGGAAGTTGCTAACAGTCGCGTGGAGTCCCTTAAGGCCCAGACTCTGGATGGCGGTCTTGGAGAGAGCGTGTCAGCGGGCTCTGAAACATTCCAGGTGTAGGGATAGTTAACGAATGCACAGCACAGAATTAGAGAGACATTTGGAACAGAGCAAGGGCGAAGTGTGTAAAAAGCAAGCCTGAAAACAGTGTGTTGCTGCAGTTTAATTATATGCTGCTCCTGAGTCCTTTGCTGGTAGAAAAGCACTAAAGTTGTACGTGCATGCCTGCACGCACAGGCACACACGACACACACATACACACCACGAAGAATGAAAAGGAAAAAGAAAATCCATGCCAAGCATTCATAATGCAGCTCCTGATTGATTAACTAGCAACCTCCAAAGTCAGTGATGCCAGCAACACAAGTCTCTGCAAGCGCTCAGCTTCTGTTTCAAGAAGCAAAAACAAAAGAGAAAAGAAAGAAAGAAGAAAGAGGAACAGTAGCTCTGCTCTCTTTGAAATGGTTATAAAATACAATTATTAAAAGGTAAGAAAGTGGTCTAGTCCTATATACAGGGTGGGGGAACTGAACGAAGGGAGGGGCAGAGCTGCACCACAACATCAAAGTAAATGGCGCCCACTGGTTGTGCAGTGCACAACATTGCTAACTGTGCATGGAGGATCTGGATAAGAGGACTGAGTCAGGATTTCCTACCTCCCTGCTCCCCTGTCACTGCCAGTATTATCCCTAAGGCCCTGGTCTTTATATGTGTCTGCAGGAAAACTCCTGTCTTATTGCCCCGGTTTCTTTATCTGTAATGTAGGGTATGAGACCAGGAACTCCCAAAGGAATTGTCCAAGTCTAGGAACTTTTCAGTTATAACTCTGAAGTGGAAAATGTTTATAAAAGTTTTCTGGTCCAGTCCCATATATCTCAAACTCAATGTCTTTTATGTGTCAAGGATGTAGACTTCAGAGTGAGACAGAACTGAGATAGAGTCCCATCTCTTTTGATTCCTAGCTATAATTATTGATAAATAAATCACCCCTTCACCCAATCAGGTCTCTACTTACTTGTCTGTCAAATGGGGTAATAATATAATCCCAAATCATAATGAGGACTCAGTAAAATAAAACATGCAGAGCTATGAACTTATACCTGGTTCATGGTTCCCATCTACTAAATGTGTCTGCTGCTGTTAATACGGCCCTGTTCATTTTTCACATAAAGAGAGCATTACCCCAGATGGCCAGGAGACAGAAGAAGCAGCGTGTCCCCCACACTGGTGTTCTTGCACACATCATTGACACAACGCGATGACAACGAGGGGAGAGAGAATGTCTTCCATGAAAAGGTAGAATGTCCACCCCCATGTCCACCATCTCTCCACGTTTCCATAGTGCTAACCACAGAATCTAAAAGAAAAGACAACTGTCAACATCACTGAGTTTTCAGGCCCTTTTTTCCCTGACAAGTCCCTGAGTCTTCAAAACCTTTTATCCACTTAATGGAAAGGTCTAAAATGGCCTGTGAAGTGTATCACCATTTAAGTGAAGACTCTGGTCTCTATTAAAAGCCCAATATCCCGCAGCCACTGCAGCACAAGTTCAATCCCTGCCTCCAGCCAGGGAGGGGACCCACATGGCATGGCAGACCTCTCCTGCCTCGCCCCGCTGCTCCCCTCAGCAGTGTGTTTCGGTCAGTCTGCCTGTTCTGTTTCCCACTCTGTCTAGTGAATCCTCTCACCTCCCTGGACTCTGGCCTGTACCCCAGCTCTTGTATGCATAAATAAATAAGTCTTTAAAAAAAAAAAAGCCCAATATCCATGGCGGGAGAGCTGAGTGAATGAGAATGCAAACTAAACTGAAAACAGTTTGTAATTAAAAAACTGAAATAACACTGGTGAGATGGTGATGGGGAATACATGGGGGTTACAATTGATGGCAAGTATATGTAAATTTTAAAATATTTTATATTAATTAAAAAAATTTTTAAAAAAATGAAATAACTGGCAGTGGAAACAGCGCACCAACAAATGGTAGGAATGAGAGGCGGGAATTCCAACTCTGTTCAGTTTTCCCCTTGTCAAGACGTGGTATGGTCTGAAGGGAAAATATACTAGTATTCATTTCTTTTAGTCTCGGCCATAAATTTGAGGGAATTTGACAAGAAAGGGAGAGAAAATTTGTAGGGGATATATGCCCAGGTGTGTAGCAGGTAAGAGGTAGTAGGGATTTTGTAGGTAGATGGTAAATTTGTAGAGAATTTAGAAAAACCAAATCCTAATCCCTTGAGTAAACCAAGACCCAGAAAAGGTAAGGGAAATTTCTAGGCTCACGTAACGAGTTGTATAGAATCACCCTCCCAAATGCCTAGCTCTGGGTTCTTTGCATTAAGTCATGCCCCCACCTCGGGCTTTTCTTCTCATGAAGAAGTAAAGGGGCGCGGTGGGCTAGTTCAAGTTTTATGATGCAGCAGTGAATTAAAGCTTCAGCATCATCCCCCCCAAGAACCACCATCCCTGTAAAAGCAGCTCCACGGACGTCAGCAGCGTTACCCTGAGACACGGAGGTGGAGGTTGCAGGTGTAAGTCCTGACGGCCATGTGACCTTGCCAAGCCATGAAACCGCATTGCCCCGGCTGCAAACACCTGTAATGATCCTCCCTAGCTCGTTGAGTTGCTGGGAGATTAATAAGTTGAGACAGAAGAAATACTCTTTCGGCCTCTAATGTGCTGGTCAATGTTTCTGCTTTCTGTTCTTTTCCAAAATCCTTTTCTATCTCACTGATTCTTGACCTCATATTCAGAGTAAGTCCCACTTTCAATACCCCCACCGCTCCCCACTCTTTTTCAATTTTCCCAGATATCTAGTGCTCTAAGTTCTGATGAGATGAGAAGGCCCACACCTAAGTGTATGTGACAAATGAACCTATTTATTTTCATTTCCATTCCTTACCACGCATACCAGACTGCAACTATCCTCACAATCATATCTGGCGAAGAATACCTGAAGGTACCTTTCTGATTGACTTCCTCAATCTATATGCAGATTTGTGCTAAGCCAGTAAATAATTTGTAACAATTTGCATTGAGTTTATGGTTTCTCTAATCCAACCCTGATCATTTGTAAATTGTTTCTATTCGTGTGCAGATCAACTGTAATAAGATTGCTAATAAAAGAGTGGTTAATAAAATTTATAATGGGAAGACAAAGCATAATTTAGAGGCAGGTATTTTTGACATAAGGACTTTTCCAGGCTGTAGGCAAAAAATAGATTAATAAAATTCTATTTGCTTTTATTTTACATTCTAAAGAATACTTCATGGTGAAATATGGTCTTGAATCCTATTTCTTCCTTGTAGGGTTTCACTGCTGGTGTTAAGTGATAGGGTTTTCTCATGTCTTGAGAACCTTTTCTAGTGATAACCTAATTTCTTACCTGTTCAGTGTTACTGGCCAGGTGACAGTAACAGTAACAGATAAGAGTGGATTGTGCATTTGTCTACTTATTCAGTAAGCATTAATTGAGCACCCACTGTGTTCTGGATATGACAGGCCATGGAAATACCATCAGGAGTACAACAGGGCTGTTCCCATCAGTGAACTGACAAACTAGACAGTCAAGACTTTATATGGGTCATTGACCATTGGGTCCTCAATGCCTAGAACAGCACCTAATACATCATGTGTGATTAATAATATGGTCTGTGGAATAAATAAATGTACTGGAACAGTTGGGCAATAAACCATGCTACAGCTATCAAACCCCCTCCCACTCTCCCATTGCCCTGAGACTTTAGAACAAAGGCAGTGCATTTGGCTGAAAGAATCATAACGTATTACATTCGTCACCGGAGGCACGTCAGGCCATGGAGATCAGGTAGAGTTCCTGACCAAATCTGACTCCACAGAGAAGTTTTCATGAAGAGTTATGAATGCTTGTTGGGGTGTGACCTCAGGAGCCGGCCAGCTAACATCTCAAGCCAGCCTCTGTACACCAAGGGCAGAGGTAGCTGAAGAAGGGAGACCATTCCAGACCAGCGCGTGACAGTTGTCGTAGCCAAGGGGATGACTCACGAGACTCTGCCGTGGGTGGTCACAGGAGAGCTCCCCACACCAAGCCAACTGCATCGCAAGAGTTTCGTTGAGGCACTGACTATATTTGATCGCGTCTGAAGTCTGGATCCTCTCAGCCACACTTCCTACAGTGCACGTTGTGTCCTTGGAGTAGCTTCGGAGAAGGCACATCAAGGACCAGGCAGGTGGGTGGGGGGGTCACTGCTGGGGACCAGCTCAACCTCTGACCATGCAGGTCCAGTTCTTGAGTCAACAGGCGACTGCCCATCGTCTTGCCTGCCTTCCTCCACAACTGCACTCCCCGGCAGTGGCAGCTACCATAAGAGGCTCTGGACTACAGGCGTTTCATTCATTGTAGCGTGCAGGTAAGGTTGGAACTGTTTTATTTTGCAAATGAGCAAATCCTAATTCACCCAGGTTGCACAGCACTCTGAGGTCATAAAGAGGAAGAGGTGTGTCTGTCTCCCTGTAGAGCCTGTTTGCAGAAGCCTCTCTTCTGTGGGTCTCTGTGGAGACGAGTAACAGAGCCAAGCGCCGTGTGTTTTACCAGTAGAAACTCTCCCACGCAAACGCAAACATCTGAGTCAGGAAGGTGCCCACCTTTCAATCATGGTTTGGAAAAGAAAGTCTCTTCTGCCATCCTCTGAACCTCTTCAGATTCTCTTTGACTGCTCTTCCCTGGACCCTCCCCGCTGGCGCAACGCTTTCTCACCCCAGCCTCCACGCTGAGAAAGGCGGCCCTGCCAGTCTCCTCCGCTTACAAAACCAGCTCAGTTCTTCCTTGTAAACCATCCTCCATCCAGTTCTCAAAAGGAAGGTGGACGCCCCAGGGAGGAGCGCCAGTCCTCTCAGTTCTTGCAGTTAAAAGTCTGTTGCTATCGCAGGCCTGACACACCAGGACTCCATGGGCGTGCAGCAGGACCCGAGGGTCACGTACTCCTACCTTCGTAGGGACGTGACCTCAGTTTCTCCATCTGCCAGTCCGGCCATCTTCCCAGGCCCCGTGTCCGATTCAGAAGACTTCCGTACACTTCAAGCTCACGCCGTTTTGCCCTTTGGGGCTCAGGGACTTGAGCCAATGACTTCTCAGCTGCCTTTCTCTCGATGTTTTTTATCGAAAAAGGAGTGATTGAGAGTGGGAATTGCAGATCAAAAGGAGACAGTGCAATGTCATCAGCATTACATAATTTGTACCATCACTTGTCAGCACTGATCCCCTTAATACTATCCTTTTGACAGATGAACGGGCAGGATTGGAGAATACTAAGAAGGAAAAGAGGAGGATAAAAAGACAACCGTGTTTGATTACCCTCTGCAGTCCAAAGGATTTGAAAGTCATGACATTGGTTATTACTACGGTCTTTGGAGAGATGAACAGAAACTTAATCTATCTAATAAAATTGCCTCGAGAGATAAACTTAATCTAAACTTTCTCCCAGCTATCTCTCGGTGTAATCTAATGGATTTTTCTTGGTCTCCATTGCGGCACAAGACAGCTGGTGGAAGATAGACCCACCACGTTAATTAATCCACTTCACTCTTGTCAAATGGACATGGTGCGTGAACAGAAGTTGGTGCCTCTGAATGTATTGGGGTCTCCTATTAAATAGAACTCATCGCATGGGACCATCACAGCCTTTTGGACTTGGGAGGGGGGTGGGCTGCCAGGATGTTAGTGGATGTGACTTGCAGAACTTTTGGAGTAGGAATGGAAACCTGAGGGTGGAAGCGGGCAATGAA